>JAHTLZ010000030.1:9160181-9184391 GCA_023846285.1 Phrynocephalus versicolor | reverse complement strand
ATAAATAAATAAATAAATAAATAAATAAATAAATAAATAAATAAATAAATACTGTGCACCATTCTAGCTGCCCCATTTCAAAATGGATACTGCTGACCCACGAAAGAATGCTTGAATGCTAGACTAGATGGTCTATAGTCTGATCCATTTTTAAAAAAGGCAATTTTGTTCATCTGAGAAGTAATGGCTTACTTGTGAGTAAAGAGCAGTAAAAATATGACTGCTAGGAAGAAGAGAAGGGTGGCAGAATGTAACAAAATTCTGTCATTCAGAAGGAGAAGTAAATAAAAGGCAGATAAAAGATTCTTCTTCCACCCACCTCTAAAGTGACAGGGAACCATAACAATTATGATTTCATAGGTAGTACTTATTCCCTGCCTCCATTCTTCTCAAAGAAGGCTGACAACAATGAAAGCCAAACTGTAGTATTTATTATCCCAGCTTCCCAGAAGCAACAGAACAGTAGTCTAGAAATTGTTGGGTTTAATGTTCTCCTCCTTTTGTACTCGCCCAATTGGTTAATATTGTCAGGAATGTTACAGCCCACATTCTACTAAGGTGGTCCACTAGAATATTTCCATACTTGATTCAATCAATACAGTCCTTGAGATGGCTTCAGAAGAAGTGGATCGCTTTCAGATTAAGGCCTTCTCCAGATAAGGGTAGTTTTTGTGTTGCCACTTGGTCTAGTTGCTCCTTTGTATTTGGACCTAATTCCCAGACATGTGACAAGTCACACATTGCATCAGAAATGGGCAACCGTGGCCCTCCAATTATGTTTGGCCTGAAGTGCCTCACCATAGGCTCTGCTAGTTAGAGAAAGGGAAAATGCAGGCCAAAAATGTCTGGAAGGCCACTGGCTCCCTCTCCCTACGAGAGGTGCGCACCTGAGACCCACATGCCCCCGTGACTGGTACTGTTTTCAGGAGACATCGTGATATATGTCAATGCAGCCTATTTTTTCCAAGTATGACAACATTTGTGAGTATTGGTTACATCCAGAGTAAGTGTGTATATCTCTTCCATAGATACTGTTTATCCGTGTGTGTACACATATCCTGGAACAGAAGAGCTAAGAGATGCCACATGCAGAGATACTTGCTACATTTGTTGCCCTTAAATATAGTGACAATGGAGGTAGCTCTCGCGATTAGGAATTACCTATTTTCTATTTTCAATGCATTCCTATGGGAAATTTGTATAAAGGAAAATTTGCTTAACAGAATTTCATTTGGAATGAATTAATTTCTTTATACAAGGTACCTTATACAAGGTGTGTGTGTACACACACTGCATTCCTCATTCTGGTTGAAGTGACTATCTCCACTAGGGAGCATTTTGGTGAAGAATTTCTAAGTCCCATGGGTTTCCCATTTCTAGGCAAGAGTGAGACAGGAAGTCCTAGGGTTGCTTATCAGGGTTTCCATAATCTGTCTGAACTACTTTTGTGCCATATAACTGCACTTTCTCTTTGAGAAGAAAACCACAACTTCCAAATGATCATTGAAGACTTTGTAGGTGTTTCTGAGCTTTAAAAATCCATGCAGCAAAGCAGCAGCTATTGTCATTCTGCCCGACTATGCATTTGCATTTAATCCCCAAATGAATTCATTTTTGCAAATGCCAAGAACAGCCCTCCAGGGCAATACAAAATGCTCCTGGGAGGTGAGGAGCCAAATTCTGTGTTTCATCATCCTTGCATGTGAGGCTTTAAATCTCAACAGCTTTCTGAGCAATCTGTCAGTTTGGGGTGTGAGCTGGAAGCAGAGCTTGAACTTGAACTTCTGGAAGCAGAACTTGAACTGAGCCCAATGCGTGGGTTTTGGTTATGACACCTGCCATGGGAAGATGCCAAGACCTGAAGCCATTGTAGTATATCATACTCCCATAGTTGTTATATCAGACACCCTGTGATATAATAACGGGGGGGGGGGGAACACTATCACAACTCTCCACACACTACCTAGAAATTAGTAGTAGTAGTACAGTAGAATGGCATTTCCATGTTTTTCTAATCACCATGCAACTTCTGATTTGAATGTGTCTTATAGGTTTATAAAGGGGGTGTGGTGGCTCAGCGGACTAGAGCACTGAAATGGTCAGCTGCAGAGTCGGCAGCTCGGTGGTTCGAATCCTGGGTGCCACGCAGCGGAGCAAGCTCCTGATGTTAACCCCAGCTCCTGGCAACTTAGCAGTTCAAAAGCATGTTAATGCAAGTAGATAAATAGGTACTGTGCTAAGAAGTGGGAAGGTGAACAGTGTTCTGTGCAGCCTTGATGGCCACATGTCTATGCACTTGCACAACACAGGCTCTTTGGCTTGAAAACAGAGATGATCACTGTAACTAGAATCAGACATGATTAGCATGCGTGTCGGGGTTGAACCTTTACATTTTAACCTTTTCATTGGTTTATACGGCAAGTCAAAGCTAGTACTGTGAAAAAAGTAGGACCGATATTCAGGAAACAGTCAACAACATGCAGAGAAAAAGATCCTAGATTGTCTATTCTCTACATGAGTTTCAGCATGTAGGTATAAAGAACTTCTTAGTGGTCCAACAGAACACTAGTTTCTTTTCTTTACCATTTGGATTTTTCTGGAAGTTGAGTCATGGCAACTGGACTTCTTTTCTTGAGAGGTTGAAATGCTTCACTGCTCATCCAAACAACTTCGTCAGTCTGAGACTGACTGAGAGTGACTTCAGACTGACAAAGCTGTTCGGATGAACAGCAAAACATTTCAATCACTCAAGAAAAGAAATCCAGTTGCCATGACACAACTTCCAGATAAACTCACCTGGATGACTGAGAATCTTCACAGACATTTGGCTTGTGTGCAGGCAGCACATCAGGTGAATCCAGAGGATGGGAGTCTGTGCATGAACTCTTCCTCAGCTTGCTTAGGTTACTGAGTTACTGATATTCAGTTGCTTGTCCAGGAAGAGATGGACAAGAGTGTAAGAGGCACATGACTCCCATTCAATTCAAGGTTGCAATGTGCTCTTCCCATGCATCCCCATGAGTGTACACTGCATAGGTAGAGACAGGGGCTTCCCTCACGCCTTTTGAAATCTGTTTGTCCGGGGACTTTGTGTCCTGTCAGAGGAAAGGATTGTATCCATGCATTTTAGAAATATTGGACCTGAACACATCTAAGTGACAACTGTATCCCCCTCCCCCCTATTTATTGTCCCCAAAACTTTATTATAGAAGATGGAACATTCTTTTTGCTCCCTCTGGCAAAGTCTTATTGTTTAAGTTGCAGCACTCATATAGCAAAGAAAGAAAAAAGTGTGATTTGCAGATAACTGCTCAGCTGTTTCATTCTCAAGAATATTGCTAGAAGCATGGACTTTTTTTAAATCATCCCAGCATGATAGTTTATTATATATATATATTATTGTTAAATCGGTGAAGAATATTTGGGAAGAATTCGTCAAGGAAAAAAAAAATATTCTCCTTTATCTTTTCTTTTGGATCTTAAGCCCTATACACCATAGAAAGGGGAGAACACAGAAAAGGAAACTGCCATTTTTGTGTGATGTTCAAAGCACACATAACTTTAAACAAAGCTTCTGCTTGGAACAATGTTGAAATACATATGTGTATGCATTCATACGAGAAATCTGTATAGCCCAAACAGATATACTTTGTTGAAAAAGTAACTCCTGCTGAGTTTAGTGGCATTGTTACTCAGTCACAGTTTTTCTTCTTTCATATCCTCTCTGTGGAGCAGCTTGTGAGGAGACTGTTATTGGGACCAAGGCAAGGACACGAAGGTTAAACTTCTGTTCTCATATACTGTGGCCCCATCAGAAATTCTCCTTTATTATCACTTAATGATGGAACTTCAGAAGAGTGGAATTTTGGTCACATTTAATTCCAGCAGTCAGTCAGTAAGTCAGTCCGTCCATCTGTCCGTCCATTTTTAAAAGTATTTTTCAAACAACCAGATATTAAAACAAAAGGTTCTGAGACAGAATATTTTGCCCAGCTTACTTACCCCCCAAAATAACTTCCCAAACTCCAAAGAAACTATGCAAAATGGAGATATGAATGGTCAGGTGGTTAATTGCACTCACTGATGTTTCACTTAAAGTAGCTTATGATTGGTCATGTTGAAGCATGGTTTCTCCAATTCTTGCCTCTTTAAAAAAAAACAGACAAGATTGCCCCTGTTTCAGATATTTATGCCATTTGTTATTTCTTGGTACTGGAGGAAAGTCCACCTTCTCCTCCACAACATGACTTGGCTTTCCAGATGGGTAAGTGCTTGAACCAGACTGACCAGACCTGTGTTTAAATATTATACCTTTTAAAATATTTTTTCTAGAGATAATCAGTGGGACAGAACATTAAACCATTGTTTACTGCTCCAGGAATGAGCCTGGGCAGATAAGGATTATAAACTATTGTTTAAAGTATAAAGGAGTTTTGAGCCGTGCAGCCATTAAAACAAACAAAATTAAAACTAGACTTTGGGTGATACCTTCATAGGCTGCTGGTAGGAAAATAAAAAAAGTTTGCTGAGCTTTCGAGAACACAAGTCCTCTTTATCAAAGCTGTTATAAAAGTCCAAACATGGCAAGAGATGTAGTTTGCCAGGAGAAAGTTCTTAAAATTTCATCTGGCAAGATGGGGCGTTTATACACGACCCCTAAGCTCCGCGGCAAAGGGCTGCAAGCTCTGGACCTTAAAAATGTTTCCCCACCAGGTCCGGAGTTTGCAGACAATTAAGTGCAACCCCACCCACCTAAGCGCGACCCAGCTGCACTTTTCTTGTACCTGCTCTTTGATGGTGAAAAATATTTAATGCGGATGTGCTGGGCTCTCCTCGCTTCTTTTTGTTTTTGTTCTTTGCCTCCCGCCAGCAGCCAGCGTGGAGACGCACGAAGAGCGACAAACCCCTAAAATCGCTGGTCCGAATTTAAGGGACCAGCGGATCTTAGGGGTCATGTAAAAGCGCCCATGGGCACTAGGTTTTCTTCATGGAAGGCACACAGCAGTGTGGTCCGTTGGTGAAGGACTAAACAGGCTTTTTCAAACAAAGAGCTGCATGGTGTGGGCCTCTCCCCCCTGCTTACAACCATCATCTCTATTGGCTCTTCGAAGCACAAGGCTCCTGGTTGGCCAGAGACCTCCCGCTTCTAACCGCTTTGATAAATAGGACTTGTGTTCTCGAAAGCTCAGCAAACTTTTTTTATTTTTCTATCAGCAGCCTATGAAGGTATCACCTATAGTCTACTTTTAATTTTGTTTGTTTAAAGTATGTTTGTTTGGCTAAGCTATAGTTAAAACTAACCAGCTGCTCCCATTTCAAATACAATAACAACTGCTACTAGTTTTTAAAAGAAGTGTCCTGCTGTGCTAATGTCTGAATCAGGGTCCTAAACTAACTAGACAGTCAAGACACCGGTAGTTCATAGGGAAAAAAAATACAGGATGCTGTATTTGATCCTTTTTATGCTTTCCCACCGCTTCTTTGAAACATAAAATTCTTCCAGGATGGCTAAAATGTGTTGTTCAAAAAATAATGCTAGGACGCCTCTCATCCTGAAATGCTCTGATTTTCGGAAGTGAGTCAGAACATGCCAGAAAACAAACCCTCTTTCTGCTAGGAACTCTCTAAAAAAGATGCATTTTAAGGTATCTTGGAGCTTTTATTTTATGAGATGTGAATAATGAGCCCAAGGCAAGTCCAATTTAACTTGTTTTCTTGTTCTTTGACTATGCTGACATAAAGGAAGAATGTCCTTGATCTACATAATATATGTCCCAGCATATCCGGGTTTATTTGTCAGAAGCACTGACAACACACAGTATCATAGTAAATCTATTATATAAAAGAAGTGAATTACTGTTCATTGCAAAGTTTCTTTGGGGGGGGGAGTTGCAGATGCTTCTTATCTAACATTTCACTGTTGTGGGGGGGCATAGATTTGCTATTTTTATTTTAGTCTACAAAGATTGAATTATTCTGCTGCCCCTACAAATATCACAAAGTTACGTTTGTCTAAATGCTATGACCCTAGTGTTTGGACGCTCCCCAGCTGTGAGGAACCAAGGTTCAACCCAAGAAAGAGCACCAGGAATGGTCTCATCAGCCCTTCTACAAGTAGGTGAGTTGATCCATAGCTAAATTGATCAGCAGAACTTATTAAAATAGGCAGCCAGTGTCTGGATGTAGTTACATTTCCCCCTTTTTATTCAGCGCATAAGAAATGAAGCTAGAGAGTTCCTCTAAAGGTACATATTGTTGTTGCCTTGTTGACCCCTCCTTCAGCAAGGGAACTTGCACAATTGAATGAGAGAACAGATTATTTGAGGTTGGGGAGAGGGTGGTATAATGACTTGTGTTCAGGATCATTTTAACTTGTTCATTGTGGTTTACAATGCAAGTGCCAAGTGACTCGTTAGCAGGGCTTTAACGTCATGTACTCGGTTACCCTTTTACAGGAAATAGTTTATTAGCTCTGAAAAAATATTTTTGCAAGGCAATTACATCCTCCTTTTTGTCACTATGTAGCCAGTTAATTACTGGCTTAACTGTAACCATATGAACCTTAACCATACTGAGTTTTCCATGTTGTGGTCTGGCAGTGGAGCAGGCTTGAAGTAAAGCTGTATGAATATGAAGCCACTTCATTTTGAGTATGATGGTTTCCATTTTTACTGCACTGAAAAGGCCAGCCCTCCTCCCCTGGACCAGTGCTCCATACCATGTTGTCATGTGATATCAAACTGATTCTTCTTTATGACAAACTGAATAAGGTTTTTGAGATATGTGAGGTATTCAAGGAGTGCTGCAACCCCTACCTCCCATGAGTTTTTATGAGTAAGCTGTGATTTGGACCCTGGCCTCCTAAGTACTAGCCCAACACCTATGCTATACTGGCTGTTAGTACAACCACACACCTACCCATACACCAATACTGTATTTCAGGCATGTCCAAAGTCAGGCCCGGGGGCCAAATGTGGCCCGTTTTCAAATTTTGAGCGGCCTGCGGTGTCTTCTCCCCACCGGCTTAGCCTGTCATTTATCCCCATCAGCTGGCCCCTTCCCATCAGCTTGCACTTTTGGAGGCATCAGCTTGCACTTTTATGTTTTGCCTGCCCTCTCTGCCTCTGTCCACCACCACCCCAGCCACCTGGCCAGCCAACCTGCCTCTGGCTCCGTTGCTGCAGCATCCTCCCCGCCTCATTGCATGTTATAGAGACTTATCCAAAGTCCGGCCTGGGGGCCAAATGTGGCTGAATGGTCAGCCCCCACAGATTTTCACCTCGCCCCATCTGGACCTTCTTGCGAAAAGTTTGGACACCCCTGCTGTATTGGGTGACTATACATTTCTGTTATAATCCTTGATAGGAATATACTACACACGTACCCTGCAACAACAACAACAATAGCAGCAGCAGCAGCAACAACAACAACAACAACAACAACAATCCCTGTGAGGAATTTTTCGGGTGAGGTATAGTGCCTACAGCTGAACAGATGACTGAACTGGAGCACCTGGTTGCATAGCAAGAAGTCAGGAGTGTAATTCCGCAGTGTGACTTCTGGGAGAAGAGCCAACCAGCTTGGACTTGGGCAAGATATACAGTCCTAGGGTGCCGCCAGAAGAAGGAACTGCTACACCACTTACAGTAGATAGTCATCATATTGTCTCTGATCATAATATGGCATGTCTGTGAATGCTTGAGAATGCTCTGTCTTCAAATGCATAATATAAAATTTATCCATTCCGTACAATTCTTCTTCACTTTTATATACTTGTGGGCAAGGATTCACTTCCTGTTTCCATATTACTGCAATTTGGTTATGAAAATGAGAATGATATGAGAATGATATGAAGAAAATGAGAGTGATATGAAGAAAGAGGAGAAGAAAGAGAAGCAACTGCCAAAATGTGTATAGGAGGGGGGGGGGAATCACATTGCAAGCCCATGCAAGTTCTCCTTGTCAACGTTTGTTATTTTTCTCCCTCAACATTCTTTGCCTTTTAATTCTCTTAAAGTTTCTCAGATGTTTTGCTGGAGGACAAACTTCCATGTGCATTTTCAATATTGCTGGAGGTGAAATTTGTTGACAACCGAGACAGTGTAAAACACTTTTCATGCCTCCTGAGAAAATCTTGCTATTCTTTCCAAAACTCTTCCAACTCCACCCTCTCAAATCTCCAAGTGCCTTGTGGAAGAATTTGTATTTAATTGGAGTGTCAACTCTAACATACTGCTGTTTGGCAACTGTTGCTTACATACCTGGATTTAAATTCTGTTACTGTTAACAATGAATACAAATTTGAGTAAGATAAGGCAGAATGTCAGCCCTAGTCTATTTGCTAGAAAGCAGTGAAGACAATGAGAACTGGAATAGCGAGTGGGCTTGGGTAGTTGCTCTCGGGCTGGGTCATATGGTGAACATTACCTTAATTGTCTTGGACTAGGCCAGGAATGGAATTGAACATTGTGGGTCCCTTGCCATGGCTGGGCTATCTTAGCAGAGATAGGTAAAGTGCTTTTTCCAAGACGTTGTTAGACTACACCTCCTGTCAACATTTTGACACAGTCCCTCGCCAAAGGCTGCTGAGAAAATTGCACAGTCAGGGGATAAGAGGGCAGGTCCTTTTATGGACTGAGAACTGGTTGAGATCCAGGAAACAAAGAGTAGGTGTCAATGGGAAATTTTCACAATGGAGATAAGTGAAAAGCGGTGTGGCCCAGAGATCTGTCCTGGGACCGGTGCTTTTCAATCTGTTCATAAATGACCGGGAGACAGGGATAAAGAGTGAGGTGGCCAAGTTTGCAGATGACACAAAACTTTTCCGTGTGGTAAAAACCAGAGAAGATTGTCAAGAGCTCCAGAAGGATCTCTCCAAACTGGGGGAATGGGCTGCCAAATGGCAAATGTGTTTCAATGTAGCAAAATGTAAAGTAATGCATATTGGGGCAAAAAATCAAAACTTTATCTATCAACTCATGGGCTCTGAGTTATCCGTGATGGATCAGGAAAGAGATCTTAGTGTGTTGGTGGACAGCTCCATGAAGGTGTCTACCCAATGTATGGCAGCGGTGAAGAAGGCCAATTCCATGCTAGGGATTATCAAAAAGGGGATTGAAAATAAAACAGCCAACATTATAATGCCATTGTACAAAACAATAGTAAGGCCGCACCTGGAGTATTGTGTACAATTCTGGCCACTGCATATCAAAAAAGACATAGTGGAACTGGAAAAGGTGCTGAAGAGAGCAACTAAAATGATTACTGGGCTGGGGGACCTCCCTTATGAGGAAAGGCTAAAACATTTGGGTCTCTTTAGTCTTGAAAAAAGGTACCTGAGGGGGATATGATTGAGATGTACAAAATAATGCAGGGCATCAGTAAAGTGGATAGAGGGACACTCTTCTCCCTCACACAAAATACCAGAACTAGGGGACATCCACTTAAACTGAGGGCTGGGAGAGTAAGAACAGACAAAAGAAAATATTTTTTTACCCAGTATGTTGTTAGTCTGTGGAACTCCCTGCCACAGGATGTGGTGAAGGCATCTGGCCTGAATGCCTTCAAAAGGGGGTTGGACACATTCCTATAGGAAAAGTTCATTGCAGGTTACAAACCATGATGGAGATGTGTAATCTCCAGGCTTAAAACCAGGGTACTTCAAGGGCCAGATGCAGGGGAGTGGTATCAGGAGACAGATATCTAGTCTCGTGCGCTCCCAGACGCATCTGGTGGGGCCGCTGTGAGATACAGGAAGCTGGACTAGATGGGCCTTTGGCCCGATTCAGCATGGCTCTTCTTATGTTCTTATGTATGTTTACCTTGGTTAGTATGGTCAACAGAGGAAAGATGTGGTGTGAAGCACAGCAGCATTTGAAGGCTCACATTATATAGGCGTGTTGATAACTCTATGGCACAGGTGCCAAAGGTGGCACTCAGAGCCCTTTCTGTTGGCTTTGAGGGCCACTTTTGTGCACCCTACATGCACCCGAGTGCACCTGACATCACCCCTTCACTACCACCTGTATTCAGGTTAAATTGCTGTATTGGCACTTTGAGAAAAATTAGTGGGTTTTGAATCGCAGTTTGGGCAGTCAGTTTCTAAAGATTCGCCATCACTTATCTAGACTGTAGGTAAAGTCCAGAGAGAGCAGGAACAGCTGAAAATTCTCGGGCTGGGTCATATACGAGAAAGAAATAACAATAATTATTAGAGCTACTGCAAGAACAGACTGCAAATAAGGTGTAGCACACCTTAAGGTGTAGCACACTATCACCTTAAAATATCTAGCTGGCATTTCATTAGGGAAGTGGTTAGGTGTGGACACAGCAGCTACTCCTACTAACATTTGATTCAAGGCGTCCAGGCATGGAAAACAACGAGCACAGGTTCTTAATTGGCAGGTTAAGCTGCTGCCCATAATACCTCCTTTCTTTTTCTATGTCCTCATAATTCCGTAGCCCTGGCATAGTTCACTTGTTCATTTGTCACTGCTTTTTCGGTACCTTTCATTGGTAGTGCACAGTGGTGGCAGAGCTGTCATTTTCACAGTGGTGGCAGTCGTAAGGATGACAATGTGGGACAGCCTCCTTAGCTGGCTGAGTATAAGTGTATTCTTTGAAAATTCCTTTTGTTGGGAAGGGTGGGGGGAGAGGGATATAAAGAGATACTTTGTTCAGGAATAATGAGCAGGCATGAGGTTATATGGGCTGTAAAGATGGGCACGAAACGAACAATTTTCCGTTTCCATTTCCGTTTTTTTGTTTCATTACGCAACGAAACAACAAACGAATTTTGTCTCTAAAATGAAACGAAACAAACAGAAACACCGGAAATTTTGTCATGCCTTTCATTTTCGTTACAGCAATACAAGTGAACTGCTTTAAATGCTAAAAAAAATCACAAAAATTGAAATAAATGGTAATGAAATGGTAACAAAACGAACGAAAATGAAAACAATTTTTTTCAAAAAATTCACGAAAAACAGAAACAAACTGAAACGGACCCCCTAAACGACAAACGACAAACGAAACACCATTTTTTTAATTCGTGCCCATCTCTAATGGGCTGCTTTTCCCTCAGCAACCCTGTATGGGCCTGCCCCATCATTCCAGTAAAAGCTTCAATGTATTCTTTTAATATTTAAATGAACATGCACAGAATTTGATTCACATATTATCCACATAATGTAGGAAGATCAGGAGGGGTATAGTACCGGAGGCAGGTCTAGCTGGTGTGAACCTGTGCTTCTTGTACAGACATTACTGACCCCTGAACAACCAGAATTAGAGATGGGCACGAAATGGAAAAATTGTGTTCCGTTTCCGTTCTGTTTGTGGCCCATCTCCTTTCATTTCCGTTTTTCAGACTGAACTTTAAAAAAAAAATCATTCCATTTTTCTTTTTTTCTGGAAACGGGGTTCTCACTTCTCCGCGCTGGATGACAGTGGCCTGTCATCTGACGCGGGGAAGATCCCTCTCGCTGCCCTCCACCTCGATGCATGGAAGCCTGGCAGGCTGTCATTCCCAGGGCAGAGAGCTGGACAGGGGGCTCCGATCTGGCCCCCGTGCACGGAGACAGGATCACAGCCCCTTCCTTATCGGGTCTGGGGTAGAGGGCGGCAGGAAGGGGCTGGGATCCGGCTTCCACGCATGGAGGCTGGATCGCAGCCCCTTCCTTCTCGGCTCTGCCCCGGAGCCTGACAGCCCACCAGCTGTCATTTCCGGGGTGGAGATAGCTCGACAGGGGGCTCCAATTTGGCTTCCGTGCACGGAAGCCAGATTGCAGGCCCCTCTCCGGCAGCGATCCCTTGGGAGAAAGTCACAGTCTCCAACTCCTCTCCTGACCACTCTCCGCCACGAGGGATGACACCCCAGCTAGCTGTCACCCCCTCGCTGCGGAGATCGGAGATTGAGATAGTTGCAGCCTCGCCTCCGCTTGCGGAGGCCAGAACGGGGCTCTCACAATCCTCCCCCGCTGGTGATGACAGCTGGTCTGTCATTGCCAGCAGGGAGGAATGAACCGAACATAACCGAACTCATTTGTTCTGGTTCTGTTCAGTTCTTTCCTAAATTACTCTGGGCTCCGTTATTTGTTCTGTTACATAACAGAACAGATAACGGATAACAGAATGATTCCCCCCCCCCGTTTCGTGCCCATCTCTAAGCAGAATACTGTGGCCCAAAGAGATTAGGAAGAGAGAAAGGATGTGAGTTGAGGACATTCTCTGTGGTGTCTCCTCTGACTTCATTCTCTAGTCCACATCATCCCCTTGTGTTGTCTTGACTGTATGAATGTCCTGCCCAGCTTTTGGAGTGCCTGTGAGCCTGTCTGTGCCACGCCATGTCCTGCTTTGCCACTGCCCTTGGCCTTTGCTTTCCCTCTGATTTAATCTGCGTTATTTCTCTGTGTGTCTGTTTGGGCCTCTGACTTTGTTTGTGAACATTGCCATAACTTTCTTAAATGCCCTTAGTCATATTCATAAAATGGCTGAATGATTTTCTTCATGTGTTTTCATTTGTTTGTACAATAACAACTACAAATATGATTCACACTTCTCTCTTCATGTATGATTTTTGCATGGATTTTCAGTGTCCTTTAACTCAGCTGCTCCAGTTCTTTCACAAAATATTTTTTCCTGAATCCCACTTCCCAAATGACTGGGAAGTAGGTGCGACCAGCAATTGTACCCATGTCAGAAAGAGGGCTTCTGGGTATGTGTTTCTTCTCCTCTCTCGTGCATTCTTTGAATGCTGGGTAAACTTGCAGATTGAGAGGGTTGCACGTCATCCTTAAATTTTGGGAATTCCCCCAAGTAAAAATAATGAGCAGTCATTGAATGATCATAGGAAGAGGGTAGTATGCTCTGAATTGTTTTGTTGCAGAGTTTTGCTTTTCTAACAGAAGTACAGAAATCTACAGAGGAGAATAGCTGCTGGTTTTCCAGTGCCCACTCCTTTGAATTTAGAAATGGGAGGAAATGATTGGTTAGTGCTAGACAGATTGACATTCTATGCAGCCCATAAAAGTCCCTCCCAGTCACTCAAACATCAAGCAGATTGTGAGGTTGCAAATTAAACTCCAGCACATTTAGGAGGATTGGATGGATGGCATTGCTTGTGCCAGACCTGTGCACTGAAAAAAAAAAAAAACATTTTTGTGGCCTTCCCCTCTTCCCCCACCCCATTTTTGCCCTGGAAGCCACAATTCTGTGATGGGCTATGCTTTGCTGAGCTGCCATTTTGTGATCCACTCTGAATGGAAGAATCTGGGGCTCTGGAATACAAACAAATCAATTCTGTAAGCCTGAAGTATGTTGAAGTGCAGTTATTACCTGAAGATTGTTCCAGCGAAAAATGTCAAAAGGTGCACATTGCATGACCTGCTTCTTCTGTTTCACTTGTTACTCTGCCACTTTGATTCCAGCACTGTAGAGCATTGCACTCCTGATACACTGTTATCAAGCAAATACCAACAAGAGTGGGCTGATTTCTGCACCTTTTATCTTCATAGAGATTTGAAAACACAGTGATGCAAACAGAGGATCAGAAGTTCCCAGTTACAAAGTGCTTCTTAGCTTCATTCTTACCATCAGGGGCTCTGCTGTGCAAGATATCGTTTTAGCCTAACACCCTATTCATGTGCTGGCCACTACATGCCAGCAATAAATTGCCTGGAGGGAAACACATGCTGGTGTGCCAACACTGCACTGAAAAAGATAAGTGTGTTGTTTAAGAGAAATCATTTACAAGAGGAGAAATATTATTTGAACATTAGGGGAAAATGTCCTGCAAAAAAGAACAGTGTGACAATGAAGATAATTTCCCAGATAGATACTGAAAGCTCTCTGTCACTGAAGGTCTTCTTCAAGCAGACACAGCTTCTGGTGATGCTCTAGGACAGAGGCTTCCAAACATGGGGTCCCAGGCGTTCTTGGACTACTACTTTTTCCTTCTCTGAGCAGTAGCTTTGCTGGGTAGGACTTCTGGGAACTAGAACTCTATACTACAGGGAAGGGACATTTTAGAAACATTGCTCTAGGATTTGAAAGAGAGGTCATACAAACCTCCCTTCGACTCTATGATTATATAAGATGCTGGACCGTGGGCATATAGTCAGGGTTCATAGCCAATGCTCCCAGTGTTGGCGAACCTATGGCACGGGTGCCAAAGGTGGCACTCGGAGCCCTTTCTGTGGGCACCCGGCATCACCCCCTTCACAGCCACCTGTATTCAGGTTAAATTGCTGTATTGGCACTTTGCGAGAAAATTAGTGGGTTTTGAATCACAGTTTGGGCACTCGGTCTCTAAAAGGTTCACCATCGCTGCTCTAGTAGGCCATCATATAGTTTTGCAGTTCTTTCTGGGCTCAGGTATAGTACTTGTAGAAATTGAGGGTGGGTTTGGGGAATTTCATTAACATTATTGCATTGTCAAGTGTTTGAGAGTGGTTTGACCAAAAACAGGCAATTAAGACACCTCAACTTTACCTACAACCTTCTTTCTCCCAGATTCTGGAACTCTTTCCTACAGGAGGGTAGATTGGCCCCATTTTGCTGTCCTTCAACAAGGAGGCAAAGACCTTTTCACTTCAGGCAAGCTTTCCCTGTGTGAATGTGTGCTAAGTGAGGTTTTTAAAATGTAATGTTGTACCATACCACATTGAATGTGTTTTGGTGTTGCTTATGGTTTTGGGTATTGTATGCATTAATCCTTTTAGTACTTTGGTTTTTGTAAGCTGCCTTGGATCCCGTTTAAGGTAAAAGGCAGGTAAAAGATTTTAAATGGAACAATAATGAATAAATCAGGTGGTGTACCAGAACAGAGCCAGAGAAAAGGGGAATGTTAAATGGACACAAATAGCTGCAGTGGTTACTGCTTTTTTTTTTTTTTTTTTTTGCAAGGGCTGGCATCCCATGTGGCCTCTCCTGCAGCAAATGTAACCCGTGGGGAGTTTTCCAAGACCTTATGATGTAACTGGGAGTTGTGAAAAGCTCGTCATCAGACCATAGATACCTCACCTGCCACCACCTCTTTCTTAACCCTACTGGGGTTTTTGAACAAGAAAGCATGTGGGTATGAGTCTGTTCCACCCTATGTCTTACTCCAAAACCATGAAGGGCTCTGGTTCACATACTCACTGCTTTCTCTAGCTCTCCAGTTGCCTTGTGGCATGTTGGGCTTTGTGGTGCTAAGCCAGTGAGCCCTGGTGCCATTTGGGGATGCGTGGATGGATACACAGATTTTAAAGCCCCCTCAAACCCCAACATGATCATTCTTCTCCAGTACTGCTTATCCTGAGATTTATTCCCTAGTTAAGGACCCAGAAAAACAGAGCAGTTCCTTCATAGTTACACTGCCCCCAGAGTAGGAAATGGCTTACATGTTTGGCTATATGAATTTCTCTATGGAGGCACTATCTGTTTTTTTTTTTTTTTGGCAGTTCAGAAATGGCAGAGAGTTCAGATTGTGTGATTATTTGCTGTTTCTGTACTTCACTGAACACGGAGAATTGAAAAGGTTCCATTTAAACTTTGAAACTAAGCTTCCTCACTTTAGTTGTTGGAAGACTCAGCTTGGCTCAAGATGCCATTGGGTCCCGCCAATTGCCTGAAGTTGTTACTAAATAAGGTATCACTTGCTAGCTATCACCAGGCAGGCACCGTCTGTGTTGGGTGAAGTTCAGGGGAAAAGCTGGCATTGTAAAAAAATAAAACAAAATAAAAATCCTGAAAGGCGCTCGTTCGCATCTCGACACAAGGGCTGAAATTGCCCCTTACAGTAATCTAATAAAAGAATATTAGTTAGCGGAAGGAACTTTGGGAAGGTTTTTCTTAACCTCTTGATGTTAGGAATCCTCATTAAAATGTGCTAATGCAGATATGAAAGTTCCAAGGAAGCCCATGTCAAGACAAAATACCACAGCTGTGAATAACACAGCTTGGTGCTTGCTTAAATCACAGAGAAAATGGAGGTGCTGCACATTCATATATCTGTAAAAGAATTTGAGAACAAAAGAACTGGCATTTGGTTGCAGTGTTTGGGTACCTTAGGAATGGCTGAAGGCAACAGAGTTCATGCTTGCAGTTTCATGACCTGGACACACATCCCTGTCAAACAATTTGCATGAGATGGGATTTACATGTTAAACCCAGGAGGGTTTGAAGGCTGGGCTGCAACCTCACAAGCAGTTCAAGGACATTGTGTGCTGATACAGATAGGACTCAAGGATAGGCAATACCAGCTTTTCTGATAGGCAGGCAGATCTGAGGATCTGGGGGGGGGGGATGAATTGTTGCTCTACATCAAGATGGCCTAGGCTATAAGCAGATTGTGAAGACCCTGAAACTGAACTGCAGCACGGTGGCCAACAACATGCACTGATTTAACATGACTGGTTCCATTCAGAGCATGCCTCACCATGGTCGACCAAAGAAGTTGAGTGCCCATGCTCAGCATCATATCCAGAGGCTGGCTTTGGGAAATAGACCATCTGTCTATGAGTTCTGCCAGCATTGCTGCAGAGGATGGAGGTGAAAGGGTCAGCTTGTCAGTGCTCAGATCATACACTGCACACTGCATCAAATTGGTCTGCAGGGCTGTCATCTGAGAAGAAAGCCTCTTCTAAAGATGATGCAGAAGAAGGTCCCCATCCGGTTTGCTGCAGACAAGAAGACTGAGGACATGGATTTGTGGAACCATGCCCTGTGGTCCAGTGAGACCAAGATAAACTTATTTGGTTCTGATGGTGTCAAGCATGTGCGCTGGCAACGAGGTGAGGAGTACAAAGTCAAGTGTGTCATGCCTGCAGTCAACCACGGTGGTGGGAATGTCATGGTATGGGGCTGCATGAGTGCTGCCAGCACTGGGGAGCTAAAGTTCATTTAAGGAACCTTGAATACTAACATGTACTGTGACACACTGAAGCAGAGCATGATCCCTTCCTTTTGGAGACTGGGCCTCAAGGCAGTATTCCAACATGATAACGATCCCAAACACACCTTCAAAACAACCACTGCCTTGCTAAAGAAGCTGAGGGTAAAGGGCATGGACTGGCCAAGCGTGTCTCCAGACTTAACCCCTATTGAGCATCTGTGGGGCATTCTGAAATGGAAATTGGAGGTGTGCAAGATCTCTAACAGCCCCTACCGCTGTGATGTCATCATGGAGGAGTGGAAGAGGACTCCAGTGGCAGCCTGTGAATCTCTGGTGAACTCTATGCCCACAGGGGTAAGGTCAGTGCTGGAAAATAATGGTGGCCACACAAAATATTGACACTTTGTGCCCAGTTTGGGCATTGTCATTTAGGGGTACTCATTTTTGTTGTCAGTGGTTTAGATATTAATAGCTTTGTGTTGTGTTAGTGGTTAAATCTGTGGTGCAGTGGTTAACCTCTGCACTGCAGCTAAAACTGTGCTGACAACCTGGGGTTCAATCCCAGGTAGCAGGCTCAAGGTTCACTCAGCCTTCCATCTTTCCAAGGTTGATAAAATGAGTACCCAGCTTTCTGGAGGTGGGCAATTGTAGCCTGCATCATTGAAATGCAAACCACCCAGAGAGTCCTTTAAGTGCTATATAAGCATAACACTTTCCTTTTTCCTTTTTTCTTTTGCTTTGATTTTGAGGAGACAGCACACAATTACACTGTTATACAAGCTGTATACTCACCGCTTTACATTGTAGCCAAGTGTCATTTCTTCAGTGGTGTCACATGAGAAGTTATACAGTACAGTGGACCCTTGTATAACAAACAGCTTGTAATAACATAAAATTCGTACAACATAAAAAATTCCGGAGATAGGGAAAATTTGCTTAACATAATCGCATATGGGGAGAATTCGTACAACATAAAAATGGGATCACTCCGTTTTCAATGCATTCCTATGGGAATTTGTATAAAGGAAATTTTGCTTAACATAATTTCATTTGGAACGAATTAATTCCTTTATACAAGGTACCACTGTACTAAAATATTTAGAAAATGTGAGGGGGTGTACTCACTTCTGTAATATACTGTAAATGCTTAAATATCAGTAGTAACCCAGTGAAGCAAAGCATAGAGGTATTCCTATCATACAGAAACTGTATCATTGTGATACAGAGTCCAGACCAATCTCCATTTTTAAAAATGGGGATTTAGATGTTCTGTTATTTTCTGCCTGTATTTGTGATGTGGCTCTTCAGCCCTTGCCAGAGTAAGAGAGAAATATCTTATATTTCCCAGAGTCCAACCTGGAATACAGCATTCAATTGAAATATAACATCTATTCTCAGAAGGGGCAGTAGGGATCCTAAGCTGGAAGACACTTCTGTTGACTTTGGGTATTCAGGACTCCAGCCTTACTCTGATCTCATGATGTGATGGTGTAAGGTACCCAAAATTGTGCTTTCCAGATGGTTTGGACTGCAGCATGCAGTCTTCATGACCATTGGCTATAGTGACTGAGGCTTATGGGAGATGAAGACCAAAGCATTTGTAGGGAAACTGAGTCTTACATAAAAGTTGTTTTAAGGTGTTCCACTGGATGTCTCATTCTCATAGTGCATTTGCCCAAATGTTCAAGCTCATTCACACATCTATGAATGCTTGCCGGAAGGGGACTGGTATGTGAAAGTGTGTGGGAGGGGAAAGGCTATCTCACTGTGAATTATGATATATTTCGTTAGGAAATGTGCAAAAAAGCCTTCAGTTCCTTGAAAGACTTTTGAGTATTTATTTGTTATTTACCAAGGACTCAGAAGACAGCTGTCATGGCATGGCAGTAGCAGTGAGGTGGGCAGAAATGTATCGCTTCATTTTGTGTCCTGCATCGGAAGCATGATGTATGGATTCATTCCAAATTGTTTTGGATCTGAGTTGTTTGGGGCTTGTAAAAGTCATGAATTAGAGTCCCTAAAATATAAGTGTTTAATATGAATGAAATTCTCAGACAATGTAGGAACCATTAGTTGGGAACAATAAATCTTGTCAAGTCCAAGGTACTTTCGGGGCTGTAAAAAATGAAGGTCACATGATAGCATTGTTCAGGGAAGGATGTTAGACATTTGGAAAGATTGATTGGAGTGTGAACTTCACACCAATATCTTTTTTAGAATCTCATGTTCTTACGGGGCTTCCAGCCTGAGCTCCATTTTGTCTTTAATGACATTAAATTACTTTTTTGCAGCAGTTGATAATTACATTAATCTTTCCCTTTCTAAGACTGTTTTCAATGAGATAAATTCACTATAAGGTCTACATTTTCTGTGATTTATTTTTCTAATTTATATGTGAAAAATTGGTCTCTAAAGATAAAGGTAGTGTTCTATAAAACAGTTGAGCTGAGAGTCTTAGGTTTCTGCTGATCTATAGCCTGATTTTTAAGATTTTCTGTGTCAGTTAATACATTCTTGCAGCAGATCTAGTACAATACCCCAAAGTAGGACAATAAATTGACATAGACAAAAATGTCAAAATATCTTTTAGTCAGGGCAATTTAATTTTGATTTAATCTATTATTCTGTTGAACATATTAACCTATCTAGGTTTCAATCCTATATATAGTTGAACTAAATTGGACTTAGTTCTGCGAAGACGTGCATAAGACTGAGCTGTTAATAGATTAATTATATAATACAGAGGTGGGGAACATATGATCCTCTGTTGAGGAACTGATCACTCCACTGTTCCTTATCGTTGGGGAAGATATTCAAGATTTAGGGGAGCCAAAATCTAGCAATACAGTACATATAATGGAATGAACGATCAACCCATGTATCAGGTAATCTGAACAAGCTGAAGGGGGGGATACGAATAGGCACATCCTGTGTGCATTTTCACTTTGTCTTCTAGATCTGTATGCAGATTGATAATGTTAGATATCCTTCCTCCTTTCTCCGAGATATCTGTTGTGCTTAATTCACCTGCCCCCCCCCCCCTTTTGCTAGAGAGACAGACTTCCATACATGGAATCCAGCTCCGAGTTTCTGTTCTGTACCACCCTACACAGATTTTGTAGTTAATAGAAAATAAGATTTTTCTTCTTCTCAGAAAGTACCCCATTACTTTTCAGTAGTTGCTGCCTGCAGGAAGACACTGAACCATAATACATTTTAGAGAGCTAAACGTTCCTCCATCATGAAGTAAAGGTTTAGTTGATTACTCAGCTAAGAGTGAAAGATTTTATACCTACGAATTTATTTGTTTTGAAATCTGTTATAGATGTACTTTAAGTGGTGTAGCTAGTGAATATTCTGGTGTGCAAAGTTGCTGTGGCTTCTGTGTGAGAACAGAAGGCAGAAGGAAATGTCTCCTGTTATTTTTAATCGCCTACTGCAGCCACTGCCGTCACACAAATGCATGATTGTTGAGCAGATATTAATCCCCATTGACATCACCAGCCTGTGTGAACAATCAGGCATTTACCCAGCACCTCATCTAAAAGGAAGGGTAGACATATTCCCCCACCCTCCCAGCCATGCAGCAGCCAGCAGAGCATTTGCTTAGCAAACAGTCATTGAGGGTGACGATTTCTAGAATTGTACTGTATTCCCTTCAAATCTCCCACCTTGGTGAAATACAGTTGGCAGTGATGGAAAGCAAAGCTGTGACCATTTTATATGTTGCTGGGCTGCACATCTAACCCCCCCACCTGCTAGCTGAGGGTGAGGGTTGATAGGAGTAGCCCACTAGTAATCCTCAGGTAAACCTGACTCTTCCACCAATTACATTGAGAGTGTTCCACAGGAGACATCCCACACTCTCACTCAGCTGCTCATTGCCAGGCAACACAGAGAGTGGGAGGCGAGCCATCTTGAAAGGGAGCTGGACTGCCATGAGTGATCTTCTAAAGGAGATTCATCAAATAAGCTGCTCACAAGTTTTTTTTCCCAGACCCAGTCTCAAAGCTATGGCTCTAGGAGGAAATGCAAAAAGAAAACAAAGATGAGCTTTTCTTCTATGAATGAGTGTTAGCTTTTGTTTCTCAAATTGCAATGAACTCCCATCACTCTTCTGGGAAAAAGCATTCAGTACAGGATGTTTTTAATAATTTGCAAATGAATCCACATGCAGTCTTTTGTTGTCCTTTTAATCCCTGTGTTGTTTTAATCAAACAACTACAAACGTTTTGATTGGTGGTCAGCCCCAGTAGAAGCACAAATGTTTAGCAAAAGGAGATCCTAATCAACTTCAAATAATATGTATAAATTATGTCAGAAACCATTAGATATTTCTTAATGACACAGGAAACAAGGCAGAAATGTCTCTCTACTATGCTGCTCAGTGTTGGTTTACAAATAGGCTCTCCCCTGTTACATTTTCCATTATTAGCACTATGCTGATAATATTCACTTCACTATTTTAGTGGTGCAAACTAATGTCATACAGAAGATATTTCCTCTGGAGAACTTCTGACCATTGTCATTCAATCTGAGAAAAGCATTTTTTAAACAATCTGGTGCTTCTCTCTCTCTCTCTCTCTCTCTCTCTCTCTCTCTCGTCTTTTAATGGTATATTGCAGAACTGTTTCAATACATTATCTGCATCCTTCCTTGACATGATGACTACCACTATTATACTCTAGAATGAATCTAGGCAAGGGCCTTACTAGAGGAAGCAAAAGGGTGGCCAGGTTGAGAACATAGTTGCTATTGTTGCCACTTGCAGTGGCAATGTAGAAAGCAATTATTATTAGAGATGGGCACGACTTGACGAAATTCTCGTTTCCGTTTCCGTTACTCGTTTCCGTTACGGAACGGAAAAGGATACGACAATTACTCCGCCAGAACTCGAACTCAAACCGACTAAAGAAAAATTGGGTCTGATTTGTCGTTGTCGTTCCTGGCATCGCGGCGATCCCGCGATGCCAAGCGGCACAGAAAAAAAGTTTTAAAAAGTTAAAAAAAAAACCGATTCCCAGCCAAAAAGCAGGCGAAAATATGCCTGCCTGAGTGAGGGCTCAGGGCACCTACCAGAGGGGTGGTTGACCCCCCCCTCTCCTGTCCTGGGCTGCTCTGGTGGTGGGGGAAATCCTTGTCGTAGTCGCTCGCAACAAGCCGGACTCGCCGCCGGCTGCCGCAATTCAAGCGGCACAGAAAAAAAGTTTTAAAACCCCCGATTCCCGGCCCCAAAACCAGGCAAAAATATGCCTGCCTGAGTGAGGGGTGGTTTCTGGGGGGGTCCCCAGCCTCCCCCCCCTCCTGTCCTCCTGGGCTGCTCTCATCTCGCCATGCCATGCGGTGTGGGCGGGGGATCGAAAATGGGGCGGCGACCGCAATATTTTTTTTTTAAATCGTGGTCCAAAAAACAAAAACACACAAGCCAACACAAGCACCACAGAAACATGCGGAAATTGCTATTTTAAAACTGCCAGAATTTTTACAGTAGCAGTGGTTTTTTCTTGCAACAAAATGTCTCCTCTGTCCTCTCTCCATTGATTTATTTTATTTTATTTTATTTTATTTTATTTACACCTGCGCAATGATGGGCTGGCCATGGGAGTGACCATGCAAATTTTTGGAGCCATTCCACCAATCGCATGGCCACTTGACCAGGTTGACCACAGAGACTTCTGGGATGTGCCAATCGGGCATAAAAAGCCCACAAACCGTAGCCCGAACCCGAACCCGAAGCCTAAGCCTAACCCATATGCCAGTACACTGTCCTTCTAAGCGGGTCAGAGAGGCACCCAGAGGTGCACCCCAATACTCACCCTAACCTCACCCGTAACTAGCCTAACCCTAGCCCTTGCGCTAACCCGTCTTAACCCCAAGCCAGATCTACTTGCATTGCACTACACGCAAGTACCTTTCCCTTCTTAGTGAGACGCAGCGGGTGCAGAGAGTCCACCAGTCTGGCTCTGGGTGATTCCTGCAGGCTCGGCTCGGCAGCATGTGTGACATGCAGCAAACCATGCCCCCGAGGCCTGACTGATGCAGGGAAGGCACCCCAAAAAGAGGGGTGCCTCTGCCAGTCTGCTGCGTCTGCAACTTGGTATGCATATCCATATGGCTATGCATGCCCTTTTGCAGCGGGTGAGGATAGGAGGCACCCACAGGTGCCTCCAGGAGCCCACTTTCCCTTTATAGCGGGCCAGAGGAGGCACCCCCCCAAAAAAGAGGTGCCTCCAGGAGCCCGCTACCCCCCCTAAACCAGTATAACAACAGACGAAAAAACGACACCACAAAATGATATTTTTTTGCGAAATTTCGTGAAAAACGGAAATGAGCCAAAATGGACCCGTCCTGAAAAACGATAACTCGAAAAAAAAAATTTCCTGGTCGTGCCCATCTCTAATTCTTCTTCTTCTTCAATTTCCAGATCTCCCGCAGGTTAGGATCTTCACCCAGCCTGGGAAGGAGGAGGCATTTGGGCAGGGGAAGGTGCTCTGTCAGATACTGAGATCATAAACCATTTAGGGCTTTGCCTATTATTGTCAAAACCTGAACTTTGACTGGAACAGATCAAGGGCAACGGTCACATCCAGGGCAACTGAAGCTGAAAGTGGTGGTCAAGGTCCCAGCGGTTGGCAGCCACTTTAGATTTTAAACATGCCACAAATTAGTCCCAGGAAATACTTTGACCACCTCTGGATATATCACATTCTATATAGAATAACTTGGCCTGATGGTTACATGTTTCGCTTTTCCGATTAAAAAAGTCAGATCTTCCAGTGTCCTTCATTCTTAGAAGCATATGAAGCTTTCTTGCTGGCTATTAGACTACTTTTTTGTCAGGGCCCACATCCAATTTATCTCTAGCTTCCTCCTATTCCACTTCAGCTACTATAGTTCATGGTAAAATTGTGATGTTGGACAGACTTGGTATTGGAGGGGGCATTGAAGTGCAACCAGTTCAGCCAGAATTCCCTGCGTGGTGGTCTAGAAACCTGCTAAAGAGGTTTCCTCAAGTCTGGCAGTTGGCTGCAGTACTAGAACAGAAAACAACCTTTAAAAATCAGTCCCCTGTTCTTCTTGATCTGGAAATTACTGCAGGAGTCACATATTTCCATCTGAACAACATTGTTGGTTAATCCAATATTACAGTTATTTGTAAGGGACTATCGTAGTTGGGCACTCGGAGAATTGTGACTCTCCAGTTGTTCTGAGCTAAGGTTCCTGCTTTGCCTTAATGTGGCTGGGTTTTTTGGGCTGATGGGAAGTGGAATCCAATTGAAAGGGACACAGCACTAAAGGTTGCCTTTCATCCAGTTGGACATTTTTTGTTAGAG
>JAHTLZ010000030.1:9145360-9159681 GCA_023846285.1 Phrynocephalus versicolor | reverse complement strand
AAAAAAAGGCCCAAGGTACTTGCTGGGAAGAAAAGAGTTGTGATAAAAGCTGAAAAAACTGAAGGAAAACAAGATAAGTGAAGACCTTGAGGCTATAACTCACCTCTGTATCCAGCTGCAGATTGTCTTTGTGGGCATATTTCCACAGAGACTTAGCCCTTGAGGGCAACTTGCTAGTAGTTAACTGTTCTACAGCTCTGCACATTTTAAATTCTGTGTAAATATGTAGATATTGAACCAGCACAATCCTTCCACAGCAGTGTATGGACTCTCTTGATAGTGTTGCCATTTCAATAACATTTTAACAGGAATTTTAGCATTTATTTAATCTGGGAATAAAAACAAATCATATTCAACTGTTTACCTGAGTTTTGCTTAGCTCTTCTGTTCCATTCCACATGCATTGCTAATACGATTCGGTACCATCATCTGATAATAATAATTAAAAAAAAAACCTGCAGGCCAGATAGAGCATGTCTGTTGATTTTGAACAATAACAAGAGATTCTAGCAGATTGTCTGTGGAAATAATGCTGGGTATGTTTTTGTGTAAGAAATAAAAGTCGTCTTTGTTTCTTTAGGGGAAAAATATTTGCAATAGTTCCTTATATTATTCTGGATCATTCTTATTATCCAAAGTTATTTATTCCTTTTGCCTTGCTGTCTGAGCTCATGATGGGACTATTTATATCGACCACATTTACTTTTATTCAAATTGATTGCATAGCTTTCTCTACTGTCTCACTTTATATCTTTTATAATAATAGAATATCTGCAAATCAATGGGAGCTGTTAAATTAAAAGACTGTACCCCTGGAGGACATTTACAGACCAAACAAAATATTGTATTCAAAAGAAAATATTAGTCTCTGCCATGTTGTTAATATTTGCAATCTTTGGTAATATGTTGGAGGATCAGATTGAAAACTATTTTGTTGTGGTAAAACACACACACACACACAATATTCCACTCCCAAACAAACCTTCAATCTTGGATTTCTCATTATTTTTGTAAGTTTGGAACACTGGAAAATTCCATATTAATCAAGAAAAGATCAAGCTATCATAGGTGACCAGGATCCCTTTGATTGATCAGCTTTGCTTGAAATAGTAGTTCATATTAGAAGTTTATCAGCAGTTCAATAAATCCGATTTTGCATTGCAAACATTGTATGGGATCAACCTGCTGTCAGGTTAACAGGACATTGCTGGTGATCCATATGGACAACAGCCAAAAGGCAATTGAGGCTGTAACTCTGTGCGTGCTTGATTGAGAGTAGGCCCAGTACCACTTACCTGATTAAACACAGGAATGTGATGTTGGTTGGTTGTAAGGCTGCAGGTGGTGCTTTGTCTTTCAGCTGAGAACTATAAAGTGAATAGGTTCTGTTGGTTTGTGTTGCAATGCATGAATAACCATAATAGCCTCAAAACAGGAAAGGGTTAAAAATAATTCCCATTTTAGGACATTTTGGGCTTAGTGTTCTGCATGCTTTTACCCAAAGGCCATCTTGTTTTCCATAGCATAGGTAGGGACTAGAGATGGGCACAAAATGGCAAAATGGTGTTTTGTTTCGTAATTCATTTCCCCCACCCCGCTTCGTTTTGTTAATTATGAAATGAATTTTTATTTAAAAAATTGTTTTGTAATTCATTTTAGTTCAGTTTGTTTTCTTTTTTTCTTTTTCTTTTTTGAACCACACCAGTCAGGTTTTTTAAAATTATTATTTATTATTTTTAGTTTTATTTTAATCCTGCCTGCCCACAGGGCGGTTTCGCGGCCCACGGGCCAGATTGGTTTTTTAATTTTTTTATTTTATTTTAATTTTATTTCTATTTATTTTATTTTATTTTTTTTTAAACTGCTGACCATGTGCCCCGCCTACCAGCTGTAGCATGGCACAGTCAGCTTTTCCCCCCCTGGAAGCCCCCTCCCCGGGGCCTGGGGGTGGCAGCGAAGACAGAGCACCAGTCAGGTAGGAGACACCAGTGGAACAAAAAGTGAACTGGAATGAAATGGAAATTTCCGTTTTGCTTCGTTTCGTTTTTCTTAGACGGGCAGTTTGTTATTCATTTCATTAGGTAATGAAATGAATAATGAATATTTGTGCCCTCTAGTAGGGAAAAATAGAGTCCTGGAGTCCCTTGCAAGTCTGTAGTCATAGTTCCCTGCCCTTGCCACCTTGTATTGATTGTATTGATTGATTTGATAAGAACACCAGTGTTTTTCATGTTACTTTCCTTTTTTGTGGGTTCTTTGTAGCTCAAATGTTACTTTTCAATGTTCTAATTCCCTGTTCTTAACTTCAATATGTCTTAAATCTTGTGGGTAGAGATGGGCACGCATCAAAAAAATGATGTTTCATTTGTCCTTTGTCGTTTGGAGGGTCCGTTTTGGTTCGTTTCCCTTTTTCGAGAATTTTTGCAAAAAATTGTTTTCATTTTTGTTCATTTTGTTACCATTTTGTTACCATGTATTTGAATTTTTGTGATTTTTTTTAGCATTTAAAGCAGTTCACTGTATTGCAGAAACAAAAATGAAACACACGGTAAAATTTCCGGTGTTTCTGTTCGTTTTGTTTCATTTTGGAGACAAAATTCATTTGTCATTTTGTTCCGTAATGAAATGAAACAACGAAAACGGAAACAAAAAATTGTTCATTTCGTGCCCATCTCTACTTGTGGGCTGCGTATTGTCCCTCATTTCTGTAAGCCACCTTGGGTCTTTTTCCAAGGAGAAAGGTAGGGTAAAAATATTCAAAATAAATAAAATAAATAAATCAGTCTGAAAAAAGCTAGTTGTGAGTCCTCCATCTTATATTCCAGTTTGACCTCTTGTCACCCTGGTCTGAAATAGGCTCATAAGATGAACAGTGGCCTGAATAGTCTTGTTAGGTAGACAACAATATAAATAGCCTTAAGGCAGGCCTGCCCAAAGTCCAGCCCAGGGGCCAAATCCGGCCCATCAGGCCATAATGAGTGGCCCGCGGCTGGCCGGCCCATCCCTCCCTCCCCCTCCTTTGCCCCATGTTTTTTTTTTAAATCTTCTGCCAACACTGACACCACCAGGAAGTTTGAGGGGCTGGGCCGGCCGGCTGGGCGGTGAGCAGAAGCTTGTGGGGCTGGGTGGGTGGGCGAGGGGGTGGGCCACCACCACCAGCACCCCTGGGAAGCTTGTGGGGCTGGGCAGGTGGGCCAGCCAGCCATCGCACGGGCTGCTGCCACCGGCACCGCCGGCAACCATATGAGGCTCGGTGTGCGTGCGGGCAGGCCGCCACCACCGGCAATACTGGGAACCTTGTGAAGCTTGGCGCATGCAAGGGGTCAGTGGGTGGGGCTTATGGGTCAGTGGGTGGGGCTTGCACTGGGGTGGCAGGGTCGGGGAGCGACCGGCCCCTGACACATTCTCAGCCACCAAATCTGGCCCTCCTTAGAAAAAGTTTGGGCACCCCTGCCTTAAGGTGAACAATGGCCTAAGGTGCTGAAACCCATAAAGTATGGGTCATTAGCTATGGCCTTGGTGGTGGAGGCTTTTTGATTTGTCTTGGTATTGTTGAAAGCACAGCCTGATAAGTAGCAGATAGACTGTGCCTGAGGCCCCCACTTCTGTTGAGAGAGGGGTTTTCAATGCCCTCATGAATGGCTTCCCTGACCCCTCTCTCAAACAACCTATCTTCTCTGTCTTATATGTGTACATCCTCATTTTTGAATGAGTGCCCTTTGTCCTTCAAGTAGAGGTATCCTGCTGATTCTGACCCCTCCTATGTTGTGCCATCATTTTGTCTGATGGCTGTTTAGTTTCTCCAATGGACACTCAGAGGACCCCTAGACTTTGCCAGATTTGCCCACTCATGTGTAATAGAGGAAGATTTTGCCCAACTGATTTCTTCTTAAACAGACCCTGAAATCGAGTGGGGCAACAGGTGATCATCTGAACGTAGCCAGATCATTCAGCAGAATTATATTCCTAGAACATCTGGGGCAGAATTTGGAAGTAGATACATATAAATTATCTGCATGATTCCACTTTTCCAGAATAAAAACTGAAACAAAAACCTACATCTACCTCCGATTACAGTGGTACTTTTCCAAGAGATAACTTCGCTACTTTTCAGTTCAACAGTAAAATTCCAATTATTTTCATAATCATGGGGGTATGTGCCTCTTTAAAGGAGAGGAACAGCACATGGTTCAAGTGTAGGATTCTTTTTCTTCTCATTTTCTAGTGTTTTCCCGCTTGGTGGTGGGGGTCCACTGTTCTTCTTTTGGCTTTCCACTTAGCATACTCATGGGCTAGGTCCGGGGGAACCCAGGACAACTTCATGACATTGTCAAGGGTGTTCCTCCACTGCTGTTTCGGGCATCCCTTCAGACAGGATCTACTAATCTCCAGGGTAAGGCTCATTTTGGTCAGAGTTTCTTGATTGGCATGCAAGACGTGTCCATACCAACACAGTCAGGCTTCACACATCTTGTCAGTGATTGGTGCAATGCTGTATTTTGATTGGATGTCATCATTGTACATGTGATCCTTTTGTGTGAAGCCATTGGTCCATCACATTATCTTTGTCTCCATGACACCACGTCATATAAGTAAAATAAACTCTTTAAATTGCTTCTAAGAAAGAGATAGAAAGTTACTTTTCTAAAAAACCGATGCTGCAGCTTTAAGTATTTTTGTGGAGCTAGAATTTAGGGCTAAAGCCAATTCTTATATTTCCTTTTATATCGAGAGCATATTTTACCAAAACAAATTCTGTGTGTGTCCAACCACACTTGGCCAATAAAAGTATTCTGATTCTGATTCCGATTCTATTGTGTGGGCAGTTCCAGCAGGATTTTTTCCCTCTCTTCCCCTGCCCAACATAAAACCACTTATTAGACTATGACCTGTATGTAACTGCAACCAATTACTTTTTAAACGTAATATTCTAGGCTTTGCTCTTGAGAAGCGAACATTCTGCCTGCGCTCCAATGAAGCTGGCACATTTTAGCTGTAGTGGGCCTTTCTGTTGAGATGCAGGTATCACATCAAGAGAGAGAAAGGGAGGGAGAGATTTAAAGGGTGGGTTGGCAAATATTTCATCATTCCTAGATTAAAATTTTGCAATGGTATTAACCTGCTTTGAGGCTAAATCGTTTTTGTAGGAGCTGGTTGATGTATCCCTTAGCAAAAAAGGCTATCTGGAACTTCAAGTTAAAGTGTTAGCTGGAAACAGAATGTTAATTAAAAACATTGTGTGTTTCTAATTGGGGGGAAAAGTCCCAAGCCTCAAGAGTCTTAGATCAGAGACAAACTACGTCTGTCAGAAGACACTGGTGGTTTGTGAAGATACGTCACAGGAAATGTTAGAATATCTTGGGGGAAGGAGCAGTTACCAAAACCACATGTGCTGAACGCTGTTTGGTGGGTAAACAACACAGATCCCTGCATCCTCAGGAGCCTTTCTCCTTCATGCCTGTCGCAGTGATGATATCAGGATTGCACCTTGCATGCAATAACTGAACAATATGAGTATTGTGCTGTTGTGCGTGGCTGGCAGTCACACTTTTTGAAAGTGTAGCTTAACAGAGGAGACGAAAAAGAAAAAGAGCATCAGTTCATGGAAAGAACTTGGTTAGTGAATTGCTGTGGGTGTTTTTTGGCCATTTTAGCCTCTGTAATAATCTAGTGAAGGTTTTGAAATGCTACATATACAATAAAGTTATGTATACAATGCCATGTTTTCAACAAAGTCCTTGGAACAAAGATGGATTCCACGCATGAAAAACAATAAATCACATTTTGCTTTTGCTTGATCATACTACTTCAGCTCTTTACTGTTGTGTTGCTCTTCCTCCTGCATATTTTAATGAGAATCTACTCCATTTAGGAAGGAGTGTAAAGTGTGTGTGTGTGTGGGGGGGAGCTAATGTTCCATAGCTAATATTAGTGGCATCAGAAAATGGTGAGATAATATATTAATGCATCCTGTGCTGTTAATGTATAGCATAATCACAGATGAATGGAAAATATGGCAAAGTCTTTGTGTATGTATAATAAATGGTTTATGAAGATTTATGGGAGTTCGGGAACAAATGGTGTTGCATTGCTTACTATATAGTGTTATATGTTTCTGTTGGAGAATTTTGATTCATTACCACTGCATAGCAATTTACTAAAAAAAACTGAGTGGAAAAATGCAGTCTCAGCATTACTGAATTGATTTTTTAATGGAATATCAGAAAGCTCATTGAATAAATTGCTCCAAAAATATACAAAATTATTCCAGAGGGATGACTGTTCATGCATTAGGGTTTTTTAATTAATTAGAGTAATGGATATGTGTAGAAATGTGGTACCTTCTTGTAAAATAAGACGTGAAACACAGATATAGGATAGATGGAGCTACATTTTGCTACATATTAACAGAGGATGGCAACAAATTAAATATACAGGAACTGGCTGAGGTAAGAGCAAGTTGTCAGGAAACCACCAGTACCATGTTAGTTGTCTAATAGACTCCAACCTGGTGGTGTGTTATGTACCTTTGGCATACCCATCACCAGATGCACAAGTTACACAACATACATTTTAGGATTCTAGATTATGAGGGGACTGCTAAATAAACAAATAACCCAAAATACCTGGTAATAGTAATAAATTCATAATATTAATAATTATCTGCCACTAAATTGTTTCTGACTTAATGGAGACTTTTCCAGGTATAAAGTGTTCAGATTTCCTCTAGGGGTGCTCTAAGACTATGAAGGCCACACAGGTGGGCTTTTCTCATGGATGACATCGTGGGGAAATACGTATAATACACTTCTTTTATAATGTTAGAGGACCTAATAGCTTAGGTCAGGGTCTCAAGTTGCCTTTGCCTGGTTCTCCCTACACCAGTGATGGCGAACGTTTTAGAGACCAAGTGCCCAAAATATGATTCAAAACCCACTATCTTTTTTGGCAAAGTGCCAATACAGCAATTTTACCTGCATACAGGGGGCTGTGAAGGGGCAATGTCGGGTGCACACAGAAAGGCCTCTGAGTGCCACCTTTGGCACCCGTGCCATAGGTTCACCAACACTGCCCTACACCTTCTGCTAATGAGAAAGGAAGGCCTAAGAAATAATACGTGACAATGATGCAGCTGTAAGACCTTGTTTTTTGAGGTAATGAAGAGATATTACCTTTGTGAAATAGCATGACTAGGAATTCCCTCCACCCCTCCCTCTCTCCCTCCCTCCCTATCCCCCATGTGTGTGTGTGTGTGTGTGTGTGTGTGGGTGGGCGTGCGCGTGCGTTCATGCGCTTGTGTAACAATGGTTACTTGTTATTTGAAGTGGCAAATATGTTTCAGAGGCATCTTGATGGACTACAAATTGATTGGCAGTGGATTGGTTGCAGATAAAATAATAGACTATGTCACACTGCAGTGGCAGCACCTCATTAATCTAAGAAATTAGCTGGCCCAAATAGTGCTGATTGCTTCTAGGTTAGATGGGTTTAAAAAGATAATTTTTTTGCTTACTAATAGCTGTTTGCAGCAAATGCCAAAGAGAGCTTCATCTTTCAAAGGTTATACATACTGCTGGTATACTATTTTCTGGTGAGACAAACCATGAAAGAAGGTTATTGATGCCATACCTTGCACGTGAGCTTCATGAAAGTGTCTGTCAGAAGTATGATACTAGGCCAAGTTGGCCCTTGGCCTAGAACCAGCAGGGCAGTTCTAATGTTAGGCAACCTGCTGTCATTTAGCCTCAACTTGCAGTAAAGTACAGTACAGTATATGGAAATAATAATTCTGATGTAACTTTTAAAATAATTATGTATGTAATACATGTAAAACTACTGTACAGATTTGACGTGTTAGAGTTTATTAATAATGCTGAATAGTTAGACTCAATGAAAAGGTTTTGGACCAGGGCAATAGATTTCCCTCTCTTAGTGTACCTGCAAGGCATCTTGGCATCAAGGCAAAATAGTCAATGTTAAATCACCATTTCAAGAGAGCTTTTAAGGTGGCTTTGGACTAGTCAGAAACAAGGGGCCACACATACAGTGCAGAGTTAACTATTCCTCCTGGAATCAATGTGCAAGAGTGAAGAGCAAACTAAACTGGAGGGAAGGATGAGAAGGGAGTCCTTTGCCTTTGTCTAAAATTCCATGGCATCTGAAGGAGAAAATGTTTTAAAATTGAATCTGGCTTACTTTGGAGTAGATGTACACAGGCTTCACACTTTTAAAAGCTGTGTTGCCTCAATCCCCCCTTCTCCTATTCCTTGAATACCAGTAATTTTGACCTTTTGTCTTGGTCCTATTTGATCTAGACTTGGATGGAACTTTGCTATTTTTCTAAGGGTATTTCCTAGCTAGGAAATAACTTGAAATTGATTTCTATCCTGATACGCTGCAAAGTCTGAAGTAAGATAGAAATCTTTGTCTAATAAATGTGTTGCAGGGCTTTGTGGGCCACCAGAGTCCTGTGACATTCTAGCGTATTGATTTTTGCCGAGCGGAGGTGTGACAGAGAGTTAGTGGTAACGGGACAGCAGGGAATTGTGATTTGGATCAGGCACCAGCTCGAGCCCACCTGTGACATGATGACAGGCATTTCAAAGCCACAGTGGCAATGGTACTCTGTTGTCATTTCTTCTGTACACATTTGAAGGGCTCTCTAAGCTTCCTTCTCAGGCTCCAATTGTGCAGACTGAACAATATATTTTTTTTTCCACTTTAAAAGTTAATATTAATTTGTACTAGCCACCTGCATCCTCCTGCATGCTAATTGATAGGAAGGGTGGCTCTCCTCAAAGGTTTAATGGTTTCCCTCAAAAGTTATAGTCTTTGAAGGCCTCTTAACCACCAATTTAATTCTGTTATTTTATGTGCACTGGTGAAGAAAAGGTATTGTAGTCAAAGTCATATCTTTTTATCAATCTCTAAACTTTGGGACAAAAAATAGAGATCTCAGTATCTTTTTTTTCTCATTGTTAGGAAAGTAGATTGAAGAGGGAATGGTTTGAATCAAACATTCCTTCCAACATTTTGTTGGATAATTTCCTTAGTCTGGACAGCCATATTGGTCTCCCAACTTATCGAAGTCCACAATCTGCCTTTTCCACACTGTTGAAAGAATGCACACCTTGTTTGAAGGACCACATACTGCTGCCACCAGTATGGTGAATTTCAGCAGCAGTTTTATTCAGGGTTTGGTGGTGGGGTTAGGGTAAATAGGGTACAGGGGTACATGTGTAGAGAACATTTTCCACATATGCAGAAAGTTCCTGCTTAGCCCTGTTCTGTTCTAATAACAAAAAATTCAGCCACATGCAAGAAAAAGGCAAAAAAGATATGCCGAAAATATGCAAAAAGAGCCACATGGCACAGTGGTTCAACAGTCCTACAGTCACGCCTGAGGTCAGCCACAACAGAATGAATCAATCGTCCATCCTTCCAGGGTCGCTAAAATGCATACTCAGCTCATGGGAAAACAAAGCATAATTTGCATAATTATGATGCAAACCAGAGAGAAATTTAAGCACTATTGGCTGGCATAAAAGTCAAAGACGTATCCTGGATTACACAGTTTGTTTGTTTGTTTGTTTGTTTTGCTGGATTACCTCCTTTCAAAGCTTTCTGTGGCTTTGAGAGCTTTGTAGTACATTGGTTCAATCTGAGGTAGATGACTCAAGGTTCACTTGTGTCTTCCACCCTTCTGAGGTTAGTAAATTGACTACTCAGTTCACTAGGAGGGGGAGGGAATGTGTTGCCTGCATAATTCACCACCCAGAGAGTGGTGAATATTTTTCCCCTTTTTAACTTTTGTCCAACTAGCCTTAACCTTTGGACACCCTCTGGCAGTGGAAAGTCTTCCATTCCCTCTTTTCTCCTGTATTGCCACTTATACTTGTGACTTCCTTTCAGGACACTTGTATGAAAACTTCTCATGTACATGGTACCTTGAGTTACAAAATTAATCAGTTCTGAATGCATTTTCTTAACTCAAAAATTTCTTAACTCAAAATGTGGTTTTCCATAGGAATGGATTGGAAACAGATTAATTTGTTCCAAATGGAAAATCACCCCCTCCCCCAGAAAGCAAGAAGCACAACTAACAGGCAAATAACAGAAGAGGAGCAACCCACATTATAACCACTTGAAAATCCACCAAAGGTCCCTAAAAGTCCCCCAAATAGTGCCAGATATTTCCAAAATGGGGGCACTTTGTGCAGGTCACTTGGTTTCCCTTTTCAAAATGGCTTTTTCCAAATTGCCGCACTGTAGTTAGGAGGACACAAGATGGCAGTATTCCTATTGCAAACAAGCAAGAGCCATTTTGAAAAGGAACCTTTTCTTTTTCCTTTTCTAACTGGAAAAAAAAAACAGGCTCTCTCCCCACCCCAGTAACTCAGAATGTTCCTATACTGGCTGTTTTCTATTCGTAACTCTAATTTTTTGTAACTCAGGGTGTTCATAGCTCAAGGTACCACTGTACTTTGATCAGATATCTCTCAAAAACATTCTTTTCTGTACATCCTTTGAGACAATCCTTAGCAACCATCCTACAATTGCAACCAGCCTAAAAGGTATTTGAACAAAACAACCACATATAGCAACAGTTGCAATATGCTTTCCCATTTACCCTCTCCTCCTCTGTTTCAAATTCCCTTGTATTGAAGAACCTGCCCATATATACAGTAATTCAGTATAGCCTTTTTAGGATGTTGCTGTCGAGTTTACATGTTTATTAGAAAATTAAGTGATAAATGCCACTGCTCCATCTTATTTCATATCTTCTTTGGTGGAAATGGTGTTACTGAATTCCACTGCCATGGCTATCTCCTGGGGGTGGGATAGGTGGGTGGGGACACATTCTGATTACATGATTATTACATGAGGGAAGTTTGGAGGTAAACCTGCTGGGTCTAAGCCCAATGGTGGCTTTACAAACTAATAATAGGAGCACCGGATTTAGGAACTGTAGCCCTTCTGTCACGTCAGCTTTTCATTTATTACAGGATGTTCTCAATAATTTGTGTACTTGGATGCTACTCTGACCTGCAAATGGAAAAAAGAAATGTGTTCTATTATGCAGGATTTTTTTTTTTTGTTTTCTGATGGCATAAGTATTTTGCTTAAACAGATTTGCTAGGAAGTGTCAGTTTTGAAAAATTGGAGACAGTGGTTGCTGGAAGCATTTCAGTTCCAGACAATCTGAATAGTGCAGACGGGATGAAATATTACTGTGTTTTAAAGATGACATTTTGTCAAAGATTCTTGTTTTCACTCTTGTTCTTAAAACAAATGGAGTGAATCAAGTACATCTATTTAAACGATGGGTATGCTCATTGAGGAAGGCATCACCTTGCAAAAGCCTTTCTACTGAGCACCCCAGTGATAAAGATGAGTTAATAATTGTAAAATAGAAGGCCAAAGAATATAATTTTCTTTCTATAATTGCTAGTTCAAAAGAACCATGGATCACAATAAGCCTCTGCAGAATGGAGCTATGTTCTGAATACCTGAGTAAAAGTGACTCTGTTTAAACAAGAACATCTGTTCTACAGGCTTAAATATGGCAGCTGCAACAATTTGTTGCAATGTGCCCTCCCTCTGCACAGCACTGCTTCTATTCAGGGCCCTTGCCTATGTAATCCCATAAAATGTTATATAAGCTGCTCTCGTTGCACTGTCTTTAAATGACAATAGACCTATCTCCGAGTTGCCACCTATGTTCTCATTTGTCAGTGCACATCTTTCCACACAACTTTTGTCATTGTGACCAGCTGTGTTTCCCAGATGATTTAGTCACTAATTGTTTGATACTACGCCTCAGCAAGTGTGGTGGAGGAAGAAAACCTGCTCACTTGAAATGATTTGTTTAACAGGAAAGGAAGTCTAATTTGGCCCATGAGAGATCAGCGAGTCCTGTATAGTAGCCTGTGTGTGTGTGGGAGGGGGTATCAAGATAATTTCAAAAGTGTGATAGAAGAATACTACTTGAATATCCTGCCCTGCTGCTTATGAATCTACACATCCCACCCCCACTGCAGGTGTGTACTGCAACCAGCCAGGTGGGTAGCCACAGAACCTTCAGCTGAGCCCATTTGTTTGTGCAAACAAACAAACAAACAAACAAACAAATAAATAAATAAATAAATAAATAAATAAATAAATATGATGGCACTTGATATCATTTTACAATTCAGAAGTAATTCTACACATCCAAAATTAAAATAATTAAGAGCTCCCCTTTCTTGTGCTTTTGTGTACTTTTTTAAAACACCAAAAAACATGTTATATATTATAAAACCCATTTCCATAAACAAAATGTTTGTAGAGGATAAAAAGCCAATTATTTCCCTGCCTATAAAATCCATATGATAATTCAGCACAGTTTAATTAAACCAGTACATCAAGCTATAGTTATAAAACAAAGAAAAATATCAAACAAGGGATTTCATCCTCCTCGTTCTACTTAAGAACTATTGAAATAGTTGTTGATTCTGAAAGCCTGCAGAAGAAAGCCCATGTATTGGACATATATTATATGATGAAATATTACAACATCATCATGTACAGGTGAGGATGAATTCAAGAGGCCATAGATACTCAGGAATGCACCAAATAAAATTACAGTAAACCCTGCCTATCACAGGGGTTAGGGACCCACCCGACCCACCAACGATTGAAAATCCGTGATATGCGGATGCAGGTCCGGTGGGGCCTGGGGGTGGGGCTGCTCCAAAACTCCTCAGAGGAGCGTGGGCCAGCGGCACTGGGGGATTCGATCCCCTGCCGCACCAGCCAGTGGTGCTGGGGATCTGATCCCCCACTGCCACCCGCCCACACTGACCCAAGCCTTCTCTCCCACCCCAGCAATCAGCTGGAGCCTGGGCAGGTACTGTGATCCCATGATGTAGTGGGACCGCAGTACATGAACTGTGAAATGGTGGGGGTTACTGTACTTTGATCAGGAAATCTTTGGGAGACATAACTGTATAAAGAACTCATTCCATTTGGGATTCCACTTTTGAAACAAAGTTTTTTTTTTTTTCACAAGCAACCTGAAATACCAGGCTGGGAAGGAGCTGGTCTGTCCACTTGCACAAAACAAGTCCAGAATCCCAGTTTAAAGACCAGGCTTCCTGAATTACCTTTGAAGTGAATTCCATGTATGCCTTCTGTATATAAATTGCTGTTTTTCCATAAATGATGATACTGTGCCCAAAAATATGTACATCAGTGCAAATATTGTACAAGGATCCATTGTAATAGGCAGAACTGCTTGCAAAGAATGCTTTTACTATGCATGATTACATACAAAATTGTGTATATTAGAATTCGTGCCAACTTTAAAAAGTGTGAACTGATGTGGAACAGAAGGAATGTAAGACTGGAAAAGGGCAAAACTGATAGAAACTGAAATTGACGTATTCTTCCATCCTTATATATAGCCTGTGATTGTACAAAACTTCTTTCTTTTGAAGCAGCCTGAACAGTCTTGGAATGGCAATTTCCAGGTGCATGAAATGAAACAATGCTGGCTCTTTCTTTAAAAGTTTATATCTGTGGGGTGGGGTGGACTCCTACCACTACCTCTTCTCTTTCAGACGCCTCCTTGCGGTTTGTAAAGGATATTTTTGAATCCAACTGAACTGAGAGATGAGAAGAATTGGAAACAAATTGTTTAGGTCTCAGGGTAGTGAACAGAGCATAGAGAAACTTCCAGGTGCATTTGGTCCTAGTGTGCTAAGCCCTTACCCCTCTTCATGGCTAAGAGGAGGCCACTCAAAACAGTGGTGAAATATTGCTCCCTATCTTCATGTCCTTAAGCTTGTGCAAGGGGGGCGGACCAACTACATGTTTCTTCTCTGTTCACTCCTGCTTCTTCTTTCTTCCTTTTCTTCTGTGCTCCACTCTAGACAAGAGGCTCTTGGGGCAAGGGTCTGTCTTCTTTCTCTCTGCAAAGTGCTGCACATGAGGATGGATGCAGCCACTTGGGAGGAACATACAGGGATGCCACAGGCCTTTTCCAGTATGTATGGTGGAAAGCATGGTACTGACAGATATTTCTTTTTCCACCATCAGTTTTAAAGAGAAAGCATCCATAAATCAATAATGCTATACAGTAAAAAAAAATGACAATATGATGGGAGATGAAGAATACCTCAATTTTTCCACTCAGCTATTTGTTCTGCCTAACAGTATGAAAAGTATATGTAATTATTTGCAGGAGAAGGGCTGAGTACATTGGGAGTCCCTCCCTCTCTCTTTGTGTGTGTGTGTGTGTGTGTGTGTGTGTGTGTGTGTGTGTGTGTGTGTGTGTGTGT
>JAHTLZ010000030.1:9114322-9142153 GCA_023846285.1 Phrynocephalus versicolor | reverse complement strand
AACAACAACAACAACAACAACAACAACAACAACAACAACAACAACAACAACAACAACAACAACAACAACAACAACAACAACAACAACAACAACAACAGGGGTCTCTTGCCTGCTCCCATGTCGGCCCTCTCACCACCTCCCAGCTGTGTTTTTTTTGACAGGGGGTGTCCCCCTCCACACACTTGTCAAAAACACCCAGCTGGGAGAGAGGGGAGAGGGACAAAAGGCAGAAGGGAGCTGGGATTTTTACCGCTACCTGCTCTCTTCTACCTTTCACCCCTCTCCCGCCTCCCAGCTGGGTCTTTTTGACAAGTGGGGGTGTAGAGAGAAGCAGCAGGAAATTCGAACGGAGTGCTGCTTCCTCCGTTCTGCCTTGCCAACCGGTTCCACTCACCTGTCCAGAATTAAAAAGAAAAACTCGGTGGCTGCAGCTTTTGAATTGTTTTGTTATTCATTTTGTTTATGTTAGAGGATGGAACCAGCTATAAACTATCCACCTGCCTCTTCAGAACTACTTTTTTATTCAGGATGCTTCCAACCTCTGAGAAGTTACTCTTAACATGAAAGAATATGATAACATGGAAAAGCCACCTGTAACTGGGGAGTGGAATTATGTTCTCAGAGTCACTACTCAGCTACACATGGTTTCAACGTGACATTATACTCATTTTTGCTTTAAGCCATTTCAAACCTAGTTAAGGGCTTCTTATAATTCATAAATAATAATCTGTCATCAAGTCAATTCTGACTTATGGCCACCCTTTTGGGGGTTTTCCAGATAGAATTCTCAGAAGTGCTTTACCATTTCCTTCTTCTGGGGGCACTTCAGCCTGGCTCAATCCATGGGAGGCATAGTTGTGAATTGAGCTCTCAATCCCTGTCTACGCCACTAGATACCTAAACCATACATCTCCACAACAGAAAAGTTTTATTTTCTTTTTTGACAAACTGAGTACTTCATGGTTAGACTTCAGGACAAGGGCATGAACTTGGTTACCATCCAGATGTCGATACATTATAAATCCGATTAGCCTTCACTAGCCATAGCTTATCATGAGGGACATTGGGAATTGCTCCTCTCTGTTATCTGAAGGACATTTTGTTCTTCACTGCTTTACAGAAAGGCATAGTGTAGCTAGAGATGGGCTATTACAACACCAGCCATGAATACATCTTGCTGGTTGTGGCAAAATGATAACTATCACAAATGCTACAGTATAAAACAGTGAAACATATTTTTCAAGAAGGTAGACAGTGCTTGATGATAGGCTTTTCAAAGGCAACAGGTCAGCCAGAGAGGCACCAGTGAAGCTTCTCTTTAATTCTGTAGCTGCAGTCTAGCACAGTGTTGGCGAACCTATGGCACGGGTGCCAAAGGTGGCACTTGGAGCCCTTTTGGTAGGCACCCAATATCGCCCCTTCACAGTTACCTGTATACAGGTTAAATAGCTGTATTGGCACTTTGAAAAAAAAAATTATTGGGTTTTGAATCGCAGTTTGGGCACTCGGTCTCTAAAAGGTTCACCATCACTGGTCTAGCATAAATTTAGGGGGGCTTACATATTCTGTGGGGTGAAAGAACAAGGTATGTAATACTGGATAGCATTCATCATTTGTCTGATATAACAGCTTCTAAACAGTCTGTCTGAGCATAGTTGTTTGGAATTTAAATATTTGTGCATCCTTAAATGTCTACAACACAAATGTGCTTCTCCAGCAGTTTTATGAAGTTTTGGGGTAGAACTGGTTTCCTGCCTAGGCAGCTCTGGCTGTAGAAAATTACATGATGATGATACATGTATCATTATTTTTCTGTGCCCAGCCACCATAATGTAAAGCCTCTCCCCAAGTGTGTTGGACTGCAACTTTTAATACAGTAACCCCCACCGATCGTGGGGATTAGGGACCCTCCCCACCTGTGATCCGTGAAAATCTGTGATATGCGTGGGGGGCCTGGGGGTGGGGTGGGGCGATCGCGCACCTGTCTGAGAAGTCTTGGGGCGGTGTGCGCCGGTGGCGGCAGGGGTGTCTGACCTCCCACCGCCACCCACCCACTCCGCCCGAGACTTCTTGTCCGGGGCTGTCTCCATTGAAATGCATTGCCAATGCATTTCAGTGGAGAAAATCTTCCCCATTGGAAAACATTGGCTCAATGCTTTCCAAAGGGGAAAATTTCTCCATTGAAATCCATTGACTCAATGCATTTCAATGGAGATTGTGCCCCCCCCACATGGCCACAAGACTTCTCGGAGGGGCCGGGGGGTTGAGAGGAGCGACCCGATCGCCCCCCCCACTGCCCCCCTACGCTGCTCCGAGGCTTCTTGGAGGTGCGGGGTCGTGGAGTGACCCAATTGCCCCTTGCCCCCCCCCCACGTTGCAGGTACTGCAATCCCGCGATGTAGTGGGACCGCAGTACCTGAACCGCGAAATGGTGGGGAGTGACTGTATGCAGTTGCGAGGGTAATTATGACTGTGGATTATGAGAGTTGTATTTCACCACTTCTATAAAACATCTGGTCGGGAAAGCCCCTCCTAGAAAATCAAAACTGATTGAGAACTTGGCTGACAACTATTGTAGTCAGCCAAGTCAAAGTTAGTTGAAAGCCATCTCTTTTAAATGAACTTTCTGACTCAATTAATTACTTTTCAAGCACCAGTGGTTTCAGGTTTAGTGTGGATCTGCTTTATGTTGCCGAGCCTGTTTGTTGCATACCATGACTTAGCATTGGCTAGTATATTTTTGATAAACCCTTTAAAGCCCCACTTGCTAAATTATAGTTCAGTTATTTTCTAATTGAAAAACATGGTTGTCGTAAAAATGCATCTGTTGCACATTAGCAAGAATCCACCCTTATAGAGTAATCTAATATGTTTATTTTATGGACTCCCCCTTCTCCATAGGGCATGCAAATATACATGCTACAGTACTCAGATTATTGCCTCCAGAGTAGCCAGGTGATGCTTAAAAAACCAGCCCAAGCAGGGACATCGACCAATCTGTTCTGTATTGTGAAGCATATGGCGTCTTGAGCATACTGGATGTCGAACTCACCTAGTACCCAGTATGGTTTTTGCCTTGAAAAGGCCAAGGCTTTTGCTTCAACTGCAAATATCCAGTGCCTAGTTTTGTCTCTTCAAGAAACTCTCCAAGGCACGGCCACTGCACAGGAATATAGGGAATTCGGAGGCCATATAAGCAACTAAACAATTGGGCCAAGGAAGGTGCCCTCCTCCTCGACTGGTCCAAGACCCTTTCACTGCTTACTTACTTGAATGCCTATGGTAGGAAGAACAAACTTTGTTCTATGACCAGCAGGGGTGTGGTGTGGGGGAGAGCAAGGGGTGTGGAGTGCCCCGGGTACAGCAGTTAGGAGGCGCCAAATCCTAATTGGCACCCCTCCTGCCAGAAGGAGCGGGAAGGCAGCTGTGTACTTGCCCAGGTTTCCAGTCAGGCAATGGCATTGGTCGATGTGGTGGGTGGGTGGGTGCAGGGTCGGCGCATCCATTAAGGAGAACTAGGCAGTTGCCTAGGGTGCCAAAGTGGAGAGGGGGCGCTGGCCAGCCTGCCGCCCCCCTGCTGCCCCCCCGCCACTGGCCACTGCTGTCCATCTCCATCCGCCCTCCGCCCCTGCGCCCATCGCCGCTCACCCCTCGTGCCCGTCGCCATCCCCTGCCATCCGCCGCCCCCCTGCCGCCCCCCTGCCCCACCCCCACTGCCCACCGCCCCAGCCTTTTCCCACCAAAAGTGCAATGAAAAACAATGCAGAGATGATTAAAAGCAATGTCCAAGGAAAACCCAAGGTCGTTCCCACCAAAAGTGCCATGAAAAACAATGCAAAAACACAAAAGAAAGCAAGGGACATTCATCTTCCTATCTTTACAAGTTCTAAAAGTGCACAAGCTGCTGCAAAACAATGTCCAGAATGGCTCCAAAACTTGATGAAAAAACTCCTCTCACCCTCCACAAACTATGAGGGTGCACTGCATCCTGGGTAACTTGTTTCAAAATGTGGAACAGATTTTCTTCTTGTGAAGCATCCCATAGGAAATTTTTGTCTTGTGAAGAAACCCTCTTTCCAGAAATTGTATTCGTCTTGTGAGTTTTTCGTCTTATGGGGCATTCATCTTAAGAGATACAACTGTATATGCATTCTATGTTGTTCATTTAAAAAGGTAAAAGATCACCCAGCTCTTGTGTGCTAGTTGTGTCCAGCTCTAGAGGTGGCACTTATATCCATTTTTTTAGCCAAAGAGCCAGTGTTGTGCAACTGTGGCTGGCAAGACTAAACATATTTCTTTGCACGGAACACTGTTTACCTTCCTGCTTTTTATGGTGGTTTCTATTTATCTACTTACATTTACAAGCTTTTGAACTGCTAGGTTGGCAGGAACCATAAACAAACATATTGGATAGGACAACAAATGTTGGCATATTTTCAGTAAGACCAATATCTGTGGGTCAAACTGTGGTTATGAGAGACACCTTATGTACAACTTACATGAGAGTGAGCCAAGGCCACAAGGAGGTGCCCTTGTATCTTGTATATAGGGGCTGTAACACACCACCAGTAATTGAAACTGTGGATATCAGTCTTGTGGATATGGAGGTCCTACATGGATGCCTGTGCCTTCAACTTTGTGGTTTGACAGTTTTGTTTTGTTTTATTTTTTGTTTTTGAAGGAGGGAAATGAACAAAATGGTTTGGTCCTTATGTAACTGAGATACTGGAGCAAGCAATGACCTTCTTAGATCAGTAAACAGTCAGTGAGCTTTCATGTATCAATCTCAGGCTGTGCACCAGTGCCTTCTGGTTAGTGCAGAAAAATTAAATAAATGAGAGTCCCAAATGTCCTTGGCAGATGGCTATGTCAAGTATGCTTCTTAGAGGTGAGTCAGCAAAAAATGCATTGGAGGTATGGTGTATAAACTACACTCCAGGTAGCTGTTGGCTGGCTATCACCCCCCACCAGCTCCTCAAATGTTTCCAGGAATATGTCTGTGCCAGGACCATAATATTTGAGAATACTGAGAATGACAGGGATAAAGATGCTGTTCCTGTAATGAAAGGAGTGTGTTCTGCAAGCTTATTCCAGATGGCTTTCCTGTGAGAACACTGTGTTTATACTTGGGAACAAACACCATTTATTGGGCACTTTTGGCCATATTATCAAGGATATTTGGCAATCTTTTGAGGAACCTGCATATCAACATAATTACTTCGAATTCAGGCTTATTCACATCCTAAGCATTAAAACTGGTTTCATCCCCCTCTTTAGATGACAACTCTGTAAGGAATTTTTGTCTGACACAATTATCCAAACCTCCCATTACAGTTGATACGATTTTTTTTGGGGGGGGAGGGAGGAAGGAGGAAGTGGGAGATTGTGACATTTTTAATAGGCATAAAATCTGCAGAAGTCTAGATACATTTCTGTTGAGGTACTGGACACTTTTTCATCAGATCCACTTGAATTGTGGGGTTGTTTTGTGAGTTGGGACAATGCTGAGACTTCTTTGTGGAGAATTTCAAAAACTGGAGCTATTTATGCAAAACAAACAATTGTAATGAAGAAAAATAAATATTTGTGTCATGAAACTCAGCAGTGTCATGTACCAGTGTGAACTGCTGCCAAATGACAGTATTTCTAAAAGGGGACTTACTGTATAGCTTCATATTTTAATTCATATGATGGTGGGAGAGGAGTGGCAGCATGAAAAAGTAAGCATAGACCTTGGGATAGGGGGGTGCTTTTTAAAGGGGGATCCTTTTATCATACCTTCCCAAATTCCCCAGAAAGCATAACCAGATGTTGATGGTTGGTTGGGGATAAGAACAAGTTAAGATCACTTTTGTGTCCACGTACATATTTAGGTCACCAAAAAAAGTGTTGTGGTGCCTCTAAAATGTCACATTTAGGGGCTTTGTTGCTGAAACAAACTAATATGGCTCCATCTCTGAAGCCATCTTCAGTCTGAGTTCCTATCTCTTATGAACATTCTGTTGCATCTGGCCAAGCACTGACTCTCTATATCTTTCTGTCAGGAACCAGGTATTTCATTAGGAGGATCTCTACTGTTTGGGAGCCATCCAGCATATGCCGGCCAAGTGCAGCTCACATTTGTCAGCAGTTCTGTGGGAGGATTTTGGGAATGCCTGGGACGGGTAGCACTTGCGGGCATGCACCACACCCTTCATTGCAAAGCAACTCCCACATTTTCAAATGGAATTGATCCCAGACAGAACATGAAGCCTGGATGTTGATCCTGGGACAAGTGTATTAGAGATGGGCACGACTCAGAAAAATTGTTCGTTTTTGTTTTCGTTTTCGGCTAGGGGTCCGTTTCGGCTCGTTTCCGTTTTCGTGAGCTAATTTCAAAATTTTTCGTTTTCGTTTTGTTACATAACGAAAATGAAAAAACAAAAACGAAAACGAAAAATTTTCCGTTTCTTCCCATTTAGCTCCATTATGTGTTTTCCAGTAACGAAAAACGAAAATTGGCTCGAAATTAGTTGTTTCGTTTCCGTTTCCGTTCCAGTTCTGAGCCGTTTTTCATTTTTCGTTTCGTTACGTAACGGAAATGAAAAACGAAAACGAAAACAAAAATCCCGCTAAGTCGTGCCCATCTCTAAAGTGTATGGCTGTGAGGTGACTTAAATGAGCTGCTTTGCATCTAGTTCTAACCTCATCAGTAATCATGTTGGCTGGGGGATCGTGGATCATGTAATCAGGGGAATTTTGAGAACTGTAGTCCAAAAATAGTTCCTTCTCCACTTCTCTCCCCCCCCCCAAAAAAAAAAAATCCTGTGAGTTTCTCAGACTCTGTTCCATTTCATTGGCTGGGGGTTGAGTGGGGAGAAACAACAGAAGTGCATGTTATATCACACCTTTTGACTTATAGGATCTTATTGGTAAAACAGGTGGGGATATCCAGGACATCATTTTTGGCAGAAGCAACACATTCTTCATAATACAGTCTTCTATTATAAATATATATTGTTGCTTATTAATGCTGATACCTGTAATGCTTTTTGATCCTCACACCAAATTTAACCTGCTTAGACAATTAATCATTTATTAACCCACTGCAATCTTATGCCTTAACACATGCCAGACACATGTACAGTCAGAAAAAGCTGCATTTTAAGGACTAATGCGAGGGGTATAGGCAAAAGCTAAAGGGTGCCATAATTATAAAATATAAGAAGAAGAAAAATAGTATGTATTTGGCTAAATAGGCCTTTGTTTTCAGCGTTCAGTTGTTGAGCTAAATTGCATACAGTGTTATGACTATGTATAACCTAATCTACTGGCATATAGGTGGATTTAAGAGTGTGGTGATGTGAATCTCTCCTAAAATAAAATAAAATCCTTTGTAGTAGCAATAGGTTAGTTAATCCCTGCTCACATCCCGGTAAGCAGACATCTATTTTTGTATTTTTTATAGGTGGATACAATGCAGACTACGCAGCCCCCTGGCCACATTGAGGAATCGTGTAAAATGAATGTATGTGCTCGTAAGTGAAATATTTATGAATGAAGCTCCAACGCTTAGTGTATGTTGGATCATAAAAAAGACATGTGATCTCTGTTCAAGAATGTCATACAAAGAAATCGATTCCCAAGAGGCGGGGGGTCACTGCACAGCTCAAAAGACATTTAAAGTGAAAGCTTGTTATTTTTCAAACAGATGTCTGAATCATTCATATTTTTTTAAGGGAAAATTATATACGTGCACATGAGAAATCAGATTACCTCTTGGGATGATTGTGTATTTGGAAAAAGCAACGGACAGAATTCAAGGAGTCTGAAGGGATGTGAGAAAGGTTTTATAGGACAAAACAGTCATCTGTGGAGGTAAAGAGCACCACTTGCCATCTTACGTAGGACCATAACATGGAGATCAAGGCATATCTCCCCCTTCAGTCTGCCTCTGAGAAGAATGGAATGCTGTCAATTCTCTCTGATTAGTACTTGAGCTACTAATTGGCAAGGGACAAAAGAATGAAGATATAATGCCTGAAAGTATGGACTTAGCTGTGCGCTGTAGGTTTTATTTTTAACTCTTTCAGCATCTGCTAGGTCAACCAAGAAAATGGCATCTATACCTCAGAAATGATTCTGGAAACACACACACACACACACACACACACACACACACAAACAAACACCATTTGAACAGTCTTGGAATGCTGACTTAAGATATTAAAAGTTATTTACAGAGGGAGCTGTGAATGAAACAAACAGTTAATTCCCCTGTCAGGGAACAGAATATCAAATAGTGGCCTGCTGAAATATATGTATATTAAAATGTGTCATTGCTAGTCTTGGCTTATTTATGAAGGAAGGAAAATTACAGTTACTGAATTGAAAATGGCCTTTCCCAACTATGTTGCAGCAAGGAAGGGTTTCAGTTTATTTGTAAGGGAATCTGCATGAAAGGGGCACCTTCTTTGCATTTCTAGTTCTTGTTAAGCTTAAGACATCATTACAATTCAAAAAAATGTTACCGTTGTTAATTTTTTTTTCTAGTCAAGAGTTGAAAGAATATATTTGAACATGTGTGAAAGTCAGAAATGTTGTGTTGGATCCCAAGAAAGTGTCCAGAATGGGACTGGCAGTACCTTGCTGCTTTGTCACCTTGGCAGTTCCTTCATTTGCTCTCCAGAGCTTCAGGGAAACTTCCTAAGGGCCGGGGAGTAGTCAGTGGCTTTGGAGGAAAAGGAGGGATCTGGTTAAAAGTAGGCAAAGAATCATGTTTCGCAAGTGGAGCTCTTGCTTCTGTCATGTTTTCCCCATCTGATCCCCATTGCCCTGCAGGCTCCATGTGCCACGCCAGACTGTCCTCAGTTCTAGAGTCCTCAGGAGGGTTTGGAGGGAAGCTTGGGATACTGTCGGAAGACAGGGTAGGGCCAGAACACCCCCGTTCAGTACTCCGTCCTTTGGATCCAAGCCACTGATTTTGGGAGACAACGGAGATGACTCTCTTTCCAAATGCCTCTCTTATTCAGAGCTGTCCTTTCTTCATCTGTGGAAGAAGCAGAAGTATTCGTGAATGTTTCAGGGTATTTATTTTTCACTCTGCTTACCCATATACCATACATTTACCTTATTCAGGTTACTAGTTTATCTCTGGTATATTCATATGAGGCCACTGTGTTGCATTTATTAATGATTTGTATAACTGTCCAATTACTTGACTTCACGATATGCCTTTTCTGACATTCAAAATCCAGTGTTGAAGATTACACTTTAGGGCACAATCTCACCCAAATTAAGTACTTTTATGTACTGCTGATTTCAATGAGACAATTTAAAGTGCATGGTTTACTCTTTCATTGAAGGTATCAGAACTTAAAAGTATTTAACTTTGAATTTATCATTTGTTTCCTATTTTATTGCTATGCATTTCTGTTTATTTTGTAGACAGCCTCACATATTCCCTATTATTTTCTGTTTTTCTAATGGTGGTCTGTCAACTTTGGTAACCATTCTCAGGTGGTGGAATATATTATACAGTAGAAGTTTTGACTTCTTTATTGTATTAAGAATATATTATCAAACTCAAGAGTCTGTATACTTCTACTGTATTGAATTTTTGTCAGCAAATCAATAAGTAAAATTAAAAAAAATTAAAAATCTCTTTTTTCATTCAATTTTATTTTGAAATTGTTATACAATTGCACACATTATGTTGTTTATCCTTGGAAGGCTTTTGTGGACCAGGGGTTCTCTGTTATAGAAAAATATCAGAGGTTCAGTACAACTGCGTAAAATATGTCACTACTCAATTATCCAAAAGGAAAGAAAACTGAAATGGTGTGAGAAGAAACAACTGCACCAAAAAACACAAAACATGGTCTTCATACAGTAAGAAACCTTCTGGAAAACAGAGTTCACATAAGGGATGCACATTTCTTGTTTTAAAGAAATGAAAAACTGAACATAATGTAGACCATTCAGTTCATTTTTGATTCATGTGCATAGGACACAGTGCTAACAAATTGATGTGACTGAGGCTCAGTTTGGGACTCCTGTATTATCTATTTCTCTCACTCATGCTGGGGTTATGGTAGGAGTCCACTCCAGATGACTCACTCTCCTCCCACCCAGATGGCTTGAATGTTACTCATTCCAAGGTATTCTCAGGCAGGAGAAAGATGGCTGCCAATGTCTCCCACACTGTGGGCAAGACCTATCTTTCCCTCTGTTTGACCTTGTGCCAATCACCTCCCCTCTGTCATTCTCTCCTCCCTTCTCAGTTTTACTGCTTTTCCACTTGACTGTTGGAGAAGAGAAAGTTGGCTTTCTGTAGACCACCAAGAGACAAAAACAACCCAAGGTCCCAGGGTTACCTGCCACCAGAGGGTTTTTTTGCTAGATTTTATTCATTTGATATTTGTTACCCATTGTGTTACATGGATTTCAATCATTATTATGTTACAACCTACTTACTGTTCTTTTTTCTTTTTTTCTTTTTTCTAGCCATTGATAAAACAGATTCTATACTTGTGAGTCCACTTCCCTTGATTCTCATTGCCAGTCTATCTCGGCACATTCCAAAACTTAACAATCATTTCATCTGTTGGCGTTTCTTCGTTTTTCCATTGTTGTGCCCAAACTACCTTGCCACTGTCAGAATATGCAGTACTAGATAAATATTTTGTTTTTCTACATTTTCTGGTAAGATGCCTAGGAAAAACAGTTTTGGCCTAAAGACGACATGATTTTTTTTTTATCATTCTATTAAGTCAGGTATGTATTTTAATCCAATATTTTTTCATTTTATCAGATGTCCACCAGATTTTTGATAGTTTTATATGGATACTTGCACCCACATGCAACATTACATTGACAACGCCTGTCTTAAAAAGAGGATATTGGGTTTTCACACTGCACATCTAGATAAAATACTACATTTTATCACTTTATTATAATCAATAATCTATGCATCTCTCTAAGAAGTATAATAGGTCTTAAAAATTATTATTTGAAAATCAACTTATTTAAGTATGAATCTGTATATTTATCTCTGAGTACACATTTGCAATGTAGTGTCTGTCTTTCTGCAAAGCCAATCAATAGGGTTCCTGAAGTATGCCTTTGAAACAGAATTAGAAACGATCTCCAAAATTTTATTGACTTGCCTGGTCTAACCTTTTCCAAGTCAACGGCACCAGACAGAACCTCTGGGTCGGCTGTTAGTGTATGTTGTGGCCCTGATCTACTCACCATGAATGCCCAGCTTGTGTCTTGTGAATCTCAGAATCTGATACTAAGGGCATTTGAGAACCTGTACAATACACCGTTAAATGTACCATTTGGATCACATGTTGCTGTAATCTTTTACAACATAATAACTGCAGCACCTTTGGAGAAGACTGGGCCTTTCCCCCTCAGATTTGGTACTGGACTTGGTCATACAGAAATGGATCAGTGTCATAACTCTGATTTGGTACTGGACTCTGTTATATTAACGGCCCATGCAAACTTGTTTATAGAATTTTTGCACAAGAAAATGTGGCATGAATAGCTGAAGATTACAAGTTCTGGTCTTAAATCAAGGCAAAATTCACCCATGCATGTACTCATAAAAAACATTCTCATCAGTTCATGTCACTTCCGAAATTACTGTTACTAGGTACCTTGGGTTTACAGCTAACATATAACGTACACTCGTGTGAAAAAGAGTGTAAATTCTTTTTAAATTCTATGGTTTTATCTATTACGAATAGAGACGGGCATGGATTTAAAAAAAGAAATTGCAATATTCATCCCCCAAATTTCATCAATTCATGTTCATACAAATTGATTAAGTTTTAGTGATTTTTTTATTCATTAATTTGTTGGATTATAAAATGTCTGCAAAGGCACCAAAAGAAACATATTTGCAGGAAAATGTTCTGGGGAAGATTGGATTTATGGTATCTCAGTTATGTGTCCTGAATAGGACCTCATCCCAGAAAGCTCCCTTCACAAGTACGTAGAAACATCAAACTTGCAGAGAAGCTTCCTCTTACTCTCCTTTACAGGACCTCCAGGATTGGTGATTGGTGAATATTGGCTGTTAAGGGGCACTTTCCCATGGGGCCCAACTTTTTGGGTATATAACTTAGATGTCTGAAACCCAAACTTTACCAAACACGGAGAGATTGTAGATGAATTCATCGGAAGCTTCCCTGCAAATTTAGTCCCTGGGGGATTCATAACTTTCACATCCAGAAATATATCTTTACCCAACTTGTAGGGGTTATAGAGTCAAAGAAATCTTTCCTGTAAATATCATGTATCTAGGTGCCTTGAAGGCCATTTAATAAGGGTTTAAAATAAAATAAAAAAAACAAAGTTACAAATCAATTTGTTGATTCATCAGGAAAAAAATTCATAAATTTATTTTTTGTGATTCATTGACCTTGATGAATCATGAATCAAACTGAATCATCATTTTTCTGACATAATAAAAATCACATGGTCCTTAGGAGATCTGAAATTTAGATAAATACTAAATGAACAACAGCACATGACATATTACACTGTTTCTTGATTTAGTTTTACAAAATTTAAGCCAGAATGGAGAAACCATGTATGAAAAACTAAGTACACCCTTACTGCATCTGTAAAATTAAGAGGCTAAGTAGCAGCTAACCAACTGTCCTTGAGTAACTGATCATCAGCAAATGTGACCACCTCTATAAATGACAAAGTTTTAGCAGTTTCCTGGTCTGGATCATTCAGGTGTACGCTAACACAATGCCAAGTAGAAAACACATCAGCAACTCCTAAGGACCAGATTATTTCTTTTTTATTTTTTTTCTGATATATAAAACCACAGACTTGAAACAGGGTGTACGTCACATGTACATTCTTTTTCAAATGACTATATGCAAGAAAAGTGACCAGAAACACAGGGATAATACAATTACATTTGTCACAAATTTCAGAGGGCGTGTACCAACTTATTAAATATGAGGTCCAGATTTTTTTTTTGTAATATTGAAATTTTCTTCAGTTACTTGAAACTTGATCATTAATTGACTTAAAACATTTATATCCTGCTTCTCAGCTGGAAAGGCTCCGAGAGCATCTGGGAAATAAATGAAGACAGACCTTGCCCTCGGGCTTGTGATCCAAAAAAGACATGATACACAAGAAACAAGAGGGACTGGGGAGGGACTAGCAATATATGAATGGAACCAATTCTTGCTTGCGTGAATAGCAATTGTAAGTCAGCAGTTGAAATAGCGTGCCAGCTAGTGTTGGTCTCCTTATCATGACTATTCAGAACGGAAGCACATCAAAGGGAGGAAGTAAGTCTCCCAGCTGAGCCGGTGAAGGAATCCTTGCTTGTGTCCCTCCCTTTTCTACAGGCTGATTCATTCACTGCTGCATGAAAGCATATTAAAGGCAAGCTCCAAAGTAGCTGGCTGTCTAGCAGGGCAGGCTATGCCCCCTCTGCTGAATTCCACGAAATTAAGATTACTGGCAACTGAATGTGCAGGATAACTCCACTGGAATATGTTGCAGCTGCCCTAGCAGTGGATGGTTGTGGTGCAGAGGTGGCATCACTCCTCATGCATTCCTGCTCATGACCTAAGCTTTATCCTAACAGGCTCAGGTAGCCAGCTCCAGGTTGACTCATCCTTCCAAGGTCAGCAAATTAAGTACCCAGCTTGCTGCAGGGAGGGAGGCAATGTGTAGGTTTCATAATTAAAATTCATGAACCACCCAGGGAGTGCTTTTAGCACCATGGGGTGATATATAAGCAGCACACTTTGCTTTTCACTTTAGTATTCTGTCAATAGTAATTGACATGATGGCTTATGATCTGAACAGAGGATAAATCTTGTTCCATTTCTTCAATTTGAGGCATCCTAGCCTATTCAAATTATGAGCATTTCATGGATGGTGACTTACCAAATGTTGCTTTGTGGAAGGACAACTGTTTTGTGTGAAGAAAGTCCAAGGGCAAGTCCCCATCCTCATGACATGAAAGAGTTTTGAGTAGCCACACCACAAGAGAGCTGTGGTTAAGGCTACAATACTAGGGCCATTTACTTCACAGTAAGTACCATCAAGCCCAGTAGGACTTGTAATGCAATTATATTAAAAGAGACTGGAAAGGTTTTGTTGGTCAGAGTAACAGACACTGGGCTTGACCAATTCATGTTCTTAATCAGTTTAAGACAGCTTCATACTTGTTCTGTATTCCAAGTGGTGCTATGGATATCCAGCAGTGAACAATCAAAGGAAAGCTAAACCCCAAACTGCAGTCAATTCTGTTACTCTGAATTGTACTTCTACTGATGTTCTACATCTTATTTTTCTCTTATTGTTTCTCTCAGTAACTCTGGCTGGCAACAGAGTCTTGAAGAACTATTAAACAAGTGTTGTTCTATGCATTCTCACAGTCTTTAGCAGCTAAGTGTCTCACAAGGAATAAAACTACTTTTTAAAAAAATCTCCTGCTAGCAATCCAGTTTGGAAAGGTCAGAGAAACAGTGGGAAACCAAATGAGAGAAGATCTGTTCTCTCCCCTCCTCCTCCCCAATATGTCACTTTTAGGACACTGTGAATGCCACAATTTGCAACAGAGATTGAGGCTGTTCCCCTGCCCCCCTTTTCCCCCTTTAACAGGGACTCATTTCCTTCTTGTCTCCTACTGTTAGTTGATCATTGGAAAAATATCTGTTTTCCCTCTATCTGATTTGAACAAGCAAAAGCTTGCCTTGTGTGACTGGTGAAATTCTAATTTGATCAATGCTGTTCTATGGAAAAAATATGAGCACAGGTGGATGCTGCCTGCAGTTTTTCTAAGTTTCTATTCTCTTGATGATTGGTTGGTTCATGCCACTTCATTTTACATGATACTTAGTTGTATTCATAACCAGTGTCTGTAAAGAGAGAAGGCAGCCTAGACCTCACCTCAACCAAAGATGCATGACCGTCATGTGTTTTATGAACGAAAATGTTTAACATGCCATTCTTGACATCAAAACATTTTTGCCCCTCTTCCCAAACAATGAGAGAGCCTCACAAAGGCCGTTACTTCACCAAGTATATTGATTCGAACCTATCTTGCCTCCGGTTTGAATTCGGTGGCGATCATGTGACTTCTATCTGTTTCCACCCCTCTTCCTCTGTACTCATGGGCAGCCTGTATGGCTGCGATCAGAAAGTAACCTCACGTTCTCCCTTCGCATCGAAATGCTACAAAAGGACGCCTATATTTTCGGAAAACAACCAGCGGGGTAAGCGGGACATGAATGAAATAGGAAAGCATAGGTGTTAGCCGCAGTGGGAAGCACTGGGAAAGACCTGAGAGAGCATGGGGGCATGATAGAGAATTATGACATCACCAATGGCATCATTGGCAGCCCCACCGCCTCTGCCGCTACTCGGGGGGAGCCCCGCATGGCACAGCCGCCCGCCCTCCGCTGCTTGCGCGCTGCCTGCCCCGGGCGCCCTGCTCTGGCTGGGCGAGGCGGCGGCTGCTCCTCCTGCTCCCGCCGCCGCCGCTGCCGCTACTCGAGCGAGGGAGTCCCCTGCTAAACTTTTGTGTTTGATGCCGAGGCGGGGGGGCGGGGCAGGACGAGGGGAGGGCGAAGGAAGGAAGGGCGGGAGGGAAGGGAGGCGACGAGCAGTGAGCGAGCGGGGCCGCACGTCCCTTTGGGTGCGAATCGCAATGCGCATTGAGCTGATTCCCAACCCCCCAAATGGGAATCACTCGCCCTGGCTGGAGCTCAGTTAAGGGCGAGTGGTCAAGGCGACACCGCAGCTAGATCGCGGGGACGTGCGGTTCTGTTCTGTCGCTTCGCACCGAGAATGAACCTTGCCGCGCAGCGAGAGGTTCGTGAAGTAACGGCCAAAGCGAAATGGTCCAGGCCTCATTCAACTCCTCAGAGGGCCTGTTCATAACTGAACCAGCTGTAGGTTTACATTTTTTGAGGATAATATCACTTAATACAGTGTGATCTCAATTAAAGATCTGAACAACCTTGGAGTTTCAATTATAATTGCAATAAGCCATAGAGAGCTCTTACATGAAATTTTTACGTGAATTTGAATAAAGAGATAAATACGTGTTGTAGAAGATGGACATTCAAGTATCTGAGTCCTAAGACATGAAGTGATTTTAAAAGGTAAGCAAAAACATCTACATAATTGCACTGTGAAAGAGAAAGCTGGGAAAGGTCCTTCAGAGCTGGAATGTGGCTAGGGGATCATCCCAGTTAGTGATTCAGCTACTACATTCTATATTAAATGACAGATTGAGAAAGCTTCATGTACAGTTATTGATGTAATACATCATAGTAATTTAAGTCTGAAGTGCATGGATCTTTGTAGCCAAGCCACCTCTGATTAGGAGGGGTTGCAGCTGATTTAGAGCCTAAACTGGTAGAAGCCACTAAATGTGACAAGTACCAGCTGGCCCTCCAATAGTAAAAATCAATCAAGCAGCAATCCCATATTGTGAACTCGGCTCTTTCACATCACATTGAATAAGTGAAGAACCGCCTCTGCAGTCAGATGAGCCATTTCCCAAGAGGGCATCAAGCGCCTGGATTCAGCTGCATTTTACTAGCCCCTTTCCAGTCCATCACAGACACTGGGGTGGGGGGCAATTTCATCATTTCTGTTGAAAGAATGCAAACAGAAAGTAGAATTCTGCTTTAGGACGCAGTGGTTAAATTACTGTACTGCAACCAGAACTATACTGATTACTCGGATGAACCCAGATGGCTGGCTCAAGGTTGACTCAGCCTTCCATCCTTCTGAGGTCAGTCAAATTAGAACCCTGCTTGTTTGGGGGATGCAATGTGAAGCTAGCATAATTTAACTGTATACAACTCCAAGAATACCTTAGATCAGGCATGTCCAAACTTCGTCCCTCCAGATGTTTTGGACCACAACTCCCACAGTCCTTTGCCATTGGAAATACAGGCTTGGAATTCTGGGAGTCGTGGTCCAAAACATCAGGAGGGCTGAAGTTTGGACATGCCTGCCTTAGATGCTATGGAGCAGTATACCTATATAAGCTGCACACTTTTCAGTATGGTAATGATACTTCTCTACAACCCTTTGGATGACCTCACTCAACAGATTTCATGTCGACCAAGGCAGATGTAGAGAGTTCAGGGACTATACTGCCCATTTCAAAACCTTGAGGGTGATAAAAATACAGTGGTCCCCCACCCATTCGTGTTTCATATACTGTGGCCTGCTGTATCGCGGGTCCACAGTATATGAAAAAGCCTGCCTGGAGTAAGATGGGGGGAAGGCCTCTTTCAGGACTGCCTTACTTACCCTAGGACTGTCGCTGCCCCAAACAGGCCTGCAAGGGCTTTCCAGGGCCTTTTGGAGGCTTCAAAAGGGCCTCCCTGCAAACCAGAAGTCACTTCCTGTTTGCAGAGAGGTCCTTTTGGGGGCCCCAGAAGGCTCAGGAAAGCCCTCACAGGTATGTTCAGAGCAGTGCCAGGCTGGGGGTAAGTACAAGAGCCCCCAGCTAAGCACTCTAGGCCCGACCCAGCCCACATCTGCATATTGTGGATTTTCAATTATCGTGGGTTGGGTCGGGTCCCTAACCCTCGCGATAGGTGGGGGGTCACTGTACTTTAAAAAAGGAAAGAAACAGAAAGTTATCACATGGTCACTTCTGCTCTCCTTAAAAAATGTGGTTTGGTGCTTAAAACTGGGCTTGAGAGGGTCCTTTTATATATCAAATAATGCATATTCAGGCTTCACAGAACAAGGTTTGGCATTTTTTGATGGGAGGAAAATGGAGGTGTAAGTGATTCAGTGATTGGAAGGGGCTGACAACTGGCCCTGAAGGTAAATTTTGCTCAACCCAGAATCAATAAAATCAAGTGGGAGCTTGCCGTGTCTCAGTGTTCTGGTTTAAATCACATGGAATTATGCTTTTTCCAAGTCTCTGGAGAAAGACTTGGGGAGTGGGGGAGAAATTTGGGACTGGGACTGGAATTGGGACTTTCTTGGCGTCTGATACTACAGCTGGTTCAATAAATATGGACCAGGTGCCAAATATTGAAGCTGATGGGTGAACACTCAACAATCACTGGGAGAACAGTGGTGGCTGTGTTCCAGAAGCTGGAGCAGATAGTTTACCAGGTTACTTCTTTAGAAAAGATCTTGACCCACCCTCTAACTCCCTCTTATTCCAGGAAGGATGCCAATTGGAATCAGGTGCAAGATGTGGAATCTGGAGAAGCCTCAATGAAATCCCTAAGCAAATATTACATCCGGCAGCTACTAGTGACCCAAATCACCTCAGAGGTCACTCATTGCCACCCCAGCCCCGAAATAAAGAGATGAGACAAGAATTGTGGAGTTCAAATTGGGCCACAATTTATTGATTAGCTGCATTAAGTAAACTGTAAAGGATGAAATTCCAAAAGGGGGGGGGGCTCAGAATAGTGCAAGTGGCATGAATTACAGGGTCTAAATAAATTTTGCCGGGTGCTGTCCACTAGCACAGCACCAATCCAAAAGAAATGGTCTGGCCAGCCCTCATCTAATCTCTAGGGGCCAATTTTAATGCTCTAACTAATAGTTTTTATATCCTAGACTATTAATATAGAGGGCTGCCAAGTAAATTATGAACACTCTACTTTCTAATACTGACTAACATGGGTTGGCACTTGCACTAGCCACCAGCTGTGACCGGTAGAATAATAAATGGCCACGCCTCACCTGAGGAGAATGGGATGGGCGAAAACTCTTGGCCAATCTGAGTAACAACCAAACATTCCCAACCAGCCCTGGTGCGACCAGCTAATCCCATTCTCTGAATAGGGTGGGCAGGTGGAAGATGAAAGAAACCTTCACCGGAGCCTTCTATAGGATCTTATCATGACAGACCACACAATCCACAATTTGCATGTCACGACTGGTGCAGGGAGGCAAAGGAGCCCCTCCCAGTACTGAAAGGCTGTTCAGAGCAGCCATAACAACATAAACAAAGAGTAAACAGAAGGTGCTCATCTCTCTGAGCAAACTGATGTGAACAGAGATGGGGCAAATTGATTTTTGTACTTCAGGTGGCTATTATGCCATCTCTGCCCATTCCCAGCGGGTGCCAGGGCTCCGGGGCTCTGCACAAAGCTTCCTTTCCAAGTCTTGCCTTCCTCACCTCTGCAGCATCACAGCAGTCCATGCTGGTCTTAAGAATTGGTCCCAAAATATCATGGAACTCAATGCTGTTAACCTGGCAACCCTAAATTAAAGAAAGACACAAAGGATGTGGGGAACAAGAATTCTGAAGACAGAGACTGCCTGCAAATCAGATCTTCAAAAGCACAAAGCTGGAGAGGGAAGTCTTTTTAATGTTAGAAGCCACATCACATCCCCCTCAGACGTGCCACAAGGAGCCTTCTGAACTAGTAGACATTCTAAAAGTCCTTAGAAAAAAATGACAAAGTACCAGTAGCCTGCGAAGTTGCCTGCAAAGCACTTGAAAGCGGCCTTTCTTTCTTTGTAACTGGTCCCATTCTGACAAGAAACCTCATGGACTGTTCACACTTTGGAGGAAAAGGTAACCTGGGAAGCTTAGGAGTGTAGTACAAGGATTGTCTTAACACTCCACCACCACCACCACCACCATACTCCAGGACTACATCATAAAATGAAAGTATTGAGTTCTCCTTAAAACAAATAAAGAACCCCTGCACACGTTAGTACCTCTTCAGATTCCAAACACCCCTCCATTTCCCCTAAGGTGTGAGTAATGCTTTGTCCTTCAGTAGTTCAAGAATAAATAAAATGAGATAGATTTTTTTTTTTAATTTTGGAGTCAACATTCTAATTGGATTCATTCTGACTTCACTTTACTGTGAATTTGCATTTGATCCTCAAATGAACACTCTGTATGTTGTTAACCTTGGAAATTGTTAGTGAAAGCCGGATTTACAGGCTTTGAACTCCCCCCCCCCCAAACTACAGTGATGTCATGGTGTGGTACGGGTGAAACTGACACAGACTTAAACAACATTGCTTTGTCTATCTTTCTTGTCTTTCTTCTTTTTCTAATATTTATTTGTAGTATTTGCAAAACCTTGACTTTTTAGAGATCTACTACTTTTTGTCTTATTTAATTAAGATATGTTTCTATCTGGACATTTATTCATATTTCTAAAAATGTACCAGTATGTATTATATGAACCTATGGATTTACTGCTGTAACATTTTCCTTTTGCTGCAAAAAAAACATGTAAGCTATTCTGCTGGGAACAAGTACATATGTTTTGAAAGAGCATTCAGACTATCATTCTTTCCTTTCCTTGAGAATAATCATTTCCAAGGTCTGTGAAAAGCTGAATGCTCAAGATAGGCTGAAAAATATATTAAATAGCACGTTAACATGACTGCACTCATAGCACAGGATATGATGAATGAATCAAATAACCATATGGCATTTGCAGCTTGCCTATGCTATTACAGTGCTTAAAATTAAGTCATTTGTTTTTGTTAGAACATATCAGAAAACATCTGAAAAACTTAATCATATTATCCCTTGACTTTCCATAGAGGGAAGAGACTGCATTTCACTGCAAGGGAGTGGGTGCTTTGCCTGCATAAGCTCCCGTGCTGAGGCCCTGGAATCTTGTCTTCAAGAATCTCAGGCAGCAGGGCTCCCTGAGAACCTGCTCAGGCCAAGACGTTCAAGAATTTTTACCAGCCAGAATAAACAGCACCAAGTAAAACAGCTTGAACATAGGATACCGTGAAATGCATTCTGTTTTCACAGGAATTGGTATTATAGTTTTATTTTCTAGCATGTGCAACTGCAAACCAGATCAGCATGATCTAGAGGTGAGGGATATATTATCTAGCTCAGTGTTGTCCACACAGACTCACTGCCGCTCTCTTGAATTTCAGAAATGAGTCTTTCTTGGGGTTCAAATCTGCTTAGATCAGAGGTACTTACTTTCAAATCCCCTCTCAGTAATGAAGTGCCCAGAATCATTTTGACCCAGTCATTCTTTGCCTAGTGAAAATAAAAGCTAGGGGGGAACCACTTATGCTTCTGGAAACATTACAGAGAAAGGCTAAGGCAAAAATGTAATATGATAATTAGTTTTCAGCAGCTAGCCATTTTAGGTACTTGTAGTCATCACACCAGATGATTTAACAAGGCGTGATTAGCACTACCTTTGTTATATATGCATACAATTGTTCACAGATGCACATATCTCTTGATGGAATAGGGATGGACAAAATGTGGCAGTCTAGATTATCTTGGACTACAATTCCCATAAGCCATTACTTACCAGCATAGACAATGACAAAGAGTCTCAGAGTGGCAGTTCAACTACATCTGAAGGGCCACAGTTGTCCCAGCCCTTTGTTTGAAGGCACTGGCATGGGACCAGGGTTGCCTAACCATTGAACAAATTGTTCCATTTTAGATGATATATGACCCTTGGGTGTTTGTGAGGTGGAACAAACAGTGAAATTTTCCCTGCCTTTTCTTTTAATTCTGTCAGATAAACTGCCCTGACCTTCACCATTATTTCAGAAGGCAATCAGTGAACCTAAGTTTTCAGTCTGAATCTTGTTAGCAGTAGTTCCACTGAATAGATGAGATTTAAGTGATGACTTGCCATTCAATGATTGATTCTTTTGGGGCAATGCTAGTTGAGACTAGCAAACAGATTTGCTTTCAGTACCTTTTCAGTACCTACATACTGTATCAGCTCAAATCTTGTTGGGATGCTCCATAAAAGCTGTTCCATTTGCAAGTGAATTGTTCAGAAATCTCTATAGACATTGACCACGATCTCACTAAAGTTTTCTGTGAATCTTAATTTAATGTGTCGGTGATTTTTTGGGGGGAGGTCACATGATGTTTGATGCGCAGTTAGTGTCCTTTCGACAGGGTAGTATTTTACTGCTCTGTACCTGTCTCTACTTGCTTACTGTGCATCTTTTCCCTTTTTTTCTGGGTCAATTTTCTAAGTCTCCGATGCACGAAGTGGCAGGAAAAGGAGTACAAAGCTAATTACTGCATATTTTCTGAGGTCGCACCTCGCTAGAGTAGCAAAGAAGTGTGCATCTTTAAGGGAAGTTTTTTAAACCAACCCCTAGCAGTGGTTTAAAAAACTTCGGTGAAAGTGCACTTCTGGGGGCGTGGTTGGTCGGGGCACCAAATTACTTCCCTTCACAGTTAGGACACGAACTTTTACTGTGCAGTTCACCGCAGCAAAAATGCACAGAAAACGCTGGTGAGACCGTGGCCATTGTCTGCTGAAGGCTAAGTCATGTGATTCAGTATACAACAGGTAACGTTCACAACCTGTGGTGATTCTCCTCCAAATTATCTGCTTCTTGAGCAGTAGCACAGTACAATTTTGGCCCACATATAGTAAACATTTGTCAAATATAGTACATTAAGCAGTTCAGCATCCTTCATTTGGTTACACCCAAGGTATTGAGAAATACAAATTAAATGGCATTTGTTGTAACTAGAGGTGGGCACGAGCTGCCAATTCATCGGTTTGTGCCAGTTTGTCCTTCAGACAAAACAAGAGTTCAGAAGTTCCCAGCCTTGCCTTCCTCAGAGGCAGCACCCTTACTTCACAGTTCTTCCTTCTCCAGGCACTGCTTCTGAGAGGACTGGGAGTCACTGAACACCTGTTCGTCCAAAGGATGAACCAGCATTTTGTGCCCAACTCTAGTTTCAACCTAACCATTTCGGTTTGTCAATGCCCTTCTCTTAGGACATCTTCAAAATACAGGAGTCGAGATGGGCACGACTTAGCAGAATTCCCGTTTCCATTTCCGTTACTCGTTTCCGTTACGGAACGGAAACGGTAACGGGAATTACTCCGCCAGAACTCGAACTCGAACCGACTAAAGAATAATTGGGTCTGATTTGTCATCGTTCCTGGCATCGCGGCGATCCCGCAATGCCAAGCGGCACAGAAAAAAAGTTTTTAAAAGTTAAAAAAAAACCCCGATTCCCGGCCCTAAAAGCAGGCGAAAACTGTCTGAGGGCACCTACCAGGCCAGAAGGGTGTTTTATTTGGGGGGGGGTCCGCACCCCCCTCTCCTTGGCTGGTGCTACTGCTGTGCTGCTGGTACCAGGCAGGGGGGCATCGTCTCGTCTGCCTTTGCCATGTGGTGTGCGGGTGGGGGTATCCAAAATGGCGACCGCAATCTTTTTTTTGAAATCGTGGTCCAAAAACCCACCAAAGCACCACAGAAACATGCGAAAATTAGCTATTTTAAATGCTTGAATTTTTACAGTAACAGCAGTGGGTTTTTCTTGCAACAAAACGTCTCCGTTGATTTTATTTTATTTTATTTTATTTTTATTTTTTTACACCTGCGCACACGCAATGATGGGCTGGCCATGGGATGGGACCATGCAAATTTTTGGAGCCATTCCACCAATCGCATGGCCAGATTTTGCTGAGACTTCTGGGTGTGCCAGAGAGGGCATTAAAAGCCCACAAACCCGAACCCTAAACCGTAACCCGAACCCGAACCCATACGGCAGTACACTGTGTTCTTAGTGGGCCAGAGGCACCCAGAGGTACAGCCCACTAACCCACACTAACCTTAATCGTCACCCTAAGCCTAGCCCTTACCCCCTACCCCATGCTCTGGGAAGTCAAGTTGCGCTAAATCATGGCGGTAATGACAAACGAAAAAATGAAAAACGAAACGACAAATTTTTGAAAAATTTTGCGAAAAACGGAAATGAGCCGAAATGGACCCGTCCCGAAAAACGACAACTCAAAAAAATTTTTTTTCAAGTCATGCCCATCTCTATACAGGAGAAATCTAGCCCAGTACTGCACTTTTTGTGCCTTTGTCTTCTTTTCAGGAAGGTATGAAGATGTTACATGGGAAATGAAGCTTTATTTAGCATGAAACTTTAAAAGGGCTGTTGAGAGTTTTGAAAGAGAGCAAACATCCCCACTGGGATGATCCGTGGACAATTTATACTAGACTTTTACATTAGTCATTTCTCTGAGTGATAAATGTGTGCCATTTATTTCTACAAGGATTAAAACTGTTCTCTCTGCCCAAAGGTTACTGCCACAGGCACATTTTGTTTACATAAGGGAAAATTTCTACTTCAAATGGTAGACTCTGAATATAGATGAGAGACAGGATTGTATATATGTATATATATAAATGTCCTGGGGTTACTTGAGTAAATAGGCCTTATTTACCCTTTCTCCTGTTTGCCATCTTTTTTCTAGAGTAGGATAATGAGTGTGAATGAGGCCTGTATGGTTTGCAAAACCCAGAACCATAATAGAGCTCCCTAACCATGGCTTGTGGGTGTAGGAGTTAATTAAGCTCTCATTTGGTTGCCTGCCTAGGGCAATCTATAAAATATGAGTGTGTTGAATCTGTCAGGCCACAAGATATGGGTTATGGACTAGCTTCAGCCTAACAAGGCCCTTGTGGGCCCCAAAATGTGATAAGTTGGTTTAAATAATTTTTATCTTACTGGCCAGAAGCCTGCTTCTCTCATGTGACACTTCCTATCTTATCTCAGAAGACAAAGTGAGAGATGAAAGTCTGCATCAAATTTCTACACTAACTAGGAAACACAGTAGGTTTCTGCTATACTGGGACTGAAGGGTTTGTGGATGTCCAGATATTGTTTGAAGGAGATCACAGTACAAGACCATCTCCAGGGCCACAGGTGTTCCACCTCATCCTTCAGTGACTATATTATACTGTATTTAAGAAGTGGCATGGAACAATTAATGGCAGGTGGAAGAGGACTCCACACAAGCCAGGGAAAGAGGACAGGGCCTACAGTTCCTGGGATAAAACTTGGTATCATCGTACAGGAAGAAGCAGGAGAACAAACATGCAGGAGACCAAACCCAGGTCTGGAACCTCTTCCTCTCTAGTCTTGTGTAAGAAACAGATACAGCATGGAACCTCAGAGGGAGAGGGAAGCAAAGTGCTTTTGGTTTTTTGTCGTTTCTGGGGCATATTATTTAGCACTCTTTCACGAGGGTGGAGTGATAAAAGTTCCTCCTTTTGTAGTTTTTTTTAATTCTCCCACCTGACATATTTTGTGCAAATCCAAGAAGAGACACTGCCTCAGAAAAAGTCAAAGCCACCCACTGAAGCAAACAAAATAATCAATTTTCTCCCTCAAAAAAAGTATTCATGTTAACCTACAAATACCTCCTGGTTTATCCAAGGTTTGGCACATCCTGGTTTATCCAAGGAGTTGCATGTGTGTTGCACCCCCCCCCCCGGCAAGACGCACATACATATTGTTTTATGAACTACCTCACAAAGTATTTTTGGTAAGATGTGTATGACGATTGTGTGGCCAATTGACTTTTGCCCCCACCCACGTTGTTAACAGAAAGTATGACCTAGATTTGGACTCCTAGAATGACAAACAGTTAAGGTTTACTTCCTGAAGTGTAATTTCATTGAGGATGCAGACATGTATGCATCAATAGTTTCCAGTAAAGCAGAAATATTATTAATTAGTAATCAGATTCAAATAGCAATGGCAGCTGTGCCAATAATATTTCAAATGAACTGCATTGCTGAGAAGTAAATGGGAGATGATCAGGATGAAGCTGAATATTTTATGCATTTAGATACACATCAAACACATAACTGCAATGTGTCCCTTTGTTTTGGTTGGATAATTCCTGTTGAGAGAGCAGTTACCAATGTATAGAACCATCCATTTGATTACATCACAAAGCTGCAATTAGAGTATAATTACTCCTGATGAGTTTGCTTTTGTTTCTATAGGGCTGGCTTCTGGAATTATCACATGAATAGGCTGCAAAATTGCCATGACATTGAATGTTCTTCTATAAGGACAACACTGACAGTCCTCTGTAGGAAGGTGCTGGCTTCGAGAAATAGGACTTCCACCTTTAAAAGGTCAAGAGTTTAATGTCCAGTTGTATGTCATTCACTATGTGGTGCATTTAAGTGGTAAGTTTTAAAGTACAACTAAGAACTTGCACACACACAAAAATGGGTGTCAAAATTATTGTTCTACCATTTGATGGCATTTCTTCATTAGCTGTGGTTGGGAACCATAGTGGTTTTCCAGCTAATTCTGACTGCCAGAATGTAAAGAAGCCTTCTGTTTATTTTCTGCTCAAGGCTATCAAGAAGGAAAATGCCTCAAGCACCCAGGGGGTAATAGACTTACAAAAGTAACTAGAACGAAAGCTCTCAGAAAAAAAAAATCAATTTTCCGGAAATCTATTCAGCCGCATGATTTCCGGATAGAAGGTTCGGGTTCATTCTTCAGATTGGGCTATATAAAGGGCCTTTATGAAAGGCTGAAATACTGTTGCTTCTACAGTGTTGGGCTAGAAGAATCTGTGGTCCTGAGATATTGAGAAAGTAGTACAGTACAGTAAACCCCTACCTATCGCGGGGGTTAGGGAACTGACCTGCCCCACGATAATTGAAAATCTGCAATATGTGGATGCTGGGTCGGGTTGAGACGGGGGAGGGGGGCTCTTGTAATTACCCCAGGCCTGGCACTGCTCCGAACGGGCCTGCAAGGGGCTTCCTGGGCCCTCGGAGGCCCCCCCAAAGTGCTTTCTAGTGATCTGGAGGTCACTTCTGGTTTACCAAAAGTCACTTCTGGTTTGCAGGGGAAGCACTTTTGGGGCCTCTGATGGGCCTGGGAAGGCCTTTCCTCCTTACCGCAGGAGGCCTTTTTTTTCATATACTGCGAACTCTCGATATACCACGACTGCAGTATATGAACCGTGAAAGGGCAGGGGACATCTGTACTCTCATCATCATTTACCAGAGGCCAGAATGGGTTCACTACCCTTTATGGAGAGCAATGGTTCCCTGTCTTGGATCACCTGATTTTCTTGGATTGCAGCTCTCAGCAAAATGACATTATCTGAAAGTCTTTATATTTTATTAGGACAACAAACAAACAAACACCTTTACATTCATTAGGCATTGAAATAAACATACCAAACAATCATACGTTCTGACTAATTATATGGTGCTATAGCCTCCCGTTATTTTTCAAAAGGAGATCAATTTATAGTTGCCTTTTCTATACCCAGTCACTTTGATACTCAATTTTACTGCTTGTTGGAACTCTTTCAAGGAGATTTGGAATAGAAGCAACCGGGCTTCTTGCCAGTTTCTTCACTCAGCTACAATTTTATTCAAATGAGTGTGTTGAGCTTGCAATATCCGAAGTAACTTTATCTGTTATAATCTAGCCGTAATAAGAGAATGAAATACAGTCCCTTTGGTAACCTGTGAGATCATCCTTGGGATGTTATTGTGAAATTCAGATGAAACATACACCTAAGGTTTAGCTCCAACCTCATTCATGATCTGTTTTGATCTTGGCTTAATACTACCTGATTGTTTGCAGCCATCTGTTGGTTTTGAAAATTGTACAACCTGCAGGCCTCATTACCTTTGCCAAGCCAGTTCAGCAGTGGGCATCATAACCTAAAATAAATTATGCTTTATTCCATATTGTAGCCTTGGAAAAAAAAGGATTAGATGATCAGAGTTTCGTGTGGATTAAAGCAATGGGATGAAAGTATGCAATTTCTAGAGAATTGTGATAGATTATGGTACAAAAGAGATAAAAGGTGCTAGTAGAAGCAGAATTGTTAGAGCAAAAAATCATTCTTCTAGTTCATTCATCTGCAAAGTGACAGAACCAAATTATATCTTAGGACATTTCAGGTGTTGCTGTGTTCTTAAGTATATTGGGGAAAACAATGTTATGGCAGGGCATTTTTACAGTAGGAGTTTCCCCCCTATAATAATAATAATAATAATAATAATAATAATAATAATAATAATAAT
>JAHTLZ010000030.1:9100537-9114114 GCA_023846285.1 Phrynocephalus versicolor | reverse complement strand
CTGGCAAGTTATAATGGTTTATTTAAAAGCAAGCTCTTTGCAGTCCAGTAACAGTCACTCTATTATGAAAGGTTCCAACTCTTAGCAGAAAGACTGTCTCACGCATCAGCAGAGTACATATATGATGACCATGTGCAAGACAACTAATAACAGATATCACTTGGTGCATCACAGATCTACAGAATGGGGCTGTAGACTGTTGGTTTTCCAGAATTTTGAACTTCAGCTCCCAGAATCCCCAGCAGGCATGGCAAGCAGTCAGGTATTAAAGAAACTGGAAGTCCAAAACATCTTGAGGACCAAAATTCATTTCCAACTTTAGATAAAAGATACTAGCTTCCCCATCTCAGTTATGCAGAAAATTCATGTTGCCCCTAGCACCACCGCCCAGCTGGTGTTTTTTTGACAGGTCAGGATGTGGGGAGGGAGGGTAGCCCTCCCTCCCTCTCACCCCATAGCCCAACCTGTCAAAAAAAAAAACCCACCAGGGGTCAGGGGGGCAAGGGAGAATGAATCACTTTGTTTCAGCAGTAAAAATGGTGTTTGGTTTGTAATGAAACACTGTCTGCCATTTCATTACGAAACATTTTGTAACCTTACAACACAATGAAACAGTGTGTCATTTTTTGTTTTATGCCCATCTCTAGTGTTGACTTGAAAATTTAGGGAACAGGGGGTAAGGACAGTAGACCACTTGCTGTTGTGCCTCAAGCAGAAGCATGTATTGGGTTTGCCCTATGGAAAGCTGCATATCCCAAAGTAACATCTATTTCTCTGCTTTGTCAAATAGAGATCCAAAAATGTCCATAGATTTGTAGAGAGAGAGAGAGAGAGAGAGAGAGAGAGACTTCACTGGAAACAGGAATCAGTTTAAATTGTTATGAGTATTCACAGGGGGGATCAGAATGTGTTTGCCCTCTTGGAACCCATTATTTTACTTCTAGGTAGACCCTGTATGGCAGTGGTGCAGATTCTGCACAGAAATTACATTACCTTTTCACCATGTAGCTGACCACATTCCTGCCAACATATTCTTTGCATATTCACCGAAAGGGTTAATCTTTGTACAGTTTTAATAGCATCATTTTTAAGAAGCTGATAAATTGCTTCATTGAATGGCAGTTGTTGGGCTGCATAATGAACTTCCAGAGCCCTCTCTGCAGAGCAATCATTAATCATAACAGTATCATTGTCTTTTCTTTGTATTAAATAAGTACCAGTGTGTTTATGGAGGTTAAAGTATACATGCATTTTAAGCTAACTTAAGTGTTATTATGTAATTCACAGATGTTTTATCATTCCTGGCATTGTGCATTCGTAGCCATCTGCAGTGTCTCATGTGAAGAAAATTGTTTTAAAAGCACAGACTCTGTTGTAGGACTTTCATTTAACACAAATGATGAACAGTGGGTTATGATGCCCTTTGTTGAATATTTCATTGTTTTGAAAGGCAGAAGAAGTCACACTAGCTTTTTGGGTGAAGGGGAGAAGGAAGGAAGAAGGAGAAATACGTGAAGCCCTTACCCTTGAGTAGAATAGCAGGTAAATTTGGATTTTGAATTTGACCCAAGATCCCATCATTTAACCTGTGGCTGGCATATTAATTTGATATGACAGAAGTTCAGAAGACCCTCCTCATGCACTGGGAGAAATGTATAAATCAATGTTCATATCACTTTTAATATTTGCAACCTCGATTTAGGCATTACACCTGATATTATGGACGGTTACATGGGTGGTAGAGTTCTGGGAGATTTTAATGATTAAAGCCTCCTCCCCTACATCCCCAGGCCAGCTAGAAGTTGCTCAGATCTTTGTGTCATATGCATAGTGGTCTGCATGGCTTCTGGGTGTGTGGGAACATGAGGGCAGGGCTTATATATGCACATCACTTCCCACTGTGCATTTAACTCATCACAGCTTCAGGCGTCACACCTCAATAGAACTACAGTTGTATTAATATTATGATGCACCAATATCAAAAGTAACAAAAATGAGTATGAAAAATTGAGAAAAGGGCAAAAATTGAAGTACCTGTGAAAATATTTGAAAAGTATTCTGTATGAGGAGACCAGAATATAGAAACTTCCTCCTTACATCCCACAGTTCCTACAGGTTCCACACAATGAAAATGATTACTTGGAACATAAGAAAGAAGTGTTTGAAGTCCTTCATTAGCAAAAATATCCCTTGCCAGCAACTCTTCTACAGGCATAACTTACACAATATAATTTTGTCCAGTGTGTGAATAAGTGCTTCTATTTAGAATTTTTAGACCTTCTTTAATTGTATTTATTCATTATATTTATGCCTATCTCCTGAAATGGACGCAGAGTTGGTTCTATTCCTTCCTAGTTATCTTTATCTTATCATGTAGGCCAGGCTGAAAGAGAGTTAATAGCTTGAGATCACTGTGAATATCAGTGAAGACTGGAACCTAGATATCCAACATCCCACTCTCACCTAATAATACACCAGTCTGGTAAATGCCACCAGCTCACTCTGCTGATGGAGCCTCAATGTTCTGAGAGGTGGAGCAGAAGAGTTGCCTCTCCTTATTTTGTTCATAATTTTATCAAGAACCAATCATGCCTTTCATTTAATCTACCCTGACCAAGTGCTTGAATCTGTGTAGTTCTAATTTTCAAAACCAAAACTCAACTCTCTCTGTATGTGTGTGTGTGGTTTAAACTTTGGGTTATTTTTAATGGTGTCCTTTAAAGAAGAGTGAACAGAACATTCTTCCTGTCTGCATGATGAAGAAACATTTCTTGCTTGCTACCTACATGACAGCCCAGGCAACAAAATAAATCTTTCTAACCTTCTCCTCCGCATTTAGCTATACTTGTGAAGGTGTTTGTTCAGGGCATCTTAAGCATAAAGCATAAACAAAAATGCCATGCAATCAAACAAGTCTGACACTTACTATTTTCAAATACAGGAATATGGAAAAGATTTATGTTGTGCATCAAAGAACTGCCCCTCCATGCCACTCTGCTTTTCAAAGAGGTCATCTCACTCATCTTTAGAAGACCAGAAATATTTGCAGATACTTAAGAAATATATATATATTCTAGAAGCAAACAAAGTGGTGATCTTGAGTAGGAGTGTGGTAAGGAAATACTCATACCTCCCATTAAAGTAGGAAAAGGAGCAGGCCTATTCCAAGTAACCTTATCTCCCAACTCAACTATAATCAGAATTCCCACAATACTGGCCTGAATACACTCAGTTTGACAGCTATTAAAGGACACTTCTGGTTAGTACTTGGATGGGAAATGCCCAGGGGTATCAGGAATTTCCAGGTAGGATGTGAAAGAAATTTTGCCTGAAATGCTGAGGAGATTTTGCCAGTCAAAACTGACAGCACCTGGTTAGATAGATGAATGATCTGACTTCACATAATGCAGATTATTAAGACTCTTGTGAATTTCTGTAGGAACACTGTTCTTCCTAGTGGATGCACAGAAGCTCTTATGTGATCTACAGAGTGATACAACAGCAAAGGGCTAATATTTTTTATCAATGTACACATCTCTCATAAACAATGCTGGGGTTAGAGCCATACATCTTATGTCTCCCAAACCATAACTATGAAGCATTTGATTCACATACTCAGTTCTCTTTATCAAAGCAATTCTTTCCATACAGTACCATGTGGAATGAGCCATAAGGATCCTTATAATCCCTTGAGCTAGAAGCTGAATTAGAGATGTCTTATTTGGGGCACATAGACCACTTTGATGCCCCCAGTGTTGAACTCACCCCCCTGGTTCTGGGTGGCCAGGGACATGGTATTTATCAGCTAGATGTTTCTTGAATATTTATTTGTTCATTGAAATATTTATTTTTTATTTAATGAAAAAATCGGCATATAACCAAAACCATGCATCTCAGACCATCACATGCAAGGGATAAGTGTATAGTGTCCATGTGAGCGACCCCTGCCACCCCCTCCATAATGAGGCATTCAAAAGTGGTGCAAGATAGTTCTTTATCAGGTCCACTGGAGTTCAGAACAGATGAAAACACTTCAGCACAGGTCAGTGATGTCCTGCCTCCTCTGGGAATTGAGAAGTCTTGTTCTTCTCTAGAGATGGCCCTGCCCGAAGTCTTCCTAGCTAGTGGTAGCACCTGGCTAGGGTTTCTTTATCCCCACAGCCCAAAGTCCCTGTGGTTCTCTCGAAGTCCCTTGTTACAGCCCATAAATCCAGTCTCTCACTCCAGAAATCAGAGAATGTCCTTGCTGGTGAAACAACACAGTCTTAATAAGGCTGGCCTGCGGTGTCTTCCTTTATCTTTGGTCTCCAAACACTAGGCTGCCTCCGGGAGGGGCTGAACCCATGAGCTGACTTCTGTCTCTCTGCCTCTTGGCTGCACAGAAGAGGCTTTATCCTGTATCCTCCTTGGTCCCAATTTTCAGTCCTCACCTCCTCAGTGCTTTTCGACGAGCCAAGTGTTCTCCTCCAGAATTTCCACAGCGTCGTGCCAAACATCCATCTCCAATTCCTCCTCCTCCCTCCAGATGTTGTTTCTCCATCTTATTTCTAGGCCTGCCAGAGCTCTCTCCTCCCCTGAGACTGGTGTTACATATCTTTCTTATTGCCTTGCTGCCTCGGGAGGCTGACCACTCCCACAGCTGCCTTCAGCTGTCTCACAGTCCAGATTGAAGGAAGTACATAATATGCAACTCCCTTTGGCATTGGTCATACCTCACCTGGAATTAAAGATGTTGACAACCTTGAGCAGGTACAGAAGAGGGCGACAAGGATGGTTGAAGGTCTGGAAGAAATGTCTTATGAGGAAAGGCTTAGGGAACTGGGAATGTTTAGCCTTTCAAAAAGAAGGCTGAAAGGGGATATGATAGCTATGTTTAAATATTTGAAAGGATGTCATATTGAAGAGAGAACAGGTTTGTTTTCCATGCCTTCAGAGACTAGAACTCAGAGCAATGGTTTCAAACTACAGGAAAAGAGATTCCATTTGAACATTAGGAAGAACTTCATAACAGTTAGAGCTGTTTGGCAGTGGAATATGCTACCATAAAGGGTGGTGGAATCTCCTTTGGAAGTTTTTAAGCAGAGGCTGGATGGCCATCTGTCATGAGTCCTGTGATGGGGGTTCCTGAATGGCAGGGGGTAGGACTGGATGGCCCTTGAGGTCTTTTACAACTCTATGATTCTGTGATTCTATGATCCTACAATTTAAGAAAAATATCTAGAGGAAGATGACCAGAAAGATAAATGTTTGAAAACCAAGCTCTTTGAGGAACAGTTAATGAGAAGGACATGTTTAGTATGGTGAAGAGGTGGTAGCCAGTTCAGATATGTGAAGGTCACCTGGAAGATGTGCAAGGCGAGCAAGTTCATTTTTATGCAACTCCAAAGGATAGGACCCAAAGATATGGATTTAAATTGCAGGGAGATTGTGACTCAACATTAGGATGAACTTGCTGACAGCAAGAGCTCTTCAACAGTGGCATGGACTTCCCTGGAGAGTGGTGGATTCTTTACTATTGCAGACATTTAAACAATAAGTTGAAAGATTACCTTCTTTGGCAGGGAGCAGAAATTGATTGCCCCTACAGTCCCTTCTAGTGCTACTCATTTATGATTCTAGCACTTAGATTGTATAGGATTCCACATCATGCTAAAAGCATTAATCATACAGCTGTGCAAAAATTATCTTCCTGAAATCATTTGCACTAGACTCATTTATGGAGAAAGTAATAGCCATCCCAGCCCTAACTGGACAGGGGCAAAGGTTAAATTAGTTGAGACATGAGTTTCACATTCAGGGGCTGATTATTATTATTTTGCTCTTAAGTGATACAATTTCTTCAAAACATTGACCCCAAGAAATCTGAGTTGCATGTGAAGGCAATGATCAATTGCAAAGTAAAACAAGCTAATTCACAATATGCCGAGTTGGAAATCATATGAACTATATTGTCATCCAGTTGCATGTTTGTCTCACAACATCAATACAAGAGCAAAAATGGGTTTTTGCCAAGGGAGTTAGTCCCTGTAACTGAAAGAATGTCTGCAGAGAAAATGACCAGGGGAAAGACAGCATCAACATGGGAAGAGTTATCTCCTTCACAAGTAGTAAATATGGTGGTACCTGGCTCAGCAGTAGTACCTGTGAGAGGGATTTATGTGTCCAGGTGGACCACTACCTAAGGATGAGGCTGAGTGTGCTGCAACTACCAAAAAAGGAAACACAGTCCTAGGCTGCAAGAGGGAAATAGCATCAAGATCGTGGGAAGTGATAGTGCCATTTTATACTGCCCTAGTGAGGCCACATTTGGGATACAGTGTCCAATTCTAGTCACCACAATACAAACAAGACGCAGAGGCCCTAGGAAAAGTGCAGAAAAGAGCAACAAAGATGATATAAGGACTGGAGTCTAAATCGTATGAAGAATGACTAAAATAACATGTCTAGGCTGACGAAGAGAAGAGTGAGGGGACACGTGATAGCAGTCTTGCTATTCCTGAATGGTTGACACAGGGAAGGCGGCATTGATTCATTCTCAATTGCACCTGAGTTTGTGACAAGAACCAGTGGGTGGAAACTCATCAGAGGGAGAGCCAACCTGGAAATAAGGAGACATTTCCTGACAGTGAGAGCCATGAAATAGTGAAACAGCTTGACTACTTGAAGTGGTATGGGGTGGTATATCAGCAGAACACTTTGCTTTTTGCTTTGCTCCTGGTGTTGTAGGTGCCCCATCGCCAGAGATTTTCAGGAAAATATTGGACACAGCCATCTGTCTGGGATGGTATGAGGTTTCGTACTGTGGGCAGGGGGTTGTACTAGCAAACCTCCAAGGTCCCTTCCAACCCTATGATGATTCTATGATTGTACGGTTCTTGTGATTCTATGACTTGCTCATTCCACGTGTCCTTTTTCCCTGGGCAAATCAACACCCCCATCTTACTCAGAAGAATGTGATTTTGAGAGCATGTGTTCATTGGCTGGGGTGGCCCTGGCTGTGTGGGTGATGAGGAGAGAGAGAGAAAATCGCTTGTGTCAGAAGAGGAAATGAAAATGGTGAGACGGGAGGGAAAAAATTCCCTTTTCCACAATGATGAAAAAGGAAAGTGGTGCTCATTAATGAGAAAAAATGAGGAGCTTGTTTCTCATTCCTTCCATAGTCATCCTGTGCTTTTGCAGAATGAAATAAAAAGTCTCATTAACATCTAAATTGATGGTGAATGGAATGAACCGGCTTCACTCTTTTCATTTTCTGTTCTTTTTGTGAGAATGGGGGTGGGAGGGAGTACTGTGTTGCTATTAAGGCCTTTATTTATCTTGAATGGTAAAGATCACATGCCTTAAAGATGTTTAAAAAATTAATTAAATCAACATTCATGTACAGGCAGAAGACAGGCAAGCCCAAGGCTGATTGTCATCTCTTGGCACGGCGCGGAGCAAAGGAAACCAGCCGAGAAGGGCGGATTCTCTTGGATGAGGGAAAGTAGCCATTTTGTGACATGTGTCTCAGCCGTCAACAGTGGCCCCTCTGTTTGAATACCTTACAATCAAACTCCATGTGCCTAGGAGGAGAGTGTGCGGTGCAAGAGAGCAACTCTCTGTATAGTGTGCTGCCCTGGCAACCTGATATATTTCCAACAGATAGTGTGGGAGCAAATGCTCTCTCTCTCTCTCTCTCTCTCTCTCTCTCTCTCTCTCTCTGTGTGTGTGTGTGTACACATGAGCATGTGTATGCCTACACAAAGTATTAACCCCTTTCTGGATCAAGTGGGTTGTGTCAATCTTTTCACATTGGACTTACTGCTTCCATCTGTCTGGAAACTGAGGAAGGAAGATTAATAAATAGAAAACAGAATGTCTTCTCAAAATATCTTCTTGTGTGGAAGCACAAAGGCACAGATTTGGCTCTGTTCACATGCTGACTCAGACCTTCCCCCTGACCTCAGAGACAGCCTGTGATACTGTAACATAGAATCGGTATTTAGCCAGTGTTTCTAAAGGCAGCTTTTTGTAGCAAACGTACGCAGCAGTTTGCTTATTGAAGCGAAGCACCCTGTTAGTTTTGCTGCCTATTTATGCTCTCTGCATGTGGCCATCCCACCTAATACTGTAGCTTGCTCTGTTACCTGCATGATTTAGGAAGGTCTTGCCCCACAATTTTTATTGCAATCTCTTTTTCTCTCTCCCTCTCATTTCTGCTTCCAAACAGTTCTCCCCAGACAGTGAAATATCCTTCTGTATCAAAATCAAAACCTGTTTCTCCCCAACTTTTTAAAATTTATATTCTTCAGAATTTATCCCCTTCACTGATTTATTTTTATCAGGTATGCATTTTTTTCTTCCAATACCTTGCCACTGAATTTCTTTTTTCATAGCTCCCCAGCCACTTAACAAGGCTTAGAGCAACCATGTTGAATAAAAACTAATAATACTCAGGAAATACTATATATTTGGGGCAGGCAGGTTAGCAACTTTTGTTTTGCATTGGTCATACTACACAAAAGGAAATGTGAATCAGCCCATAATTCTCCCTATTCACAGTTTTCCCCCTCTGTCACTATGGCTTCTAAGTTTTAAAAATTGGATCCCCTCTCATTGGTTCAGGCATGTGATCACTTACACCCATGAAGAAAAGTGAGAACAAGTCCTGCATGAATTAGCAGCCAAAGTGATGTTTTACCTCTCTAAGCATCTTCTCCCTCACCTCTTGCTTTGTAAGGGAGGACAAGCACATAGAAATAAGAAAAGTTCCCAAACAGAACTCACTTTCTCCAGAAAGCCTATCTCTCTGAGGGCAATATTCTCCCCTCCCCCTTCTTCTTCTTCAGCTTATCCTCTCTCCATTAGCAACATTGATGGAAAGAGGAAGTGTTGTGACTGCTGGTGGTGGTGGTACTAAATAATATTAGTAATTAGAGATGGGCACGACCAGAAAAAATGACGTTTCGAGTTGTCGTTTGTCGGGACAGGTCCGTTTCGGGTCGTTGCCGTTTGTCACGGAAATTTTCAAAAATTTGTCGTTCCGTTTGTTGTTTGGTCATTTATCGTTTGTGGGTTGGGGTTGGGGTTGGGGTTGGGGTAAGTGGCCTCTGGGAGGCACCTCTTTGGGTGCCTCTGACATCTGACCCACTAAGAAGGGAAGGGAAGCGTAACACGTAGCCGCCGCGTACCATGCATTTACATTATGTTGGTTAGTGTGACAGAGGAACCTCATCGGCGCTTCTCTGACTCACTAAGAAGGAAAGCGTACTGGCGTACAGGTTATGCTTAGGGAGGGAGTGGGTCTGGAGTTGGAGGCACCTCTCGATGCATCACTCTGACCCACTAAGAAGGGAAGTGTACTTGCGTACGAATCTGGGTTAGGGTTGGGGTTAGGGCAAGGGCTAGGCTTAGGGTTACGGTTAAGGTTAGGGTGGGTTATTGGGCTGCACCTCTGGGTGCCTCTGACCCACTAAGAAGGACAGCGTACTGGCGTATGGGTTAGGGTTAGGGTTAGGGTTCGGGTTCGGGTTAGTGGGCTTTTAATGCCCTCTCTGGCACACCCAGAAGTCTCAGTCAAAACCTGGCCATGCGGTTGGTGGAATGGGTCCAAAAAAATTGCATGGTCCCATCTCATGGCCAGCCCATCATTGCGCATGCGCAGGTGTAAAAAAATAAAAATAAAATAAAATAAAATAAATGGAGACATTTTATTGCTGCTACTATAAAAATTCCGGCAGTTAAAATACCAAATTTTCAAATGTCTCTGTGGTGCTTTGGTGGGGTTTGGACCATGATTTAAAAATAAATATTGTGGTCGTCATTTTGGATCCCCCCCACCGCGTGGCAAATGGAGACGGCGAGGATGCCCCCCCCAGCCTGGTACCAGTGCAGCCCAGGACAGGAGAGGGGGGGAAGGCCGGGGACCCCCCCAGAAACCACCCCTCTCTGGTAGGTGCCCTCACTGGGGCAGGCTTATTTTCGCCTGCTTTTATGGCCGGGAATTGGGTTTTTTTAAAAACTTTTTTCTGTGCTGAGCCACTTGGCATCGCGTGATCGCCGGCGCCGTGATGCCATGAATGACAACGACAAATCAGAGCCAATTTATCTTTATCAGGTCGGGTTCGAGCTGGAGCGGAGTAATTGTCGTTCTCGTTCCCCGTTACGTAACAAGAACGACGAACGAGAACGGAAACGAGGATTTCGCCAAGTCGTGCCCATGTCTATTAGTAATGTAACAACTTTTTATGTTCTATGACATCACGGCCATTGTCCCAATAGGGAGTTGGTAAATCTATAGCAATCAGTTCACAATCATTACAACAACCACCCAAATCCCAAGGATACTAGAGGTTTCCGAGACTAGTGTGGTCATAATTCTTCTGCATAGTCTCTGTGCATGAGCCATAGGGCAAGAGGAGCTCAGCATAGGGATAGATCCATATATGTAAAGGCCCACAAGACCACTCCAAAGAACAACAGTTACAGAAGGCTACCTCTCTTTTCCTGTATCTTGAGCAGGCCCTCAATTGTTCCTCTCTCACATATACTCAGGCTACTGAGCTGCTGTCCTCACAGTGCCAATAAGCAGGCTACTGTCTGGCTCTTCTCTGCCATATTGAAGCATGCCATTTAATATCTATGGCTTTGTCTGTTTCTGTAAGTAGCACAAGATGCTCCTTTATCTCTATTTTTGTTGTATCAGTGATTAAGAGCATTATTCTAACCCTGACTTACTGTTCTTTGATGACTAGTTGTGGCAGAAGGAGTACACACTGGAGAGTGGGAATTTCTGTTTCATTCTATTGTTGCTAAAAGAAAATTCTCAGCCCAGTCTTATAAAAAGATTGTTTTCAACTACAAAATCAGGGGTGGGGGTGGTGTTAAAAACAGAGCAAGCATGCTTAGGGATACAAAAAGATTGCAGCACAATTAACAGAAGTTTGATCTAATAAATTAACAGGTGCTAATGTCTAACTCCATGCCATGAAAAGCATTTTCTGTTGACTGATCCTCTGTTGAACATTCAGGGGGAGGTGAGGCTGTGCTTCCAGTATGCCTAGCTTTACGATTAACAATATTATTAAATTCCATTAGGAAAAAAATTGCAAACAAATAAAGATTATTCTCCCACCTGTGTATCTAAGTGTTTGCAGGACATGGGCCTTGGAATAATTAGGGAGCCCATGTGATTGCCAGGCAGTTGCTATGGAAACTGATAACACTACTTCATCCCAAACTACTGTGGTAATACAGAAGGCAATGTGCCTAATGGACCATCTGGGAGCATAATGAGTAGTTGAACAACAGCAAGGTAAGTGTAGATTGAAGAAGCTGAATCTGATAGGAGAAAATGGTTAAACTGATACTTCAGGAAAAACTCTGCTTATGTTTATGGATGCCTACTTTTACCTATGACTCTGTTTGTCATTCCTGGGTGCTGTGCATTCCATCTCATCAACAACAATGGACACCAGCTATATGGAGGAAGATTGGAGTTTTTACATGGTGTAACAAAGGCAAATACAGAGTCTTCTTTTAGCTGCTTTTAGTTTAAGCATCAGGGGATGCTTTTAGGTATAGAGAAAAGGAAAGTTCTTGTGAGTGTGAGCTGGGATCATTCTGAGATTTCTTGTGAATTATAGACAACCACAATCTCTCCTTGTTTTTCATTTTGGCAGGAGGTCTTCTAACTGCTGAAACTCTTCCTTGTCACTCTTAAGTCTTCTGCCAACTGTGTTCTGTAGATGAATTAATCACCTTTCCTCTACCATTCTTTTCCTTCCCAAATTTTCTGAGTATTCCATTGTAGGGGGCAGGGAGAGATGAATTCATTTTGCACAGGTACTTTCAGTAGATCATAAACAGCTAGGTGTTGGTGATAGTGCTTGATATGAATCTGAGAAGGAAAGCAAGCTGTCAAGGCTTCTGCTTGAGATAGGCAGGGGAAGACTGGTTTACCACATAGAACATTCATCTTGAATCAGGTAGATTGATTCAGTTCCTGATCAAGCTGTATAGTTCTTTGGTTGACTTCGGGAAAAGTCAGCATTTTCCTTCTTTTATCCCACATAGGTATTGTTGTGAGAAGATAAGCATGTATGCTAATGTCAGCTCCATGGAAGGAGTGTGGTCTGTCAATTCAAAATGACTGGTATGAACAGTCCATGGGTATATTGGCTTTTCTGCATTGCAATGAAAATAACTTTTTTTCCCTTACTTTCTCTTGCACTACAGTTTTACCCCAGTTTCTATAATAGAATTAGACCATACAATCATGACATTTGGTGGATGATTTAAAAAGAAAGACAGAAAAACCAGAAAAACAGGCCAGGTTCAATGGGTACCATCTCAAACTCTGGGCTTCAAGGATTCCTTTGTTTCCAGATAAGAGTGGAACGGAGTTGGTCATTTTGTGCTCCTGACAGCTTCTAGCATGGCTCAGCAGGAGCTATTCAGACCTTGCCCCTCCTGGCCCAGGTGGGCCACTTTACAAATTGTTCCGGGTGTCTGGGGGTGAGGAGGTGGGACAGAGATTCTTCCTGTGCATCCCGCAATTGGTTGGCGGCCTGAGAAGGCAGGGAAGAACTTGGCCAGGTTCCTCCCTGGATCAGTGCGCCCTCAGAGCAAAAGGGCCCCAGCAGTGTGGAACTATAGGTAAGTGGCCAAGCAGATCTGGATGAGGCACAGTCCAAACAGCACCTGCAGTGCCAAGCTGACAGATTCATATGAAGCTGTCAGGCATATAGTACCCAACTCGAGAGGTGAACCTTGACACTTCTTCTTGGCCATTTTACTGATGTTTTCCATCAAAATGTGGAAGTAAGTGGACATTCAGCAGAAATAATACAAGTCAAGTTAAAGATGCGGGGGATTATTGTGGAGCAGCCTCAAGTGGCAGAGCGTATCGCTCAGCGGTCCACCTCAGCCCGACCTGTTCGGCAGGCGCGAGCGCACTCGCTCCGGGTTGCCACCCCACGAGAAGCCCGGAAGTCAGTCACCCAGAACCGGGCTTTCTTGGTGGCAGCCCCTTCCTTATGGAACTCCATCCCTAGCGAGGTGCGCTCTGCAGAGTCCCTGCTGGCCTTTTGAAAAGCTGTAAAAACTTATTTATTTCGAGAGGCCTTTGGCGAGCCCTGATTTTTTTTTTTTTTTAGGGTCCCGCCATCTCTAACTCCCGAGCGACCATGTTCATGTGTATCGTAGGGCTATGTTGTCAGTTAGTCGCTTGGTTGATAGTCACTGTACTGCCGGTTTTTTGGATGCACCGGGTTTTAACTGTTTTAGTTATTCTTGTTGTCTATTATATAATTATTGTTTTGTGTCTATTGGCGCTTGTTTGCCCTGTGTAAGCCGCTTAGAGTTTTGTATGAAAGATAAGCGGGGTATAAATACAATAATAAATAAATAAATAAATAAATAAATAAATAAATAAATGGACATTCAGCAGAAATAATACAAGTCAAGTTAAAGATGCGGGGGATTATTGTGGAGCAGCCTCAAGTGGTTTGTGGGTGTAAGCAGGCAGGTGGTGCATGTAACTCTGTGTGTGTGTGTGTGTGTGTGTGTGTGTGTGTGTGTGTGTGTGTGTGTGTGTG
>JAHTLZ010000030.1:9073947-9095826 GCA_023846285.1 Phrynocephalus versicolor | reverse complement strand
TCTATCTATCTATCTATCTATCTATCTATCTATCTATCTATCTATCTCTAAGTAATTATTGTATTTTAAGGAGTGTAAGGCCAGCTTGACTTTATTACATGGGTAAGAAAAATGTTTACACTGTTATTAATTATAAGCATATGTCATCTATTTTGTTTCCCTCCATGTGATAGAAGTTACAGCTGATGTACGTAGGAAAATCATGTGTGAAGCAATCCTAATCCTACTTGCTGAAGGAACTGAAAGCTAAGTCACGGACAGAATCATTCTCTCTGTGTGTAATTATGCTGAAACAAAACAAAATAGAACCCAAATATTTATGTTCCTTCTACATGTTCATTGCATAGATTAATGAGGAAAGGATACAATGCTGGGTTTTTTTAGTTCCTTCACTTATTTAGCTTTTAAAAATAGCTATTTGCTTAAGATACATGCAATTGAAAGTCTTTTTCTCTAGATGCATACAACTATTCAGTAGTAATTGTAAGACTCATGTGCTTTTAAGTCTGACAATTGAATCGTTTGTCATAAAGCAGTTTCACCATTTACTATCACAGCCTCTTTCTTTGTCTTATGGGCTTTGTTTTTACAATGACGTAGAATGCTAGAATTCCAGTGTATGGAAACATACAAACGTCTTTGTTTGAAAATGATAGCTTTGCTTCACAGCAGATTAAATGGTTTTGGCATTTCAGGGTAAAATCCTGGCAAAGCTAAGCATATTTTATTTGGTGTAAGGGCAGTAATGTAGAATGGTTTTAGAGTAAATTGATTATCTCTTGCCTTGCCATTTTGCTTTATTTTGTGTAATGCTTAAGTATCACAAAAAGATAGTGATGTAAATTGGGAGTCTGCATTATGCCTCCTTGACATGGGATGGACATGATAGTTTTAGAGCCCCTTCCTTTTGTGGTGGTGGTGTGTCTACTGTGCCACCAAGTGAGAACTGATTTACACAGACCCTAATTGGGCCTTCACGCTAAGAAAGATACTTAAGGAGTAGTTTTACCAATTCCACTCCCTCAGTCAGTTTCTACGGTTAAGTGGGAATTCAAACCCTCTTCTCCAGACTCCTAATCTGTTACTCTATCCACTATACCACACTGGGAAATAATAATTATTATAGCACAGTGAGTATGACCTGAAAGAAGTGATCCATTCCATGTTTGATGAAAGGACTGGAGCACTAAAACAGCAGCAGCAGCAGCAGCAACAACAACAAAAACAACAAAACCCACAAAACCCATGAAAATCAAAGATCCCCCAAGAACCCAAAAAGAAACAAATGCCTGAGATGGGAACTTGAGCCACAGGACTTACTGTTGACTTAGACTTAGGTTGCTCTGGTGACTCAGGTTTTTGTTTTTCAGTGACTCAGACTTGACTCTTGACTTGGAGCCCACTCATTCCTTCCATATTTTCTGGAGGGGGCATTGTTTTTAATTAGTGCTCTCACCTGGGACTTGGGACTTGGTACCAAATATTTGGGACAGTGACCCAAAGAATTGCCCACACGCCTGTTTTTGTTAAATACAAACATTTTTACTGCACGCATCCCTACTGATAAGGGTGAAGTGGAAACATATGCATTGCTAATGTTTTGGAAGAATGTTGGATTGTATATATGATCAGAATTACTATGCTGCAATGTGGAAAGAAGAGATGGGACTTTGGGGTATTATGAATGAAAAAAAAGATGCTCTCACTTCCATTTCTTCTGTGTTCCCTTTTCTTCCATTTTTCTGTCAAATCTCCAGGGGAAAGTGTAATAGTATAGTGCAGGCTGCTGTAAGCAGCCGAACACAATGTTCAAGAGAAGGGAAGAAGATTTTTGAGTTACAGAAAGATCTGGATTGGTGGGCATTAGACAGGGGCATGTACTATGGTTTGTTGGTTAATGCTGGTTCTGCTCTCCAGCTTCAGAGCTGTTCTACAGTGTCCCACCTCCTCCAGTGGTCATCCATCCATACCACATTCACAATTAAACATGAAGCAGTACAGAGTGCTTCATGCCCATCTCTAATTTGCTTCGTTGCTTCTCTTGATTTTGAGAGAGGGGTTGTTTGTGTTTTTTATTTGTTTTCCATTCCGCTGTTAGGGGATCTGTGTGTGCATTTTCCCTGTCAGACTGATTTTTAAAATTTATTTATTTATTTATTTATTTATTTATTTATTTATTTATTTATGAACCTATACCTTGCCACTACTCTGGCAAGCTACAGAAATCACCTAAAAGTACATATATAATTAAAATTATAAACATGAAAAAAGAAGCAAAAGCCCACTCTGGCATTACTAACTCCCAGGGTGGCAATGCTTAAAAAAACGAATGAAGCAATAGGCAATTAGCTATCACCCTAGGGTCATCGCAAAATAACCTCAAACCTAAACTGAGAGGGAATTATTTTTTTCAAAGGCCACATTTTCATTAGCTTCATGGGGGCAAGCCACATGCCCACTGGGAGGAAGTTGCATAGCAAGGCGGACACGACCAAGAACATCTAGTTTTTTAGATAATGACTTCTTGGCCTCTCTTGGAGGGGAGATTTATGACTTCAATGTTTTGGAGGTGTGGTTGGGACAGGAGGTCAAACTGTGGGAGAGGCACTCTGCAAGATAGCCAGGTCTTAAACCATGGTGGACTTTATGAATTAACATTAACACTTGAATTTCACCTGGATATATGCTGGCTGCCACCATCTGCAGATTTTTCTTTGCTTTTATGTATGTAAAGGGTTATTTTGGCTTTGGGATACATGCCAGAAATAACATGAATGGGGAAAAACAACACAAAAAGAACCCAAAAGACCCAGTTCCTTACTGGTTTAACAGAAAAAGGTACAGAAAAGGAACCTCGTCTTGAAGAAAACCTGGAGGTTTTCATTATGCTAGCAGCAAGGGAATTTTTTTAATGTCTATTAATCACTGCAGGGGGTTGAGAGTAATATGTCTGAAGTTGTCTGTAGTACTCTGTATTAGAGATGGGCACGAATAAAAAAATGGTGTTTCAGTTTTTCATTTTTCGTTGAGAGGTCCATTTCAGTTCGTTTCCCTTTTTTGTGATTTTTTGGAAAATTTTCATTTTCGTTTTTTCTTTTTTCTTTTTTCGTTTCTACCAGCTTTATGCGCGATTTTTAAAGCATTTCCGTGCATGGGCATCACCCAACGCCCCAGACCAGAGGGAAAACACTAAAAAATTTGATGCTGGTAGAGACACAGTATAGACTAGGTATGCAGGGAGGCTGCAAAGGCAGCGGCGGGCGTTGCCCAAGGTGCAAGGCAGCCACAGAGTGACTGCACTGTGGGGCAGGGGAGGGTACTCACCAAGAGGTACACACGCACGCACACAGGGAGGCTGCAGGACTGAAGAGTTGCAGAGACAGCAATCCCACCCTAACTCCCACTGGAGACTGCAAGGAGGACAGGGGCTGCCAGAGCTTTTTATGCCCTCTCTGGCTGCCAGACCTGCCCAGTCTGCAACCTTGGCATGCTATTGGTTGAACATGATCCCATCACATGGCTTGCCTCCATTTTGTGGCTGGTGACATCCATTTTGTCATCCTTAAAGGGAAAAGAAAAATACATCACAATGGGAGAAGACAAAAACAAACTTTGTAAGGACCCCAACCCCCTGGTAGGTAATAATTTCAAATAATTATCGCATTATCGCTGCATTTTTACGGATGTCCAGGGCGTTTTAATACCTAAGAAATCAATATTAGGCATATGGGAGCCATTTTAGGTCGATGTCCCCTAACTCCCCTTAAAGGAAAAAAATACAGTGATCTGAGAAAAGACATAAATGCACGTTTTAAGGACCCCAACCCCCCTGGTACGTATTATCAGACAGTATAAATAATTATCGCTGCATTTTTATGGATGTCCAGGGCATTTTTTAACATTCAAAACAGCTCATTTCATTGCACATCACCATTAATGAAAACGAAACGTAACGAACCCAATTTTCATGGTTCTGTTCATTTCATTCCATTTTCATCACAATTTTCGTTAGTTGTTTTGTTACGTAATTGAACAAATAACGAATAACGGAAAAGAAAAAAGTTCGTTTCGGGCCCATCTCTACTCTGTATGTTTAACTCTCAGTAAACTCAGTCAGGTTTCCTTCTGAGTAGACACATTTCTGACTACAGTGTTAAACAGAACTAAAATGATTGGAGTTGGACTGGGTTTGGAAAAATGCAGCCATCCAGATGTCACTAGATTGTAAACATTCCTTGCCATTTATTTTTCTGGCTAGAGTGGATGACAGATGCAGCCTGACAGCATTTCAAGGTTTTTGTTGCCCCCTCCCCAATTATGGAGAGAGTACACCTGTTGCTTTCAGTAGAAACCCTGACTCTTGACCCTCTTTGTCTTCCCAGTAACTGTAACCATCATCATCATAGGGGGAAAAAGCACACACACATCAAAATGTGGCATATTGTCATATCTGTTGTGCTTCTGTGCCCTTGAGAAGCAGCCTCTTAAGAGGAGTGGCAAATGGAAAAAAGTTGGAATAGAATCACATTGTTTCACTTCTTAGATATTGTAAGAGAGACGGGAAGAAGAGGAGGAGGAGGAGGAACATAGCTGGCACATGTACTATAAACGTCAGACCTTGAAATTTAAAACAAAGCAGAACAGACCAAGGAGGGAAGGGTGAAGTCTAAAAAAGAGCAGAAAGCATGGGGCGGAGAATCTATGGTTCAATTTACTACCTTCAGAGCAGCCATTCTTGTTTTTCTTTCTTCATCTTCTCCTGACTGAAAACAATATAAGGTTTTCTTGGCAATGTATTCTGTAAACAGAAAGCCATGCTAAGTACTCTTGAACACTTGATAGGACCGTGATTGTTGTGTGACCTTGTAGAGTATGAATGGCTTTGCTACAGTGCTATATTAAGCAAGATTGTGTTGTTGTTTTTTAGTCTTCCATGTTTTCCCACAGTGTGATGATGTACTTTTTCGGTGAAACAGTTGCTTCTCACCTCTTCATCATGTACATAAGTACTTCTTCGGGAAATGGAACGTAAATGTGATCTCCTTACATACCAGTTGCAAATTGACGTTCTCAGTTCATGTATCTTGGTGTTTGAAAACTTAGGCACCAAGCTTTATATATTTTATACTGTACTGTTTGAAAAATAAAGATAAGTGTTGAAATGTTTGAAGTGCTCTGCAAACCACATCCTTATAGTGTTTTGGGAAGACATGCTTGTTACAGTTTGACTAAATTTGCATCTCATGAAAATGGGAGGGATTTATAACCACTTTGGAAGTACAGTGTTACCTCAGATAATGAAATTAATTCATATTGTGGGTCATTTAGCTAACTGAAAATTTTGTTGTCTGAAATGCCATTTCCCATTGAAATGAATGGGAAACTGATTAATCTGTTCTGAAGGTCTGGAAAAAAGGCAAAAAAGCTGGGTTTTTCCCCAGACCTCTTTATAAGCTGCACTTTAAAGGGATTCAGTGCTTGAACACAACACCACATGGAACACTCCCCCCGCCCTGCAGTGCAATGCAAACATGGAGCAAAGAAAGAAGCAAGACAAACCCCAGCCTGTTCCCACCAAAAACACCATTGGGGGGGGGGAATGCAAACATAAGACAAACACAAGCAGGAAGACAAACCCAGCCCATTCCTGCCTGCAGAGCAATGGAAAAGAATGCAAACATGGAGGAAAGAAAGCAGCAAGACAAACCCCAGCCTGTTCCCACCAAAAATGCAATGAAAAACAGTGCAAAGATTAAGAAAATAAAGCTCCAAGGTAAACTCCAGGTCGTCCCTGCCCAAGGTACAATGGAAAGCAGTGTTAAAACACAAAAGAAAGCAAAGAAACCTCAGCTCCCCACCTTTCCAAGTTTGAAAGGTCCAAATCCCTCAGCAAAAAATGTTCAGAATGGCTCCAAAAAGCAATGAAAAAAAACTGTTTCGACTTCTCCCACCTCTCCACAAACTATGGGGGGTACAATGCATCCTGGGTACATTTTTTTTTTTTGCAAAGTGTAATGGAAATTTCATTATCTGAGGCAGCCTATAGGGAAATTTTGTTTTCCAAAACATCACTATTCCCAGAAATTTCATTACTTTATCCAAATTTTTCATTAACAGAGGCATTCGTTATCTGAGGTATTACTGTACTTGAATATCAAGCAAATGATAGCTGCAAGATTTATCAGTGTCACTCGCATTTGCCTCATCACTTTAGATCTTTATTCTCTGTAATATCCTTGGAGTATTGCTAGATCATAATCTTCTACCAGAGACATGGGAACAGCAGTAGCAAGAACCAGAGGGAATGATAGCATTCTGAAGTGTCAAACATCTGCTGCATATTTCCTTATGAATTTAGCCTGACTCTTAATGTATTTGGCCCAGTCCTTATGCTGCTGCTGTTGTTTGCTGCCAACTTCCTTCCTGTCATAAAGGGGCAAGATTATTGCTGTTTTGAAATGTCTGTGGGAGTTTCAGCTCCAGACATTTAAGAATTTATCAAAAACTTGTGGGATCCTTTTGCAGTTCTAAGATGATTATTGTTGGAGGGTATAAATGTTAGTGGGAAAGAACTTTGTAGGGTTTTTTTTTTTTAGTAGCAGCCATGTTCAATTGTGGATTTTAATCATATTTGTACTTAATGCCAAGAGCCTGCTGTAGTATGTAGGAGGAAGTAGATCTTATACCAGTGATGGCGAACCTTTTAGAGGCCAAATGCCCAAACTGTGATGCAAAACCCATTAATTTTTCTCAAAGTGCCAATACAGCAATTTAACCTGAATACAGGTGGCTGTGGAGGGGGGATGTTGGGTGCCCACCATGCCATAGGTTTGCCAACACTGTACTATACCCTAACAAAATAGTTAGAGAATTTCTTAACAATGTGTGTCTGTATGTGTTGTGTGGAGAGAGAAAGAGAGGGGGAGGGGTAAATGGCATAAAGGAATGGCATTGGGGAGAGACGTTAAGGAAGATTCAGTTTTAGTGGGCACTAGATGAGAATATGATGCGGGGGGGGAGCAGAATGAGTTAAAAATGTGTCCGTTAACATGACTAATATTGGCAGGAAGTCTTCAATGGATCTGTATTTGTACTGGATGGTTCTCCCTGTGGAGCTGATTAATGGTCAGGTTTGTTACTATTTTCTGACTCTTCAGTTTAAAGCCCTTTTATGGTGAGAGAAAAGTAAGTGTGTGTAAGGTAGAACCATTTTATACTAGCTGTGGCAGGGAAAATATTAATAGCACTATGGCAACATGTGTTTGACCATCATTAAAGAATGAGACTGGTTTTTGTGGGAGTTTCTTGGCAGGCCTTTCTACAAAATGTTCCATTCTTCTTGTAACCAAAGATAGCAACAATTCAATAAATATCTCAGTGGTACAAGTTTTAGACTATACTTCCCTTCTGCTTATTTTAGCCCACTCTGTAACATCTTAATCATGCCAGATAAAGAGCAGAAGGACTAACAAATGTCCAAAATGTACATTTCTTAAGTTTTGAATATTTCACAGGGAAACCAGTAAATACCTCTTTCCCTGTGAAATATTCCACCTTTGTAGACACACAACCACATAGCCATTGATGGCAATAGACACATATTGCATAGTGCATGTTATGTGATATAAAATTAATGTTGAAGGGCCAAGTCTTTATTTGGAATTATTATAATATAACCGATTATTTACTTCCTAGGATTAGTTTAAAACCTGTGGTCTCTTATTGTTGCTTGTTGGTATATTCTATGCAATGGTTTGTCATTTAGGAAACCACCTCAGAGTAGGGGATGGACACAAAACAGAAAAATAATGTTTTGTTTTATTTCGTTTCTTGCTCACCCCCGTTTTGTTTTGTTTTGTTTCTTATGAAATTTTTAAAAAATTTTATACAAAATGAAATGAAATGAATGAAATGAAATGAAATGGCTGTCCTGGGTCCTAGAGGCACCATATTTCATGCCTGGTACTCCAGGAGCCATTTTTAAAGGGCTCATGCCAAGCTGTCAATGGCTGGAGCCCTTTAAACCTGGCCCAGATGGCACCAGGGGGACTCTGGAGCTGACTGGTGGGGAGGGCAGCATGATTGGTGGGGGAGGGCAGCACAGTTGCTGGAACTGCCCTCTGCACCATTTTCTGAGGGTCCCTGCCAATCTGTCAATGTCTAGAGCCCTTTAAACCCAGCCCAGTCAGCACCAGGGGGTCCCCCTGGTACCAACCGAGTCAGGTTTAAAGGGCTCCAGCCATTGACAGCTTGGCAGGAGACCTCTGAAAACAGTTGGGTAGGCAGCCTGAAAACGGTGGAACAAAATGTTTCATTTCAATGGAAAAACAACAATTTTGTTTCATCTATAACAAAATGCTGCTTCCTCATTTTGTTTTGTTTTGTTTGGTTTTTTGTTTTGTTTTGTTTTGTTTCACAACAACATGACAAAACAGCATTTCATTTTTGTTTCCTGCCCATCCCTACCTCAGAGTATAATTAAGGATTCTAAAGAATTGTGGTTTGGTAGGATGTCTAAATAGAACATGTGAATTTTATAGCAGGCCATGCATTCAGAGTTGAGTGATTACAGATTAAGACTTGCGGTGGACGATTTATCAAACTATCGCCCAATCGCCAACGTCCCATTCATGGGCAAGGTGATCGAGAGGGTGGCAGCGGTCCGGCTGCAGTCATACCTGGAGGATCGGCAGTGCCTCGACCCATACCAGTCTGGGTTCAGGCCCCGTCGGGGCACCGAAACAGCTTTGGTCGCCCTGCAAGATGACCTTCTCCGGGCGGCCGACAGGGGTTGCTCTACCCTGTTGATCCTCCTGGATCTGTCAGCGGCCTTTGATACCGTCGACCACAGTATCCTACTTGACCGGCTCTCTGAAGTGGGAATTGGAGGCTCTGCTCGCAGTTGGCTCCGTTCCTTCCTGGAGGGCCGGCCCCAGTACGTTCAGCATGGGGGGGAGTTATCGGCCCCTTGGATTCTCCCTTGTGGGGTGCCACAGGGGTCGTCTCTGTCCCCCATGCTGTTCAACATCTACGTAAGGCCGTTGGCGGGGGTCATCAGGAGTTTTGGAGTCTGCTGTCATCAGTACGCTGATGACATGCAGCTCTATCTCTCCTTTTCCACCTCTGCAGTGGAAGCTGTGGGGATCCTCGATGGGTGCCTGGAGGCCGTACTGACTTGGACCGGGGCAAACAGGCTTAGGCTCAACCCCGAGAAGACGGAGGTTATGTTCTTTGGGAGCTCGCCGTCGGGGTACGGTGGCCCTCTCCCCTGCCTGGGGGGAGTCTCCCTCCAGCTCGCGGATAGGGTGCAGAATCTGGGTGTGTTCCTGGACCCGGCGCTTACCATGGAGTCCCAGGTGGCGTTGGTGACCAGGTCCGCCTATTACCATCTCTGTCGGATCACCCAGATCCGCCCGTACCTGGACGCGAACTCTCTGAGAACCGTGGTCCAAGCACTGGTGATCTCGAGGCTGGACTACTGTAATGCCCTCTACATGGGGTTGCCCTTGACTCTTCTCCGGCGTCTGCAGCGGGTACAGAATGCGGCGGCCAGGCTGGTGGCTGGTGTGCGTCATCATGAACACATCACACCAGTCCTGGCCCGCCTGCATTGATTGCCCGTTGCAGCCCGGATTAGATTCAAGGTCCTGGTTTTAGTTTATAAAACCCTCCATAGCTTGGGACCGGACTACATGGCAGAGCGTATCACTCAGCGATCCACCTCGGTCCGTCCCGTTCGGCAGGCGCGAGCGCACTTGCTGCGGGTCGCCACCGTCCGAGAAGCCCGGAAGACAAGTACTCGGACCCGGGCATTCTCGGTGGCGGCCCTTAGCCTTTGGAATTCCATCCCTACCGAAGTGCGCTCTGCAGAGTCCCTGATGGCCTTCCGGAAGGCTTTAAAAACCTACCTTTTCCAAGAGGACTTTGGCGATTCTTATTCTTAGGGGTTTTTTTTTTCTCTTCTCCACCATCATACGCTCTAGTTGATGAGGTGCCACTAGGTTTTACTGTTCTTAAATTTATTGTTGTAATTATATTTGTTTATCCTTGTACTTGTGTGGCTAACATAGCCCTTGTAAGCCGCTTAGAGTTCGTTTGAAGATAAGCGGGATATAAATGCAAAAATAAATAAATAAATAAATAAATATTACCTCACATTTTAAAAAGGAGAGAGATAGAATATAACAATATGGTTAATTTAAAAAGTGTTAAAATTGTGTTTTGTGTATCTAATTTTTTCTAGGTTCACAGTGTATTGATGCACTTAGAGGACAAAAATATACTTATCCTGTGCAGTAATATTTGGTGGGGAAAAGGTCATATAGCATATAGGTGGAGGACAAACCTTGTCCATAACATAGCAATATCTTCTCAGGAGTGAATGAAAATATAGCCCTCTATTCTTATGTAGAAGAGTAAAGTGGTACACTTACATTGTACCCTCTTTTACATTCCTCTAAAAAATTGTCAGCTCTTTGAAGGCTCTTCAGTCTAATATCAATTTAAAAATAAATTAGAGGAGAAGGCTATGCCCTTTAAGTTGACCTAGGACCTTGTTACTGTCTTTCTCAGTATCCTGATATGTGTTTCATTTCTGTTGAAATTGCAGTAATTATTTTAATGTCCTGTCTACACCTACACATTTTCACAGGACTTTGTCTGCAACCTTATATTCTTTCTTTCCATTTCATAATATATAAGCTGCCATCACCGGTGCCTTTAGGAATATAACTTAAAGGTAAACTTGCTATCTGTCCTTTGACATAAGCACAGAAAGGTTAATCTATATAGTTTCCATTGTGTCTGAAGCAGTTCCCACATCATGCTAGAGCTTGATGTCTCATACCGTTCTATTTTGTGTAGACATAAATGAGCAGGATGTTAAATTAGCAAAAGATGATTGGAGTGGGGCAGGGTTTCCGAGGTAAAATATTTCCGAGATGGACAGAAGTAAATGTGCATTTAAACTACATGTAAACTATTAACCCTTTAAGGACTTTCTTGGTTTTATTGGTTTCTTGGACACCTCATTGTTTGCAGGCCGGGGCTAAAAGAAAGATATGCCCACTCTTACTCTATTTGCATATTTAGAAGTCAGCCTAACTAGCTGCTAAATTGCACATGAACACTACCGGTGGAGGACAGTAAGATGATTTGGGAAGTGCAAAGCTGGCTATTCAATGCACACAGCTCTGTCCTACAACAGGGAGGAAGGACAAGTAGATATAGGAGGATGACTGCTGTTGTTGCTGTTGAGCCCCAGAATGCCCCATGAGTCTCTGGCTCCACCTTACCTAATGTTACGGTTGGCCCTATTACTGATAGCATAACAATCCTGAGAGGATGATAGTAACATCCAGGCCAGTGTTAGAAATAGCTATACTAGACATGGTTTTCCACCCAACATTGCTGCAGCATTGTGTATTACCTAATTATTGTGATTTGGCTCCACCCTTATCCTACCACCATTTTGTAATTATCTTTTCTCAGTGTTTCTCTGCTCTCCCAAGTGGGCCTTTGGGATACATAATTTGAAAATCCCTGTTCTAGCATTAAATTTGCCAGCAAGAAAATGATCCAATGCCTTAATACAGATTATAATACCTAATATTTCTCTAATTGTCCTATGTTTAATTAAACCCTTTCTAAAAAGCTCCATAGAAAACGCATTAATGAAACATAAAGGTTAATATAGTGCCAATGATGCAGACCGGCTGCAAGTGTTGCAAAAACCACTTTGCATTAATACATTTTCCCTCAATTTCTGCTGAGGGTAAACATTTAGAATGGCTGGGGTGGGATTAGTTTTTGGTTTACCCTCCAGGCGTGGAACATGGAAATGTGGATGGTAAAGGAATCCCTTAGCAAAGTCCTTGGACTAAAAAATGGAAGTCAGGATTTGGTAACAAGTTAAAGAATAAATGTTTGACCCAGATGAAGAATATCAAATGCCCCAAGTTAAAGGAAGGATAGAAATATTGAATATAATTTTGAGGATTTTCAGAGTGCTATAATGGATATGCAGATTCATAGAAAAGAGCCATGAGCTACAATGTTAATGGGCTAGTCAGGCAGATCTTGGTTTCAGGGAAATCATGAGCCAGGCAAATTACCAAGAGGATTCAGGAAGGAAAAAAGCTGAATACTTAATTTCAGCATGTGCTGAGAAGGGGAAGGGGGAAACCTTCAGTGCTTTGTCAAATCTACATTAATTTTCCCCAGGCTTTTCTTCCATAAGTATCTGAGAAGATGGAGGGGAATCTGCTACCTCGTGGATCTCTGCTTCATCTTCATTCAGTTCCAGTCTTCTTGAGCTCATTTTACACTCCATTGCCTGTGAGTGCATGTGCATGTCTGAGACAGAGTCACAGTGAAACACAATAGCCTTTTCGTCTGCTTTACGTTTTTGCTATACTCTGTGACTGATCAAGACATGTATAAATGATTTTCTTGAGTTGGGAAAGCTCTCCGATCCCACACCAGCTGCCCTGTAACGATTTCTTGTCCTTTTGATTCCGAGTTCACAAAATCATATGGAAGGTAGAATAGTACTCTCCTTCTCCTTCTTATCAGAGAGTGTTGTTGCAAAAAGCTGGACAAAGTACATACTTAGAAAAGTTTTTAAACTCTGTCCTGTATGTTGCAGGAGGGTGTCTCTCTAAATGAAAAACAGCCATGGGAATCTGTAGATGTGAATGGTGGGCAGGGGGTGCATAACCTATCCGTCTCTCAATTTCTGCCATAAACTGCCCCCACCTCAATAGAGAAAGAGGTTCAGATTTCTTTGTATTTTCCCCAACTGGAATGAAAAGCAGCACTATCAAGGTCATACAAAAGGTTAATAAAGAAGAGTTAAAGCCTTTCTTCTCACCCAGTTTTCCTGTGCTGTGTCTTTGAACAGTTGCTTTTTACTGAAAATTAGGGGGAGTGGCTATGGATTTTGACATACCATTGGGCTTTCAAAATGGAAGTGTGGATAGAGGTGCTTATACTAGTATCCCAAGAAAAATGCACTGTTTTCTTTAGAGTTGCCTTTGGCAACTCAGCATGAAGGGCTAAGGTGAACTCCTATAGATTTAGAAGCCTCTGGATAATCAGAAAGCTTGCATTATGAGGATTCTTCACAGAGGCTGAAGGGCCTCTTGAGCTGGTCTACCATTATTCTATTAACTGTGAAGTATGTGCTGCAACATTATAAATACGGCTCCGTATCCCAGAGATGCATAGTCACACTTCTAAGAGGTGAGCAGTGAAAGCCCTAGGCCTGAAAAGGTGACTCTGTCAGTGAGGCAAAGCAGATGGTGGTCCTTAGCACACTCTTTCCTGAACGATGGCAATTTCTTTGTGTTAGAGTTTATATTTTCCCTGCCATGCCAGCTGCGTTTTCCCTTCCTTTTTACACCTCCCTCTTCTTTGACCTTCCAATTTGCAGTGTGTTATGGCAAGGTTGATCTTCCACAGACACTCCTGTCAGTGGGTGGGAGAGCCCCACATGCTACTCCCACATGGGATTAAGAGACTCCGCAGGTAAAGCCATGCTTGCAGTCTGCAGAGACTCTGCCTTGCATGAGTTGCACATCACATGGCATGCTCACTTCCTTTATGCTGAAGCTAAGTGGAGAGGTGAAAGGCTTGACAGTACTGTAATTTATAGTACTATGATGCCAACTTTCTCTCACGTTGTCCTAGTGTCAAGGAAGGCACTGTCATGAAGCCAGATCCCTGGGCTTCAGGATCTCATGTTGGATGTCCAAGGGTCTGTACAGGGCCGGCGCTAAGTGTTTTTGCGCCCTAGGTGAGGGGGCGGCAATGGGCACGGGGGGCGGCGGGTGGACGGCGAAGGGCAGCGGAAGGACGGACGGCGGTGGGCAGCAGGCGGTGGGGCGGTGGGGGCAGCAGGCTGGCCAGCTGCCAAGTTCGCCTTAATGGACGCACCGGCCTTGGGTCTGTAGGGGTTTTCTTGTCATCCATTGACATGTTAAGTATACACAGTAAAAGACAAAGAGAGGAAATAAGAGAATTGTATTGAATGTGTATTTGAATTAAGTATGAAATAAGAGGCTTTTACTGTGGTGCATTGATGAAAGGCTTCAGTAGTGGAATGTAGGATCCATTTCAGTAGACTGGAAGTACAAATATTCAGGAAGAGAGGCAATCTCACATAGATGGTTACACACATTAGGCCCACTTGTACAGCATGTCATCACACCCTGAAATAGCCCACCAGAATGCCAGTTATGCCAAGACAGAGGACAATAACAAAACCAAAAAGTGTCTGAGTGCTTCATCGTGTCGCACTTTGTTGATTTAAAATAAGCATGAAAAAATAATAACTAGGGTTCACAGTAATTCATTGTGAACCAAACTCCTTCATTATGAGCTTGCCACAACACTTTGTGAAAGCAGGCAGTAATGAATTTTTTTCTCATTATCACTTTCTTCCTCATCTAAACTTTTAAGTATACAGTAATTTTTGTTTCCTTTAGAACAAATTTACACACTCTATGAGTAATTCTAAAAATAAAACTCTAACCAAGTGAGATTATCACATATCACTATGGTGGTCTGTCTATGCTCCCTTTTCATGCATTTCTTATAAATTCAAATTTTCAGAAGTCTTCAAGATGGTGAGATATTGTGCTTTTGTATCCAGATTTCAAAACTCCAGGAAACAGCTCAACATTGCAGCACAATATCCTACCCATATTTACATCAGGAAAAGGGATGCCAATATTTACATAGGAAAGGGCATTCTGAATGTTGACAACACAAATGGCAAGAGTAAAGATGGCCTACAGGACGCCTTATGTTGTTGTTGTTCAGTCGTCCAGTAATGTCTGACTTTTCATGACCGCATGGACCAGAGCTCGACAGGCCTTGCTATCTTCCACTGCCTCCTGGAGTTTGGTCAAATCCATATTGGTTGCATCAATGGCACTGTCCAACCATCTTATTCCCTGCTGTCCCCTTTTCATTTTGCCTTCAATCTTTCTCAACATCAGGGACTTTTCCAAGGAGTCTTCTCTCCTCATGAGGTGGCCAAAGTATTGGAGCCTCAACTTCAAAATCTGTCCTTCATTGAACATTTGGGGTTGATTTATTTCAAGATGGATAGGTTTGATTTCGCAGTCCAGGGGACTCTCAAGAGTCTCCTCCAGCACCAATTGCAAAGTGATAACAAGCAAAGGAAAATCCCAGAAACTGACTCCTTTTTTTCATCAGTTAACCTCTGCTTACTATGGTTGATAGGAGAAAACCAAAGCAAGAATAGCTAGGATATGGCCAAAATATTTTGAAGAGTTCCTTTGAATTTATTGAAATGGTGAAGCAAAAATATGAGTGCAATACACACAATCTATCACACACTGTTCAACATTTTAGGTGAACTAATGTCATGTCCACACCATAGATGGCAGACTGGAAAACTATATTCCAGTTTCTAAACTCTTTCCTTGGTGTAGCAATTTGAGGAATAAAAGCAACATTGGGCCAAAAGCAATATTTTGTGTAAATATGGTGTAAATGTTGTGTAAATGATTTCCAAAAGATGCCCCCTTACATTTTTAAATAACAATAAAAACGGAAAGCTATTTTAGCAAAGATTGTCACTGGAAACCAAGGTCAAAATGACCCATATTACATGAAAGAAAGACAGTGAATAAAGACAAAGACAAAAGTGGACTTGTTTGAATTGTGGTGTCGAAGGTGAGTTTTATAGATACTGGAAAGTCAAAACACTAGGTGCTCTACCAGGTCAGGCCTATCAAGTCAAGGAAAAGACCCACCCCCCTTTTAAGAGTCAGCTAATTGGGTCCTCACAGATGGGGAGGAAAGTTAGGAGGCTGGTCTCAGAAATCCTGATTTAGCATTTGCTGCAAGTATTCAGGGCTGAGGCAAACACAACTGTTCTGTGTTGTTCCCTTTTCTGGAGGTCTGTCACTCCTACTGTCACATTATTTAAAACGTTTACAAACTCTTTATAGAAAACCTGTCTTTTGACTTTGTCTCGTTGATGTCTCATTGTCCTACAGGCTTCCAGATACAAACTGCAACAAGTATTATACTGTTGCTGGAAAGCCTGTTCCACCCAGTTTATAACAAAGTCACAGTTTTTTCTCTTTTGAAAGATCATTTTTAAGAATCAGTATTTCAGCAGCTGCAGCCAAGTTGGGAGGGGCCAAACATTTTCTTTCAAGATATGGAAGATTTTCTCCCAAATTTTATTTGATCTGTTTTAAAGCTGGAAATGTTTAGGGTACTTTCCTGCTTCCACTGAATATAGCTATGGATTCAAATACAGCTATGGATTTCAAATAGCTATGGATGTTTTTTTTCCTTTAATGAAATAAATAAAATTAACTACCACTATCACACTGAAATGGTTATCAGCATATCAGATTTGTTTGGTGAAGCTGTCAAACTATCTATGGAATAGAAAGGAAAAATTAAATATTCACTCTCACATCATCTTGATCTGTAGACATCTTGATCTGTGATCACAAGACATGCACAGCAATGTTTCAGAAGGACCTAAAATCATTTTACACACTACAGTTCCAAGCCAGAATAATGTAAGAAGAGGTAGAACAAAAAGGAGTACTAGCAGGAAATGATTAAACCTACTGAGAATTAGAAGTAATGATATCTGGTAATCAGAAAAGATACTGAAATAATAAGTGAGAACAGGATAACCTGCAATCAGAAAATATACTGAAATGATCAGTGAGAACACAGGATGACCAGAAAGGCCTTGGTCATACGGCTATTAACTGCACATCATATTTTGATGCATGCTAAAATCACGGGCGATCACGTGACGTTTGGTGCACAGTTAATGCCCCAACATCAGGGGTGTATTATACTTCTTTCTGTGTGTCCCATCTTGCCAAATGTGCATCTTTTCCCTGTTTATTTATCTGCTTTTCTCCATCATGCTCACATATATATATATAAAAGTGATTCGCTTGTCAGTTACCGCCGCGTCGGCTTTCTAGCATTACTGCAAGAGTTCATACAAAAGTTTGAGAACATGGCAGTGTATCCCTAGTACCAGAGCGCCTTTATAGTAACTCCTTTGTTTTTGTCTCATCTCCCACTTCCTTTCCCTTTGGTCACTGTACCAGGTAATTTGCAGCTTGTATAAGTGCTAAGTTACCAAAACGCCAGCAATTGGTTAAAGTAGGACAGCAGAAAGAGACAGAAGAAAAAAAAGGGGGGGGACTGAAATGGTGCAGATTTTCATCGGATGCACTGCAATTGCTGCAGTGAAAACTGCATCATTAAGATGAGTATTTTGATCAAACCCCTAGTGTTGGTATAGGATGATGTGATTAAAGCGCACTTCAGGGCCGTGGTCGACTAGGGTGCCAAAATGCTGCACCTTGGAGTGGAGGTTCAATCTTTTGCTGGCAGTCATTCACAGCAAACATAGCATCTAAACAACCATGTGACAGGGGCCAAAGACAAATTGGTGTACAGTAGTCCCATTAATCATGGGGGTTATGTTCTCTGACGACCCACAATAAAGGAAAATCTGCTATATGCCAATATCTCCCACTGCCTCATTTCCAGTATCTCCCATTGCCTCATTTCCAAAAGGGCTTCCTCCACAGAGCCTCTCCGCACCTCACTCTTGCTGCAGCCAGGATTCCATCCCATCCCAATCACCTCATTTCCAAAGAGATCTCCTCCATGCAGCCTCTCCCCACCCCTTCTGCAGCCTAGATTCTCCAGTCCCAATTGCCTCCTTTGCAAAGAGGTCTCCTCGATGGAGCCTTTCCACACCCCTTCAACAGCCTGGATTCCCACACCCCAATCACCTAGTTTTCAAAAAGATCTCCACCATGGAGCCTCTCCATTCCAATTCTGCAGCCTGGATTCCCCAGTCCCAATTACCTCCTTTGCAAAGTGGTCTCCTCCACGGAGCCTCTCCACTCTCCTTCTGCAGCCCAGATTCCCCCGCCCCAATCATCTGGTTTGCAAAAAGATCTCCACGTAACCTCTCCACTCCCATTCTGCAGACAGGATTCCCCAGCCCCAATCTCATTTGCCAAATGGTCTCCTCACTGCAGAAGGGGTGAGGAGAGGCTCCATGGAGGAGATCTATTTGAAAATGAGGTGATGGGGTGGGGCAATCCTGGCTGCAGAAGTAGAGTGGAGAGGCTCATGGAGGAGACCTTTGCAAATGGATAATTAGGACTGGGGAATCCCTGCTGCAGAAGGGGTGGGGAGAGGCTCCCTGGAGGAGACCTTTTTGCAAAGGAGGCAACTGACACTGGGGAATCCTGGATGCAAAATGGGAGTGGAGAGGCTTCATGGAGGAGATCTCCTCGGAAACCAGGTCATGGCGCAGGGGTGGAATCCTGGCTACAGCAAGGGAGGAGAAAGACTCTCTGGAGGAGACCTCTTTGGGGACAAGGGAAAAGGTGGTAGCTGGGATGGTGGGGAGAGGCTCCTGGAGGAAGCCTATTTGCAAATAGCAATAGATGGGAGGAATCCCAGCTGCAGCAGGGCACAGGAGAGACTCCACACAGGTAACCTCTTTCTAAATGAAAATCCACTATATAGAGAGACCACAATATATGAACTGCAATGTAGTGGGAGACTACTCTAGCACCATTTGCTACATCTTTATCCGGCTTGAAAATGTGAGTTCCAATACTTTTTGTTGCTATTAAGTAGCACTGAGTCCAGTGGTTTCTCTTTAAAAATGGCGAAATAGATAATGTATACTTGAAATGGTGTTTCAAGATGTAAAATCCTGTTGCAGATTTGGGAAAGCACTTGGTCTCTGAGTAGTCACATAGTTGACTACAAGATATCAAAATACCCTGTATCTCACCATTGAGCTTACGAAGCTAGCCTAAGTGAATGCATTATCTGTGCATGCACCTTCAGTGAAAACTATGACTTTATTGGCTTAAAACCAAGGCTACTTACAATAAGTACACCAATTTAATTCTATGATATTTCCAAAAGTGGTGACTAACAAATCCCTTTCATCTCTACAGTTCTACCCTAGTTGTGTCTAATATCAGATTTAGCCATAGATTTTTAAAGAAATAGTCAATAGGTTTACCCTGTTAAACTGAAAAGAGAAAAGACTTATGAAAACCTTTAGGCTAGCACACTTTATATGATGTATGTTTTCATAGAACAAAGTCACAAAACATCCAGTGCTGGAAGTGTAATCCTAAACCGCAAGCACCAATACTGTTGGTGGCATCTGACTTTACTGTTCATTTCTTCTCTACCTACTCATACTTACCCTGATTTTGTATCTCTAAGATTTCCCCATTTTCAACATAATTTGGATTTGATGGACATGGATTGAGAGTGTGGGAAACAGAACAAGATCACCATCATACTAATATTCCAGCCAGAATCTTTCCTTTACTTCTAAGCGTAGATTCTGCTTCTTCCATGCTCTTGATCCTCACTCCTTATTCTAAAGTAGTAGATGGAGACAAGTTCATGCTACAATAAACAGCTAGGGATGGGCACGAAATGGGAAAAAATATGCTTCCTTTTGTTTCCTTTCCTCCCCCACATTTTTTTTTCATTTCATATGAATTTTTTCAAAAAAAAAAAAAAAAAAACGTACGAAAGGAACCACTAACTACAGGTTTTTGTTTCCATTTTAAAGGTAACAACACATTTCTTGACTTTATCTTCCTGCAGTGGAATTTTGTACATATCTTCTCAAAAGTTAGCCTCTTTTAACTGGCATTTCCCCCAGCTAACTTTGTATTAGATGGCACCTTTAACATGTAGAAATGTTCAGAAGGGATGAGAATGGAAGGAAAGGAAAGAGCAGTAGTGTTTTGTGAACGTTACGATTCAACATCTTCCATAACAGCCTAGTGAACCATCATGACCCTGTTTTAATCTGTACATTTCAGTCTTACACTGAAGAGCCACAGACAAGTAGAATAACAAAAGTTCTCCTGAACAAAGACTGCAAGAACAGAGCAACCCCTCTTGTCCGTTACATTAACATAGACCTTTGGATATGGTTAAGAAAGACATGAGAGTTTGGAGATGGTCTTGTGGATCACATAATGTACAGATATTATATCTGCTTCTAAAAGCATAACATGTCAGTGATATAGAATGTAAAAATCAAGCAACACCTTCCCTGATTTGAAGGTATCTTCTTTCCCATCCATCTTCTGCAAGTTCCTCTATTGGGCCACCACTGTAAAGATGGCCTTTACTTCACAGTGAAGAAGCAACTGGGTCAGGAACACTACCATAATAGCCCCCAAACCTCTTTCTAGAATCTTTGAGATGCAAAGAATCATTCATATTATATCCAACATGTCAGTTTATAGCATCATCACTGAAACCGCCATTTGTAACCCTAATTCAAACAGCAAGCTGTGAATAACTGTTAGCTTGGTTTTAACCATCTTTCCCAGAAGAAAATCTCATTAATTTCATCCAGACTTTCTTCCAGCTCAGTAAGCCGAGGAGTGCAGCCTACATCTGTCTTACCGACTCCCTGCTTCTCTGGTCTGAAAAATAAGAGGCATAGGTAGAAAAACATTTGCTTTATGTTCAGGTTTTGCTAGTTATTAGCTTCTAGAAGTCTCCAGAGGGATGGAGGATTGCGTATGGCCTCAGAGCATTTGAAACCCTGCTAGGGCCAGTGAGTCTGAAGGTAGAACACACTCATGTATGAGGTTTTGTATATAATGTTAATCATTATACTGCCAGAGTGACTGTTGGGGAGATGGTGCAGTATAAAAATCAAATAAATAAATAAATAAATAAAATTATCCCTGATAACATCCTGAATTCTTTCATGCCTATGATCTGCAAATGTGTCATTTATTTTGTGCCTAACTTTTTTTTAAAAAAGACTTATATTTTTACTTTTGTCTATTTCTGTTTTTTCCTCACCATGTGCTACAAGATGTATAACCTCAAAGCCCTCTGTATTTAATAAATTATCATCTATACTCCAATGCTATCATAATTTTCTAAGAGAACTCCAAAAATATGGCTAAGTGACTTCTTCAGCTAATATAAGTCATATGAAATTTAATATTATTAACACCCCCAACTAAGGTATACATTGCAAATCTGCAGTCAAAGTCACGTTGAAAACTGCCCCCCTTTTTTTGAAGATAACTACTGTTTGGAATTTTAATGACTGAAGCAACACGACTATATTAATTATATTTCTGTCACCTCGGCATTGAGCATATGCCTTGTTTGTATGAGATTCTCATCCTCTTCCCCATTTCCCTGTTTGTCTCACTTGCATTTTGTTTGTTACACAGAATTTCATCTGTTTATTGACAGAGGACTGTCATCAAAGGCAGGACAAAGAAGAAAGGTGGGGTAAAAATACTCTAAAATAAAATAAATAAATAAACCTAGCTGGCAAAATGGTCATATGAGCTCCCACATCAGAAATGGAAAAACTCAACTGCATCTCACATTTCTGGCTTTCATGCGTGCCTTTGCTGCATCATGTTGGCTGTTCATATAGATCTTGTGTGTGTCCAGTCTCATTATCCCTTCCAACTGATAAGTTCCCAGCTGCTAATTACAATGTTTGCACTTTTTCCCAAAGGCAAACCCTGAGTTTTTCCCCAAATGAATTTATTTCATTTCTGTTGCAGTTAAGGGTGGGCAGGCACTAAATATGAGATAGATTTTTCCAGCATTTCCAAAGATGGTCAGACTTTAATAAAGTCAGTACCATTGAGTGATGTCATGTATGCATATTGATGCTCAGTGGGTGGTTTGTAGAGCTGAGGCATATGGAATGGCTGAGAAACATGGTTCATAAAATAATAATAATAATAATAATAATAATAATAATAATAATAATAATAATAATAATAATAATAATAATAATAATAATAA
>JAHTLZ010000030.1:9057749-9073447 GCA_023846285.1 Phrynocephalus versicolor | reverse complement strand
TGTGTGTGTGTGTGTGTGTGTGTGTGTGTGTGTGTGTGTGTGTGTGTTCTGTGCCATCAAGCCAGCACAGACTTATAGCAATCTTAATAGAGCTTTCAAGGGGAGTGAGATAAGCTTTCCCTAGTTGCATTCCCCCCCATAGGTTTCTAGGGTGAAGTTGGGATTTGAATGCTCTTCTCCAGAGTCCTAGTAGAGTAGTGCATCCACTACACCACACTGGGAATCCTGCTGCTGTATTAGACTGGCATTACTGTGGTATGCTGTTTTCATGTGCTTCTAGGCAGGAAGCCAAAAACAAGCCCCTCATCAGTGCAGTCTTTGGGGCCTTTTTAAAACTACCCGATGCAAAGAATGGTTCTTAGTTGCCACAAGTGTTTTATTTTTCCCTCCTATGCCCCCAAGCCGACTTGTTTAGTGAATGCACTTTGGTAAGAAGCTGTTTCAGCTACTCAGGGACGAAGTGTGAAGCATGCTGAATGTGCACATTAAAAGGGGGAAAGAATCAGGCCAGGGTTATAAAGTAATTTGCCTTGCCATGCAGTATTAAGCAGCAGCAATTCTGTTTTTCGGTGTGACGTGTCATACGAGTGAGCTTTCTTTTAAATCTTGTTTTGTGTTCTCGGAGATAATGGAAATTGTGCTGCCTGTCTGCAGCTTTGGATTCCTCAGGGGTGCTATTTGCCATGCTGCGAAAGCTGTTTCTCTCTCACACACACATACGCACACACATGAAGGGAGGGAGAGGGAGAGAAGGAGGGAGACTTGTTATGCCTCAAAGCCTCTGCCACCTTTTCATGTTGCTAAGAGCAAATTTTTTAAACTCGAACAGTTGTGGTTTGTAATGGATGCATATCAAAAGGTCTACACCTGCAGGACATAAATGCTGCCAGGTGCAGCTATGATGTAAGCTTTCTCTGAAGATGGCTCAGTTCTGGACCGCCTCCCAGCATCAGAAAGAGAGGTGCGGACCATTGCTGTGCCAATGATAAGAGAGGTAACGTGATCTCTGTCTCCAGTTACCAAAAACAGAGCATCCTGATTTTTATGGATCCAGTTCCTGACAAATCACTGTTTTTCCTTTCTTCATCTTTGGCGATGCCTTCTAACAACACTGCCATTGTGATTTTGGAGCCTCTGTTCTTTAGCTCACTCCAGTCCGCAGGCCTCCTCTTGAAATTGATTGTTTGAGTGTGAAAAATATAATGTCGTATCTTCAATACACCTGTATTCCAGCGTGCACACATTCACATTGAGATTGAACTCCTGGCGTTACTTCCTACTGAGCCTTCTTTAACATAACCTTGCTTAGAATCATACTAGGCAGCATAGGTTGTCACATTTTTGATGATGTTTGAGATATTTTGACCCTGTTTCACACAGCAATCACAAGTTATAGGCAAAACGATGCAGTTGCTTCCAGGGGCAGATCAGCTGTGCACCCTCTCCCCTCGCTTGAATACTCGCTATTCTGAGGAGCTGTCACTGTTTTGCATAGGCAATGTCACCAAACCCCTCGTCAACAGTGCCTGGCTGAGTTGACTGTGTTGAGCAGTCTGCTTGTGATGCTTCTTCTGACCTAACTCATCTGCTACCTGGAGCTGATTTCTATCCTACTCTTGTGAAGAAGGTTAAACTGTGTTTGCTAATCATCATTGGCCCAATACAATGTGTGAGCTTTGTGGGTTAGCAGGGTCAAGGACTTGGAACTCCCTCATCAAAAGACAGGTTTGCACTCTGTCACCTGGCTTTCTTTGCATGTTGTGTGCATTGTGGAGCAGGTCTGGGGAGCATCTTAGCCTTGCAGAGAAACTTCCCATCATGAAGCCTAATTATTTCGGAGAAGGGAGCTCAATTGGTATGCTAGAATGCATTTTCAGCTGCCGGAGCATTGTTTAGAGCAATGGTTCCCAGTCTTGGGTCCCCAGGTATCCTTGGACTACAAATCCCATAAATCTTGGCCAGCACAGTTTGTGGTAAGGCTTCTGGGAGTTTTAGTCCAAGAAAACATTAGGGACCCAATGTTGGGAACCACTGGTTCAGAGAATGATGGATCTCCCTCCTGTTAAAAGAAAAGAAGGTCATACATGTTTTACATCATGAATTGCAGCAAAAGTATATCAGTGCTCTGAGGAACTAACAGTCTGAGGACTTAAAATAGGAAGAGGAGAAAAGGAAGTTGTTGAGGGGGGAAGAAAAGGTACACAAATAAGATATTAACAACAGGCAAAAGATGCCTTGATGAAATCACTTGCATTGTTCTTGCTAGGCCCACTGAGTTGCATATGGCGACACCATCATCTGTCTGCACACTTTCATATACTTGAGTGTCATGCTGGTTTAGAAGTGTTTGGCTTGCAAATTCAACCCATTTGTTAATAATCAGGATTTCAATTCCTTTCACTGTGCTTCCTTTGTACTTTGGCAAGGGTGGGAAATACTTTGATTAGACCATGGAAAAGCTGCAAACATAAGCTAACTTTTAACCCCACGTGAGCCTTCATCATGCTGGGTACTGCAGAACTGGAGATAGGCCAGAAATAACATGAAAATTTCAAAGACCATGGACAGATGTGCAGGTCAGATTTGTTTGTTTTTGCCAAGTTTCAAAATGGAGGTGTGGAGTCAGGTCAAAACTGTATATTTTAGATTTCACCTCCAGTGGCAAGGATTAAAATGTCTCTCCCACTCTTGTCCATTGGTATTTTTCCATAATTTGACATGTGGCAGTAATGGTTGTATTAGCTGCAGTCTTATCTGCTGAGCTGACTGTTTTTGTTTTTGTGTTAACAGTGCGCAGAACATTACCTGTATTTCTGTGCAGTTTCCTTATTAGAATGTGCCCTTTACTAACTCGGCAGGAGCTGTCATCTAGAATTAACCATTTTCTCTATGATCTGTCCTTCCTCTGTGGAAAATTATTACAATCCATTATGGCACCCTCTGGCTGACAGCTGTAGAGTGTTACCATGAAATCTCTCAGCGTGGAGAACACTGCTTGGCTTGGTGCAAATCAGCATTTTGTTACTTTCAGTGTTTACTGTGGAGTTTTTCCGAGGAACAGAATGCACATTGTGTCATGTTCTTTGTCAGGCTGGCTTGACCTCTGAATTAATAATCCAGGCTTTAACAACATAATATCAGTTCCTGATAACAGTCAATCTAGGATGGGGAAGGTTTGCCATCCTAAATGTTTTATTTACATTGTCCTTGATCAAGGGATCTTAACCACAAAGCCTGGATCTTTTTTCTGAGAGATGAAGTCCAGACCTTCTGGAGGGCCAACTGTTCCTTATGTCTTCCATGGACTGTTCTTTCAATGAATTAATCTGCACAATTGAGCTCTGAGGACCAAACTATAACACTTGTGTGTTCCTTGTTGCTTTGTGGATATTTTAAAAAATTGCAACATTTTAGATTCATGGGGATGTGAATGTATGTGAGAGGCATGCAAATCATGGACAGGGAATTCTGGGATAAAAGTTTTCAATCATTTGTCCACTATAGTGCCTTCCTTGAGAATAATCTCTCTTCCTAACTACTGTTATCTCAGGGATGTCATGGTGCCAATCTGCATTAAGACCACAACCCTCAGACAGTTGTTTAGTGTTCTGAAAACATACACACATTTTCCTTTTCACCATAGCAGGCACTTGGTAGAGATGTGTGGGAAATACCCATTTACTGAGAACCCTGGAAGAATAGGAGTAAAGAAGATGTGAGATTGGTAACTTAGACATTTTAGCTGGAATCAGCAAACAATTGTGTTGCTTTGATAAGGTGGGGATGTCAGCACAAGATGGCCCATGCAGTGTGTTTAGAACTTTTGAATCTTGCTGACATATTTCAACAAAATATTGGCAAGTCAACCTAACTCTTAAGTGTTATGTCTCATCTAAAGGATATTGAATCCAGGACCATTTCTCCAAGAACTTTCTACTGTCTGAGGAAATGGAAAATATAAAAATCTGGTTGGCTTAACTTTGGAGCAACCTATAGTTTGGACCAATATTCCTTACAGAGCACCATCATATTAGCCATTAGTGTGTGTAGCAGTAAGTTCACAAAAAGGATTTGATGTACTGCAACACTCTAAGATGCAAGTGGGAGGACTGCATACTTAATTCTACAATTTTTATTTTTAAAATCTATCTCCTGCCTAAGGACAAGAGTTTTTTTAAGCTAGCTTTCTACATGACAAGAGCCCATCCACCACCAGGGGTGAGAATTCAGAATCAACTCAATGACTCCATAAATTAATCTTGAAGGCTAACATCTCTTTCAGGATGGTGGTAAAATGAATATTCAATAAGCTGAAGTAAGAACTAGGAAATGTCAAGTGTTTTGACAACATAGTTATTATCAGGTATTTAAAAAATCCATTTAAAAAAAGTTCTGCTTTTTAACCCAAATATACCAGTGTTCATATTCTGCTTCCACCTTCAGTCACTTTGCCATCACTGCTGATTTTTTCCCCTCTCTGACAGAGCTTCTCCAGTACCATTAGTACTCGCTAGGTATTTTCTTGGCTTTACTTCTCTCCCATAACTCAAGGATCAAAAAGAGGCTGGAAATGAAAGAAACAAAAGAACAAGAGGTCAGAATTCTGAACTTTCACAGAATTCTGAACTTTCACAGAAAGCACAGAATATCGATGGACAGCCAGAAAGTCAGCTAAAAGATCTGAGAAATCTATTTCTTTTCCCCCAATTGTTTTTCAAATCCCAGTGCAACTTGACTAAAAATCTCCAGGATGATGGCAAAACAATTCATGGTTTGGTACATCAGTTTTCTCTTTAGGAAACATCCAATACCTGCGACAGATTCACTCTTGTTTTTCTTTTCCTCCTTTTTTGGTCTTCTATTGGTTAGTGAGCCTCCCACTCCTCCTTTGCCTTCTTTATTTTGTGAGGTTTTTGTACTTCATATTGTAACATAGAAAAGGACGGAACCATCTGATGTTCTCCAAATGCTACTTGCACTCTGCCTTAGGCTCAGAGAGCCCGGTAAAAAGCTTTTGTGTCAGAGGTTTTTTTTTCCTTCTCATTTTTCATGTGCAACTTATAATGTGTAATGTAGGTTTTCTTTCACCAGAATCAGAAAGGACAAAAAAAAGTTATGTCATCAAAAGAGGCAAAAGCTTTCATGGGCCTTAACCTACTTCTTCAGTTGCATCTAAGCAAGTGGCCAGGACCACAAACATCACAGGGCAAAAACAAAACATTCAGTCTTTCCTTTTTCTCAAAACTCTGTTTTTTGCAGTAACCAAAAAGGCATAATTAAATCCCAAAAGACTCCACAGATTTCAAGTTAGAGTGGGAATGCAGGCCAATTAATTGATTGGATTATCTGTCTGACAGTATGGGTGTTTATTTTATTTATTTATTTTTTGTTCTTCACATTTCCGGGATGGAGAAAGACATGAGAATGTATGTGATACCCGTGCTCTTATCACATTAATTGATCTTGTACATTCTGCCAATGGGAGCAGGACATGTTCTTTTGAAAGGCAGTCATCCTCCTCTCTCCAGTCAGTACACTATCCTAAGGAAACAGTGAGGCCAATCATCCACGTCAGAATTGTATTCTATGTATTTGACCATAGCAGGATATCTCTTATTTGCATACTTATTTCTGGTACTTTTGTGGAGAATGTTGTGTGAGTTTGGTGTAAATCACTCTCAGTCATTTCATCTGCCAGGTACCTCAGGTGCCCAGTCAGTGGACTACACTGAGGAACCTGAAAGGGTATTTTTTGCCACCTTGACTTTCATCGGCCTAACAGTAAGGTGGAACAGTGGAAGGTTAACAGTGGAAACTTTAGCCTACAAGTAGGGAATAGATGATCTTCCAGATCACCAGTTCCACTTTTGTATTTGGTTTTTGTGATGGCTACACAGATCCTCAACTTGTTTTGCTTCACTAATGCAAGTAGCAGATCTCAAAATACCTGTTTTAGATTTAGAATAAAGGAGGTTGCAAAGGGAATGGGGCTCACACAGCTTATACGAGTAACATGCATAAATTTCAAAATGTATTTATATGATTAGATCACAGGTCCTCAAACTACGGCCTGTGGGCCAGATATGCCCCCCCCCCAGGTTCCTGAATCCAGCCCCCAGGAGCAACTGCAAAACCCCTCCCTCCACTTTGAAAGCGAGCAAGCTATCTGGCCTCTATGGTGGGTTATGTCACTTCCCCCACTCCCCCTGCCTGATGGGTGGAGCAAAAGGGAGGATAAAGGGGCAGCCAGCTGAGTGAGGCAGTGTGCATGTGAAGACTTGCATGGGCTGTTTTGTCCACCTCCACCCCCTTTGACCGCCCATTTGTTCGGTTCCTGACTCCCTCCCTCTTTCCTTCTTGGGCGGGTGCTTGCGTGGCTCCCCTCTGCTGACAGAGGCCCAGGCATTTCATGGCTGGCTGTGAGGGGCCATAACCAATATTGGGAGGAGCAGCACAATGAGCTCGAGGGCCTTTAGTCAAGTTACCTGGACTTAAAGTTACCAGGCAGACAGGGAGCTCCACGTGGGGAGGCTGGGCTGGGCTGGGCTGGGAGGGCCCGCCATGGCCCCTGCTCCCCCCCACTGCCCAGATGACCAGCACACCACTGCTTTGAGCTGGCTCAGCAGTGCTATTAGGAGCAGGGCAGTTCAAAATGGGACGGCAGTTGCATGGTCCCCCACTCCCCCGAGCAATGGGGGAGCTGAGCAATGGAGCAGCTTCATGCTGTCTCTTTCCACCCCCACCTCCCTGCCCACTGCTTCTAAGGCCACCATCACCACTGGGTTAGAGACTGGCAAGGAGGAGGATGAAGCCTTTCCCTCTGCCCTCCATGGCCCTAAGGCTCCGCCCCTGCTCCTCCTCCATCCTGCCCACCTGCCTTCCTTGTGTGGCCACCACCACCATGTTTTTATGGTTATGAGGAAGGAAGGGGGCAGGAGGATACAGTACCAGCCAGCCAGCTGAGCAGGAGCAGCAGCAGCAGTAGTGGATGACCTAATGGGCAGCAGGCGACTGAGGGAAAAACAGAGTGACCAACCACCCAGCCCCCTCCAAGCTGCTGTGGAGGGAGGGAAGGAGGGAGGGAGGGATAGATAGGAGGAGGGAGCCCAGCCATAGCAGGAGGCAGAGTCTGCTGCCACCATCACCACATTAGAAACCAGCAAGAAGGAGGAGGAGGAGGAGGAGGAGGAGGAGGGAAGGGAAGGGAAGGCCAATGGTGGCCCAGGACTGGTTGCTGGGAGGCTGACAAAACTCTCATGATTGGCTGACAGCGATGTTTTCAGTGGGCTTCATGCCCACATGTCACAGGGTTCATGTGGCTGCTATGGGGTTGCAAATCCTCCTCCTCTTCCCCCATCATCATCATCATCATCATCCCCATCATCATTTTAAAAGGGTCACCCTTGAATAGAGGGGATGGCGGCTCCTGCTCTGAGGCCAGGTTGAAAATGGGAGGGAGGGAGAGCATGGTGGGGATGGGGGAACATGGTGGGAGAGAGCAGGGGGAGGGAGAGCATACAACATCTTATCTGGTGGGAACATGATGTCTCCCCCCCCCAAACTCTAGTCTGACCCCCAGCAGTAGCTGAGGAACAGTTACTGCCCCCCTGGCTAAAAAATTTGAGGACCCCTGGATTAGATAAACACCATGGGTTCTTACTACTCTGTTTCTATATTAAGTAAGTTGATTTTTATCTATAGTTTTGGGTACAGTAGTAGACAACAAGTCTTTTCCCTTGACAGAAGTTTCCAAGGAAATAAAGTTTCTGCTTCCTTGACTGGATCAGCACAACGTTCTGAAACATGTCCATCCAAAGGCAGCAGCTTCCCATTAGTACTAACTGACACACAAGCTGATTGCTTTGTCTTTTAATAAGGTGTCTATAAAAGAACATTAAATGTTCCTTGTTAGTAATGTCATTGTCACTTTGAAAATTCATTACTGCAATTGACATATTTTTTCTTCTCCTCTCACTTGGTCCCCATGCCACTACAATTTACATAAATCTGTAATATTGTATATACTTGACACACCACAATACAGTGGTGCCTTTTATAAAGGAATTACTGTAATTTGTTCCAAATGAAATTCTGTTAAGCAAATTTTCCTTGGTACAAATTTCCCATAGGTATGCATTGAAATGGATCAATCCCTAATCACGACCATTTTTCTGCCCCATTGGTGATTCTGTTAAGCAATTTTCCCCTCTATCTCCAGAAAGTTTTGCCTTTAAGTGGATTTTCTCTTAAATAAACCACTTGTTATACGAGGGCCCACTGTACTTGTTTTTATGATGATTTTATTATATATGCTGAAACTAACCAAGATGATCACTTGTTGCACATTATTCTAAAACAGGTGTTGACTTCAGCTACCCTCTAGTCCAGGCCTGCCCAACAGGTAGACCGTGGGCTACTGGTAGCCCACAAAGGGTTCAAAAGTAGCCCACCAGCCACCAATAAAAAAGGTGAGGGGATAAGTTCTCCACCCCTCCCTTCCCCATCCCAAGGACCAGCACTGCCCCAGTAAAGTTCTGGGTCTGACTGCCCACTTTCTCAGCTGAACTGGGCAGTTCAAGGGCCGTGTCGTGGTCCCCTGTTCCCCCGACTGGCCAGATGATTGAGCGGGTGCAAGGGAAGTGTGTGCATGGTCAGCCTTCCCATAGGAATGCATTAAAAACTGTTAAGTTAATCCATTCTGGAAGGAACGGATTTCAATGCATTCCTATGGGAAACCGCTGCTCTACTTACATTTTTTTTTTTTTTACTTATGAGCATGTGCTTGGAATGGATTAAATTTGTAAGTAGAGGTATTAGTGTAGTAGCCCTCAGGCACTTTGGGCGAGAAAAAAGTAGACCTCAGCCTGTTCAAAGTTGGACAGCCCTTCTCTAATCCATGAAAGTCACTTGCCTTCTTGACTAGAGGCAGTTCTAATGTGGGACAGGTGACTGGGCTTCATATAGTATCCACTGAACACATTCAAAAGCCCTATTTAGGCATTATGCCTGAAAGCATCAAGAGCTGAAATCATGGTAGGGGAAGAGAATGTGCACAGAAGGTCCACCTAATGTCTCTATCCAGAAGTAAGACAAACCTGTGCATGTTGAGTGTAAGGGTTTATAGACACACATGTAAGCATATGGCACAGAAGGCAGGGTTTTAAGTCAGTCAACTACTGTAAGCACAGTTAGTCCTTGTACACATCTTCACATCAAACTCATGGATGTCTGCTTTACTTTTGGATGGTGTGGGGATACTGCGGAAGAGAAATTCGGTGTATGTTCATCACCACCCATTTAGTACTTTTTCATTTCAGGCCTATAATGACTGAATAGGGCTTATATCTCTATGTACTTCTTGTATTAGAATCAAAGGGGGGGTATTTAAATTCCATTGATATTAGTGGGGAATTAAGTTTCCCAAATGGATGGAGGTGGGATCCACCCATTTCCCACTATTTTTGTGCATAGATGAGGGCCTGTTGGCATCCATGCTGTGAAAACACCATATGAAGACACAAACAGACTGAAATCCAACCCTACTGTTGGAGGAAGTGGGAAACTGATTTATTCTGCTTCCCTCTGCACCCCATTATTCCATTTCTGATTCTATTCTGAAAGCGCCCCACACACACACACACACGCAGCTCTGTAGGACAGCTTTTCTGAAAGCTAAAGGCAATGAAGATTTGTGCCACTTACAGAAACTCAGCTCCATTCTGAGGTAAACAGGAGAAGTAATTAGTGATATATTGGTTTGTAGGGTGTGCTTGTTTTATGTGGTAATAGTTGTTCCATTTTCTTAATTGTATTTATTTAATGGTCAAGTAATTAGGAGAGGAAGCAGAGTTCATCCAATCAGAATGGATTGATGATTCATACATTTAGGCAGAAACAGTCTTCATTTTAACTTATTTGTGAATGACCAACATGTTTACTTTTTAAATGAAGCAATGTGTTTGGGGAAGTAACTGTGCTGTCTGCTTTTTAAATGCACGTTTTAAAATAAAACAAAATTAAAATTGCCAAAAATGGGAAAAGGTTGAATGCATGACCCTATTCTGCATATATTAGCTCTTTACGAATTTCATTTCACCTTTTTTTTGTGCATAATCGGAATTCTATTAAATTACTGTTCCCCTGGAGAAATATTATGCTTTATAATTCATTTTGTTTTATTTAATGTTTTTCTTTTGTATTCTGAACAGAAGCCACCCATGTTCCATTAGAACAGTTCTTTAACTATACATAATTTCACCCACCAAGGAAATATTCATATAGGTATTTAGCCATCAATGCAAAAGCTTTCTGGTTTGTGGGCCTTAAGTATAAAGAGGGAGGGAGGGAGAGAGAGAGAGAGAGAGAGAGAGAGAGAGAGAGAGAGAGAGAGAGCGCGCACACACACATATACAGAGTTGGAGGATAAAGACATCTCACATTGCACTAGAGCTGCCAGTAAAATTTTGATAAAAGGAAATATGGGTTTTTATCTGCATGTGAACCCCCTGCATAAACCAAAAACATTTTACTACATTTTTAAAACATAGAAAAGTTTCGAAAGACTTCACACATATCTACTGTACATATTAATGTTGCAAACATTGCAATACATTTGCATATATTTCGTTCTTATTCACCTAATATTTAAAACCACTGTATTCTCCTATAGAAACCTGTCCATTATGTGACATCTTCTGGAGAGGCCCTATTCATGTTCCCACTACCAGCGGCGTAGCAAGGTTTTGGAGCACCTGGGGGGAAAAGTTGTTTTTGTGCCCCTCCAACCCTCCCCAACCCCATCACATCCATCCAGCAAGGGGGGGGGGGCAATCCTGCAGGCATGGGGAGGCACACGTGGGGGTGTTTGTTTGTGTGTGTGCACATGCCTTACCTCTCCCACGGTGAGCAAGGTGAGGAAGAGGAGGAGGAGGAGGAAGGGTGCCACAGCCACCGCGCACCCTGCACACCTGCCTGCTTGCTTGTTTCCTCACTCACCTCGCATGTGGCAGTGGAAGTGGTGGAGCGTGTCCTGTCGCCAAGCCTTAGGTGGAGAGGAGGAGGGCTGCTGGCAGGAGGGTGCATGGCTTCCTCCCCCTCCTCCCCCTCCAGGCACCCCCAGATTCATGCACCCACGGCAAAAGCACCCTTCCACCCCACCCCACCCCAGATACGCCCTTGCCCACTACCCTGACAGGTACTTCTGGTGGGGATCAGAAATAATAAAAAAGCCTTCTTTGTGCCTGCTCTTAGCATAATAGCTCTGGATTGAGAAATTAGGTTTCCCCTTCCCTGGGAATCTTTTGATGGCATGCTATGACCTTTGTATTAAGGCAGACCTTGTACAATTAGGAGCATCAAATCATATTATTTTGGCCATGCACTAGTTTTGTTTAAAAATAAAAATTAATAAATTGGTGTTAATATTCTAATATTGGTTAATGTGCTGCATTAGTGTTTTATTTTCAGTTGTATTTTGAGAACATAATGTAGTATTTTGAGAACATAATGGCACCCTTCCTCCTCCTCCTCTCTCTCTCTCTCTCTCAACTGTATTGCATCCCTATTTACAATTAATATTGAGTCCCAGATTTGGGGGGAAAGCAATGTCAGAAACAAAGACTGAAGAACCAACTTTCAGTTTTGAAGCATCTCAAGAATAGATTTTTCTTCCCATTTACAGAAATAAACATGGAAGCATGACAAGAACTTGGGGATGGGGAGAAAGAGGCACTTGGCACAAATTGACTTGACAAATGCACACATCGCTAGATTCCCCTGACTTCCATTCTGCCTTAAGTCAAATGTGAATAGAGATGGGCACGACTCAGAAAAATTTTTTCGTTTTCGTTTTCGTTTTTGCCTAGGGTCCGTTTCGTTTCATTTCCGTTTTCGTGAGCTAATTTCAAAATTTTTCGTTTTCATTTCGTTACGTAACGAAAATGAAAAAACGAAAACGAAAACAAAATTTTTTTCGTTTCTCCCCATTTAACTCCATTATGTGTTTTTCCAGTAACGAAAAACGAAAATTGGCTCAAAATTAGTCATTTCGTTTCCATTTTCGGTCCATTTTGAACCGTTTTTCGTTTTCGTTTCATTACGTAACGAAAACAAAAAAACCGAAAACGAAAACGAAAATACCGCTAAGTCGTGCCCATCTCTAAATGTGAAACAAATTTAGAAGTTCCTCCTTCAGCAAAGTAAACTGAGGAATTATAAGAGAGCAATAAATAAATAAATAAATAAATAAATAAATAAATAAATAAATAAATAAATGGTCACTGTGGAAGGGGTTCACACATCCCTTCCCTACTAAACATCATTAGTTAAACTGATGAAGCTATAATAACAACTTGAGTTTGTTTGTTTGTTTGTTGTCCCTCAAGCTGTCACCTTACTCTGGGTGGTTTGCAAATTAGTCACAATATTTAAATGCCTCAGTGTGGTATAAATAATAGAATGAGGAACTTGAATTCAGGAGGTGTTTGCTCAAATCACCATTTGACCAAGGAAAATTGCTTGGAGAGGGATGAAATTGATAAAACCATTCCTTAAGCATCTTACATATCTATTAAGGTTGCTGTAATTTGGTACTGAGTTGACAACACCTATGACACAACACAGCCATAGTAGTACATTGTGTGGGGGAAAATAACAATGCTTGCGGCAGTTGAAAGTTTCAATATGTTTTACCAGTGGTTCCTGAATATTTTAATCCCAGTGCTCAAAAGTTGCTGATGTAAGAATAATCATTCTTGGAGAGAGAGAAAGAACTTTGAAGACAGATTCCAGCCCATAATAATGTAATAAGAATTCTTGAAAAGGATGATGCACAAGAATATGGCTTGGGGTAAACACACACTACAGCTAAAATCTCGATTTGCAGTTACACATAACGAAAACATTTTCTTCTGTCTTTCTGCAAGCAGACGGAGACCTTTCTTTTCATGCAGGCTTTTCTTTAAATGGCTGGTTGACCGAAGGCATTTTTAACAGGAGCATTTTATTCTGCATTTTAGATGCATTTTTAATATTGGTCTTATTGTTAGTTTTTAATATGATTGGGTTTTTTGTTTACTAATGCACTAAATTATTATTTGGTTTTTAGCTTTCTGTACACTACCTTGGAATCTTCAGAAGAAAGGTAGCATACAAATGTATTAAATAAATAAATAAATTGCTCTAATTTAAGAAATATCCATATACATTATTTGTTGTGCACTGAGTCACATGGCTCAGTGTGCAATACTTAAAGCTGATGGATATTTCTTAACTTTAAACAATTTGCTGCTAAAAGTTCCACTGTCTGTGCAACTGCACAGCAGGATTTCAGCCTATATGTATTAAATAACAAATGTGCAAGTTTATCTTTGTACCCACTCAAGTACTATTTATTAGAGATGGGCACGAATAAAAAAATGGTGTTTTGTTTGTCGTTTGTTGTTTAGGGGGCCCATTTCAGTTCGTTTCCATTTTTCGTGATATTTTGAAAAACATTGTTTTCATTTTCATTCGTTTTGTTACCATTTCGTTACCATTTATTTCAATTTGTTGTGATTTTTTAGCATTTAAAGCAGATCACTTGTATTGATGTAAGAAAAACGAAACACACAACAAAATTTCCGGTGTTTCTGTTCGGTTTGTTTCATTTTAGAGACAACATTCATTTGTTGTTTCTTTGCATAATGAAATGAAAAAACGGAAACGGAAACAAAAAATTGTTCGTTTCGTGCCCATTTCTACTATTTATTAATGTCCACAGTTAAGGTGAAACTAGAGCTGGTATTTCTGGCATTTCCCTTCTCACTGACCCCTCAAATTTCAATCTTAGGCAATAACTGTTACGATGAATGAGACCATTGACTGTAAATACATATGTTGAACTTTTTTTATATAACCAGTGGAAGTTTTAAATCTTCATAATGCCATAAGAGTTTGTTATTTTCGCCAATACGCAAGTGACTAAGGGGAGGTTGTTCTTTGAATTGCAGTTTTTTTCGCGCCAATTTATCTTATTGCCCATCCAATTCAAGACTTGCTGATATTGCTACTAGCCTAATAAATGTACAGTGTTGGAAGACAGCAAGAAGAAAATGACTTTTCGATATGTGGAGTGGGAATGCAATATTACTGTTGGTGAGAAAGTGGAAAGGAAAAAAATCCATCTATTTTTTTGCAGCAAGATTTCCCTGTGTGAGATCCACTCCCCCTGCCGAATTAATATCAGATTTCTCATCAGCTTTATGTTCTTTCTTTCTTTCTTTTCCCCCCTGGAATACACAGCATGCTGTGCAGGGTTATTACAATTCCTATAGAGAATGTTGCCCTTCCTTCACAGGACTTGGAAAAAGAAGAAGAAATGGCAAACTGAGCAGGATTATTGCAATTGGTGCACAAAATGGAATTTTGTTGTCCCCGATTTACTGGAGAGGACATTTAGCTGTGCACAATTTGACAGTTCCCTGAACAGAACAAGAGATGAAAGAGAAAGAGAGAGAGAGAGAGAGAGAGAGAGACCATGTTCCATTTGTGGGGCAGTCTTGATGAGGAGTTTCAGCACCCCTAAGTCATCTTCTGAATAATCATTACTTCCCAAAGGGAAGGGACAGGAGAAACCTTGTACTCAACATACAGAGATAGGGAGGGGAGAGCTTTTTTGTCTTGCTTCTAGCAGGAGGTAGAGGATCTCACAGGCTGTAAAAATTTCTCATTGAGGTTCCCTGTTCCATTTAGGGAGCTTAAATGGATAAGAACAAAGACTTAAATGAATACTGTGGTACCTCGTATAACAAGTGGTTTGTTTAACAGAAAATCCGCTTAAAGGAAAAAAATTCCAGAGATAGGGGGAAATTGCTTAACTGTTAACTGTTATGCATATCCAAATTTCAGCCCTCCAGATGTTTTGGATCAGAACTCCAAGCCTGTATTTCCAATGGCGTTTCCTTTGCCATTGGAAATACAGGCTTGGAATTCTGGGAGTTGTGGTCCAAAACATCAGGAGGGCCGAAGTTTGGACATGCCTGGAACAGAATTGCCTATGGGGCAAATCTGTACAACAAAAAATGGTCCGATTAGGGATTAATCCATTTTCAATGCATTCCTATGGGAAAATTGTACAAAGGAAAATTTGTTTAACAGAATTTCATTTGGAACAAATTAATTGCTCTATACAAGGTGCCACTGTATTTTTATCCCTAATTTAATATTAATACTGGCTAGTAGTTTCTTTGCTATGGATTGAAATTGTGGAAAAATATTACATACTCGACTAGCTGTCATCTGAATAATTGTTTCACCTGTGTAAATTCATAGTTTTGAGCATCAGTTTGTCAAGTATCACTGGCAGTAGCTCAGAGATACTCACAATCTGATGGGATTGAGTGTCCTCTGTATAGATTACAAGGATAAATGTGAACAACCTTTGTTGTTTGATTTATGCTAAGCCTAGGTTTTGTGATGTGTTTGCTTCAGTGATAAAGCCAAGCTAATTAATCTGTTCTTTTTATTGTTGTCTTTGACCAAGAATAGCAGGAGCTCTATTTTCTTTTTGCTTCAAGAACAGAAGAAAATAAAGTCTTTGGAGTTTATTGTAGCTGTTATTTGGATAAAACAGGGTAATCCACTTGCACTTAACAGGGCTTTTTGAAGCACACTCTGTCATTTGTGTATCTATCAAGAAGCTGGCTTCTAATATTTGATAG
>JAHTLZ010000030.1:9046510-9057739 GCA_023846285.1 Phrynocephalus versicolor | reverse complement strand
GAGTTTTATTATTATTTATTGCCTGAAGCTATTGGGATAGGCTGCAAATGAGAAAAGCCTGGACAAATTATTTTGGGGGGGATAATCATTCCCAGAATCAGTCAGCAGATAGCCATACTGGCTGAAGCCATTGTGTCACCAATATATATATATGGAATTGCCTGCAGCCGAGTCTTGCATTTTTATTTTATCATGGTCACATGATTTCAGCTTTTTATTTAATAAAGAATTGTAGTATTTCAAAACCCTGCAGCTTTAGATATAGCTGTAGATTTAGACTGATTGGGAGGATACAATATATTCTGGTAATTAGGAATTTGAGAAACTGAAGTTTACAGATTTTAATGCTAATGGGATAATTCTCCTTGTAAATTTGTCTAACCTCTCTGCAACACCATCTCAAGTTCATATCACTATACCTTGCAGCACTGAATTCCATAAACTACACTTGCTTCTTAGGCATGTTTATCATAGAAGTAAATGGGACATCCAAATAGTTATACTCAAGGGGGAGAATGTGCTTGTCAGTTGCAGCAAAACCTGCAAGGATAACATATTTTATTTGGCTTGAGCGTCCATGGGCATGGAACAGGTGTTTAGATGTACTGGATGCAGCATCCAGTTCATGGGTTTATTTGCACACAAGTAGATGGGATGGATTGAGATGTAGTACAGAAAATTAATGTTGCATTCATTAATCAATGAATTAGTTTAATCATAAATTTTCAGAAGAGCTGGTAAGCATAAATCTTCTGGCAGTGGTAAGGTCAGTTACACATGCCAATTAAAATCCAAGCCATTGAAGCAATGGTTTTTCCAACAAGAGAAAGTGTCAGTATTAAATATATACACAGTATAAATATTGAAAATTCAACACTTTTGTCTCATACTCCTACTGAAAGAAGCTACACAGTGGTAATGATATAGACAGACTGTTTGCTTCATTTAGAGGTTGTTCATGGTGTATCTGCTTCTTTCATTTTCCTGGTTGTAACCGATTGGTCCTTTTATTTTACATCAAATATTTTGGTTCATTTAGTTTCATTTTCCTCCATTCATGATTTCTGGTCCTAAATAAAAAAAATGGAACAGAACAAAGCAAACAAAATGCTATAGAACCTATAAAATGACTCCAAAGAAGCAGGGGAAAGTCAAGAGAGAATTAATCTAGAGCTAATAAAACATCCCAGCATCATCCACACCCAAATGAGCCTTAACTATGTTGGTCAGTCATGAGACAGTGAGGATAATTGCTTCCTGTTGTGGTATATAGAGGGTGTCCTCCCTGAAGGACCATGACAGATTTATTTAATTATAGGAACATGAGAGTACCAGAGGTAAGTACAGAAACTGTTATCAAGGAGTTAAAATCTAGAGGTCTGCATATATGTGTGGGCAGTAAATCTTAGAGTTCTGCTTGGAAAATTCTTGGAGAAGTCAGGGGATTGGATTAAAAAAATGAAAAAGAGTACATCCCTGCCAGCTGAATGTGCTTTTGTCCATCTTTTATCTTTTGGAATCTGTTTGAAGTTCTTATGTTCAAGGACACCTCAACATCAGAGGTGGAATGTCCAGGGTGACGGATGTGTTCTGTCTCTGGTACTGGTACTAATATCAGTTCTGTGTCCATTAATTCTTGTGCACGTAGACTAACCTATTTGTCCTGTGTATAATGCTGAAGTCCTCTACTATCTGTTACACTCACAGATGGACAGGTATACAAATGCCTGATGTTGAGGTTAAGTACCATTATATAATTTTCTGGAGATAGATATGAGAACAGAGCTGGCGTCTGCTTTCAATAACACCTGGTTCTGATTTGCCTATCTCTGTTACAATGGGAGCTTTTACACGACCCCTAAGATCCACTGGCAGGTTAAATTCAGACCAGAGATCTTGGGGGTTTGCTCCTCTTGCTGTGTTCTCACCCCTCCGCGCTCCCTTGCTCCTGTCTGTGTGAGGGGAGGGAGAAAAAAAGGGAGAAAAGAATTCAGGCTCACCTCCGCTCTGCCATTGGGAGCTGCCCCGGGAAGCATTCCAGTCTCTTAAAGGGGCAGGGGGCAAAAAAAAAAAAAACAGAAGGGAGGAGAGCCCAGCACTCACTGCTTTGCAATCCGCATCAGAAATTTTTCACCTTCGGAGACCAGGTACTTGGAAAATGTGCTGGGATGCGCTTAGGTGGGCATGGTCGTACTTAAATTTTTTTAAAGTCCGGAGCTGGTGGGAAAACAATTTTAAGCTCTGCATCTGGGAGCCCTTTGCCTCGGATTTTAGGGATTGTGTAAAAGTGCCCAATGTCTGCTGTTGATGATGGGTAATTCATTTAGGGTAGTCTGTATGGAGTTACAGGCTTCCTTCTGAGATAGAAAAGGTGAGTGTCAGTGTGTAGAATGGACTATAGATCACTGATGATACCTTTGAGTTGTTTTAAGTGGAACCTGTATGTTGCAATAAATTATGTTCTGTACAGTATTTGTCTGGTAGAAGATTGCTTCGGAGTGCCATCTAGTCCAGTCAATCTTTTAATTCATTTACCTAGGTCTGAGCAATGCTTTACATAAACTGTGAAATTGAAAGTCTGTGTCCAAAAGGTCCAAGCAGATTATGTCATAGAGACTGGATGCTGATAATGAGTCCATTATGTGTTTGGGATGGAAGCTGGAGGCTTATAAATCAGAGTAGCTGGCTGTTGATTTTCAGTGTAAAGTGCTTCTTATCTGTCCACTCTGTAGTATTAGTGTAGCGGTGTCCAGAAAGTGGTCCTGTTGTATAGGCTGGACTAAGTAAACATAAATGGTAAGATGAATACGTAGCGGAAACAAATGAATGAGATTATACTGTTAACTACTATGATGCATATTCTGGCCATTAGATCATCCCAAATTGTTATATTATGAAAAATGGAGGGGGGGATCACTTCTTTCCAGTTTCTTCATTCTGTCTCCTCCATTCCATTATTTATGCATCTCTATCATTGTGTCTCCCTCCTATCCCCCACAAAGAGGGATGTCAGACCATGCCTCTCTGCATTGTAAATATCACTCCCTCTACATTTTAAAATAAAATACTGATCTTTTCTATGCTCTGTATTTCCAAACTCTTAATTTTCAGGTAAATTAAGAAAGGTTTGGTCATAGATTCTTTTTTCATCGGGACACCCTTGGATCTCCAGAAGTAACTATCCTGTATATAGAAGAAGCCATGCTGATTTTGCCTTGGGAAGCGTCGTTCTTCTGTATGCTTAAACATTTAATATTCACTTTAAAAACCAGTTTATTTGGGACAGATGTTAATTAAACAAATCTCCAGTTTCCTGACTGATCCTTGGTTTCTTAACACTTTTTGGTGGTAATCCTGTTGCTTAGTGTAGTAATTCACAACTTGGATAGGGCTAATGAACCAGTTGAACTTAATGAGGAACTGACCCATCAAATCCCAACTGCTTTCATAGTTTTACTTTGGTTGAAACATAATGTGCTAAGCAACAGGATTTAGGCCTATATGACTTAAGACGGCAATCGACATCTTAAACATCTGGTAACTCCTATCACACAGTTGGAACTAAGTGCATTGGCTCTGCCATTCCATTAGACTATTGCAGCGACGTGGAGAGAGCATTTTTGCTACTTCGGTAACAATTCTAACCTCCATAGTAATCGCCCCAGGCCTTGTTCTCTGAAGAGGCCACTTCAGCTTTGCATGCAGTGTGGAAACAACATGGTTTCTATACAGAGTATGATACCATCGTCTCTTGAGACTAAAGGATGCCTATACTAAACAACATCTACAGCACCAGCACAAGCAGTGCCCTTATTTTTTATTAATTGTTTAAATCCATTTTACTCCTTTTATTTGCTTCATTATTTTATGTTTCTAGCTATAGGGTCAACTGTGTTACTTGTAAGTGCTTTGGGATGCAAAGAAGTATAGAGATGTTCTAGAAGAAAATAATTTGAATTTAAAACAAAATAATCACAGTGATAAATCAACTAAATATGACACTTTCCATGTAGACCAATTATGTAGCTTGGTTCAGCTTCTCCAGAAATTTCTCTATCTGTGTTGTTGGCTGACTTTACAAGGAGTCTAGGGATGAGTGTGGTGGGCTCAGATGTTTGGTGAAAATGTATCTCTGTATCTCTGTAATAAGTTTGCACTTATGGCAATTGATATGGCCATTTTCTAACAACAATTAATTGTTAAAAATGTGATGTTTTGAAAGGGATGAATATGCAGCTTTACAATTAAAAATAACCAAACCCTCCTTGATATTTTCATTCACATACAAGTATTGATTGATTCATAAAATTTCACTGTATGTCATTATTCCAACAGCTGTTACTGATATGTATATATGCTCCGTTCTGTACCATCATGCTAGAACCAACTTATAGGGACCCTAATTGCTCTATCTTAGGAGTGGTTTTACCAGTTCTAACTCCCCCAGTGAGTTTCCATGGCCAGTGGGGATTCAAACCCTGTTCTCCAGAGCACTCTATCCATTATACCACGTTGGCAAACTAATACTGATATGCAACTCAAATATATTCTTTTCACATGTATCTTTATATTGTTTAAGTAGGAAGTGAGTTGTAGAAAATATGCCCCCTTACTTACTGAACTTCTTGATTCCCAAAGATGCTTGCACAAAGTTTTTTCATCAGTTTCCAGAAGGATGATTTTATTGGTAGGCTGTAAAATATTGACTGTTTATTGGCAAATTCAGATAAGTATATGTGCCAAAGTAGTGGTTAGCTGTAGCCAAGTGCTGCTAAAGCTTTTTAGATGCTCGTGTTATTGATTTTAGAATGGATTGAGATGAGAAAGTTAATTCCCTGCTGACATTTAATTAATGGCAATGTTTTCATTTTTTGGCTTGCTGCTTTTTTTAAAAAAAAACTCATCATATTGCCAACAGGAAATAAAAGTGTTTGCCCTATTCTGTAAATCCATCCACATCTTTATCATGTAATGCTCAATTTACCTCCCTGTATTTAAAGACTGTTATTGGTTTTAATTTTCATTTGAACTCCCCATAGGAGCAACTTATATTTATTTTGCCATAGACTATGCATGCTTTTTGTTGCCTGCCTTTCAATGAGACTTTTGTTCTTTAAAGGAAGCTCTCTTACCTTTGGCTTTCCTTATTAACCATGCCAGCATCCTCCTGGGCTACATCCATCCCTTGACTAATCTGAACAATATATTCTGAGTTCCTGGTCCTATTACTATTGTACTTTTCAATAACATCTAGGTATCCTGAAGAGCTCTGACCTTCATGACTGTCCCTTTCAACTTCCTTTTAATTAAATTCTGTTTTGAAATTAAGTGTTTGCTCTGTTCGATTTTCTGGGCAGCTTTCCAGTTGCTTGTAGCTGAATTTGAAAGTGCTGGGCTGGCAATGTGTTCCCTCTTTCCAGACTGTTTGACAGCACTTGTGTATCACACCAGACTATCCACCACTCAGAATTAAGTCAAGCCTTGCCACCTCTTGTTGGGTCCATAACAGACTGTTCTAAAGCTTTGCTGTATGCCATGTCATGGGAAATTTAGGAATTACTGTCATTCTCACTGGTCACAGTAATTTTACATTTCCTCTCAAAGATATGAATGGGGATGGGACAAAAGCACTCACAAGCATGTCCCTGATATTTCTGTCATGCTCTCCTGGTTTTATGGGTGATTGAAAGCCCTTCTAGAGTTAGTTTTATAGATACATCACTAAAGTTCTGCCAACTTTATATAGATATGTATCAATACACATGAGAACACAAATGTAGATTCTGTTTACCCTATTTTATTTCTATGCACGTGTCATGTCTTTGTACTAACGCACAGATTCCATCATGACTCCAAGGCAGAACAAGGAGCTGCTATTAATCCCTGGGATGGAGCAACACAATAGATCTAGTAAATGTCTTACCTATGGGTCCAGGGCAGACATGGAGCCAGCTCTGTCCTATACCTTATTTGGTAACTTAGTTATAATTCCCATCTCTAGCACCATATTTCAGACAAATCAATTGTTTTCTTGTCAGCTTTCACAGAGACATATGTAAAAGGACTCAACATCAATCAAGGGTTCTTAAGTCATTATCAATTACACATTATGAAATGCAACATTGATTGACATGGTTTGCCACTTGGGTCAATTATGTTATCGTTACCTTGAAGACTGATCATTGACATTATTCAAACCTGATAACCTTTGCCCAGCTATCCCAAAATAAGAGGTGAGACACTAGTGCTGGGGTAAAATTGGACAACACTAAGAGCCATGAAGTTTAAAACAGTGGGGAGTGGGGGGCGGAGGTAGTGTGGAGCAATGTTTGGGCCCCTGAGGTCACCCGAGACCTCCCCAACCACCATGTGATTTTCCTGGGTGAGTCTAGTATCTCCAATTGGGGAGTCTAAAAGACAGAGCACAGGTGGTGGTAAATGTCTAAAGGCTCCTCAGGCACCTAAGCTCTGTCAACTGGCAACCCTTGGCCTGGGAAGTATTACCAGCACATCCTTCCCACAACGCTGTAATCTCAGGATCCACAGCATCGTGAAGTTAGATGGGCTAGAATGACATTTAGTAACACTGACTCACTGACTTTTGGACTCCACACTACCTGCCAGTGTGACCGAACACATTTTAACACTATTCACAAACTAAACATAACTTTTGACTTGTTTGGCAGGGCAATTTTCCTCACCAGTACAGGATAGGTGGTGGGGGGAACCCATCACCAAATGGCCAATTCTGGTGATAAGGGTAAAACATTCCTATTGGGCCCCAACATGCAACCAGTTATACTCAGACTAGTTATTGGGTGGGTGGGATCCTCACTTCAAAAGAGGTTGGATCCCTGGCAAGGCAGGCTAATATCGCCTGTTACTCACAGCTCCCCTTAGGAAGAGCTTGGAGTATCTTGCGGGATTCTGGCTGGGGAACAAAGCTTCCCCACCCTCTGGAGGAAGACCAGGTGAGGAATGGGACCATTTGTTTACAAACAAATCAATTTCTATTTTTGATTAAAATGCAACTAGAGAGAGGAAGGGAGTGTCCACCACATGTGCATGCATATTCATGCAGATACTCAGTAACAGCCAAGGCAGAAAAAAATCATAGCACCTAAATAATAGGCGAAGCAAATGAATGGGGTCCCATGCTTCTTAATTTATTGAATGAGGTCCTGGCTTCTTCCCTTAAACACCTCTGGTGACACTACTTCCTGGGACTACACAACATTTGCCCACAATGAAGGCCTCCACATACATCTTTGCAAGACTCACAGCTAGGGAAGAAGTCTCCTGACATCATCTATCCTTTTCCTTAGCACTGACCAATCAGGAGCTGTGCAGGGATATGCATCATCCCGACACCCTATTTGATTGGCCTGTGCCAAGGAGAAGGACAGATGACATCATGAGACTTCTTCCTGGTTGGACTTTAGCCTGATGCAGCCCAATCATCATCATCATCATCATCATCATCATCATCATCATCATCATCATCATCATCATCATCATCATCATCATCATCATCATCAAGATGGAGGGTTGAGTCAACCTTGAACCGGTTACCTGGGACTGAACCCAGGTCACAAGCAGAATTTGGCTGTAGCACTGCTGTTTAACCACTGTGCCACAAGACAACTCACGATGGCTGAAGTTGACCTCACAACACTATATCCTGACCATGTCCAAACTTCGGCCCTCCAGATGTTTTGGACTACAACTCCCACAGTACTTTGCCATTGGAAATACAGGCTTGGAATTCTGGGAGTTGTGGTCCAAAACATCAGGAGGGCTGCATGTACAATAAACCCAGTCTATCACGGGGGTTAGGAACCTTACCCTACCTGCGATCATTGAAAATCAACAATCTGCAGATGCAGGTCGGATCGAGCCTAGGAGGGCACACAATGTTTAAAATGTCTTTAAGCCATGTAGCCAGCTTGGTTCCAATGCTTAAAGACATTTTAAACATTGCATGCCACTTCCCCATGCCACAGGTGTGTGTGTGGAAGAAGCGGCATGCAATGTTTAAAATGTCTTTAAGCAACGGAGGCAAGCTGGCTCCGTTGCTTAAAATCATTTTAAACATAGTGTGCCGCTTCTTGTGACCCCCCCCAGGGTATGGGGGAGCAGCATGTGATGCCTCCATGGAGGCAAACCCCACACTCCAGCTGATTGGCGCTGGGGTCGGGAAACAAAAGTTTTTTCTCCCCCACCCTAGCGCCAATCAGTTGGAGTCCGAGGTTTTTAAAGCCCAGGCTTTTAAAACCCTTTCCCCCCTCCCTCAAGCCCTTTCAGGGTACCACTGTACTACAGTCCCACGATATAGTGGGATCACAGTATATGATCTGCGAAAGGGGAGGGGACCACTGTATTTCCCAGTGAAACTGCCATTTTACATTTAGGCTACATTGTTTACTAGATTAATCAAATTATATAATTTTGTCTCTCACTTAATTTTTTAAAGGAAACTACACATAAGTGCTTGTGTGAATGTGAAATGGCTATCTGAATTCTGATCTGGGCTTTGATTGTATAGATCAAAGTAGTGATATGGATTATTTTTTCTTAATATAAATCAAGTTCACTCTTGCCTATATGATCAAAAGCACTGTGAGTTATTTTTTCAAAATCCTCCAATCTATACCAGCTCATCCACATTCCTCATTGCATATAATACATTCAGAAGGTGTGGTTGGATATATATATATAGCCAGAGATTTTAGTAGCCAGACTAAAATGAATTCACAAGACACAGGACCCCACTCCAACAAAGCCCAGGATGCTGCCAGAACGCCCATCACCAAGGTCGTTAAGAAACAAAAGGCTGATAGACACACATCCAGCACCTCACCCACACAGGATGTCTCTAAACAGCCAGCTAACCCACCAGCAGTTAATCCCTTAACGATCGCCTCAGCCACACAGCAGATCACAAAAGAACAAACGAACCTACAATCAGCAACAGAGCAAGCAAACCACACACCCCCAGCAGTATTTATAGAAGGACTTCAACTGAGATCACGCTTTGCTTCAAGAACAAAGAAGCCAGAACACCAGCCTGAAGATGACGAGTGAGACCTCGTCGAAACGTCGCCAAAACAACCAGATTTCTACACGGGAAGAAACCCGAATCCACCCTAACATGCATACCTATACCCGTGAAAATCTACGAAAACAAATATCCGACCTCTACGGGGAGGAAACCTTCCAGCTGACCAGAACCTACGAGAAACTAGAAGTCCGAAGAGCCACCATCTTATGTGACATTGCATTCCTACGCAACTGCCGAGACAAAAATGTGATCCCCACAAGCTTCCAACTGAAATTCCACTCAAAAACCCCATCCAGCGAAAGGATCCTGAAAAGAACAGAACTAGCCCTAATCAGAAGCGAACTACACAGGAAAAGATACCTACTAGATCAAACCAACAGAGACCTACTCATTCTCCACCTCAAACTCAGCAACAAAATCCACCCAACACTCTGGAACAAATCCAAGCAACTCGCCGCCTGGAGAGCTGAAACAGAGACCTCCCACAAGACAGACACACACACCAACAAACTCCACAAACTGGAAAAACGCCAGAAGCCCAACCCCCCCCCCCACAGCAACCCATGAAACAAACAGTTCATAACATATCAGACAGGACACTCACCATCGCAGAGACCAAAGTCCTTTCCAAAGGATTCAACTTTGCAGTCGCCCCCAGACACATCCCCACTGAAAACATCATATGCGGAGTTGAAGCCAGCCTAACCAAAATCAACCCAGACGAAGCCAACAAAATCAGACTCGAAGTCACCAATGTCCTCTGCTCCAGCAAACCACCCAGAAGCAATTTACACAAAGAAGAACAAAAAGCCCTCACCAACCTGAGGAAAGACAACAACATAATCATTCTCCCAGCAGACAAAGGCAATGCCACAGTGGTGATGAACACATCTGACTACCAAGCCAAACTATCCAACCTACTACAAGACCCTGCTTACATACCTTTGAACACAGACCCCACCACCTACCTGGAAAAAACCACCAAAGCCAAAATAAAAGCCTCTCCCTTAAGTGAAGAAATCAAGCCAAGCATCATCCCCAGAGAGAAATCATCCAGATGCCCCAAGCTCTACGGCCTCCCCAAGATTCACAAAGAAGGAACACCTCTCAGACCCATAGTCAGCTCCATAGGCTCACCTCTACAAAACCTCGCCAAATTTCTTGCCAAACAACTCCAGCCCTATGCAGAATCCATCACTTCATACGTACAAAACTCGTTCCACTTCATAGAAATTATAAAGAAACAAGACCTACAACCCAATGACCTACTCGTGAGCTTCGATGTTGTTTCGCTCTTCACACAAGTGCCCATTCAAGAAGCCTTGACAGCTATCCACAACAAATACAACCCCCCCAAGCACATCCTAGATCTGACCAACCACTGCCTAACCAACACATACTTCATCCACAATGGACAAAGATACAAACAGATAGAAGGAGCACCCATGGGATCACCCCTCTCACCGGTCATCGCAAACCTATATATGGAAAACTTTGAAACCAACGCGTTACAGAGGTCCGAACATAAACCCAAACTCTGGCTCAGATATGTTGACGACACCTTTGTTATTTGGCCACACGGGAAAGATAAACTGAACAACTTCCTCACACATCTCAACAGCCTACACCCCAAAATACAATTCACTATGGAAATAGAAGCCAACAACCAACTTCCCTTCCTGGACGTCCTAATCTACAAAAGACCCGACGGCTCCTTAGGACATACCATCTACCAGAAAAAAAACACATACAAACCGCTACTTAAATGCACAATCACACCACCACCCTGCACAGATCAACTCTATAGCAAAAACCCTCATCTCCAGAACCAAACGCCTCGCTGACAAAGACCACCTAAAAACTGAATTACACACTCTCTCGAATGTTTTAATTGCAAACAGATTCCAAAAAAACACCATCACCAAACTAATCCAAAAGGAAACACCCCCAAGAACCAAGAAACAGAAGAGAACAACGGCACTGCCCTCCTCCCTTACATCAAAGGCACCACAGACAAAATCAGCAAAATTCTCCACAAACACAATATCAAGACAGCCTTTTGCACCGACCAAAAAATAGCCAACATTTTAAGAAACCCCAAAGACAAGATTGAGCTAGAACACCAAGGAGTCTACGAAATACCATGCAAAGTCTGCCCAGCCACATAC
>JAHTLZ010000030.1:9018575-9036513 GCA_023846285.1 Phrynocephalus versicolor | reverse complement strand
ATCTATCTATCTATCTATCTATCTATCTATCTATCTATCTATCTATCACACACACACACACACACACACACACACACACACACACACAGAGTGGTACCTCCAATTTCAAAATTAATCCATTCCAAATGCCTTTTTGTATGTCAAAATTTTTGTAACTTGAAAGAGTTTTTCCCACAGAAGTGCATTGGAAACAGATTAATCTGTTCCAAGTGGGAAATACCACCCCCTTCCACAGAAAGCAGAAAGCACAGTAAAAGGAAAGCAAACAACAGAAGATGAGAAACCTACCTAATAACCACTTGAGAAATCTACCAAAGTAGTCCCCCATAGTTCCCCAAACAATGCCAAATATATCCAACATGGGCAGTTTGAAAAGGTCATTGAAAAAAAGAGAGAGAAGAAGCTCGGGTTCTCAGCTTTGCTTTTCAAAATGCTCCTTCTTCTTCCTACTTGCAGCACTGGCGTCAGGTGGCCACAAGAAATCCACCAAAGTCCTTAAAAGTCAGGTGACCACAAGAAATCCACCAAAGAAGTCCCCCAAAGTCCCCCAAATGGTGCCAAATATATCCCAAACAAGCAGTTTTAAAAGGTCACTGGGGGAAAAAAAAGAATCCCCAGTTCTCAGCTTTGCTTTTCAAAATGGCTCCTTTTTCTTCCTTATTGCAGCACTGGGGTTTGGTTCCAGCAAGATGGCAGTATTGCTATTGCAAACAAGCAGGAGCTATTTTAAAAAGGAATTCTTCCATTTCCCTTTTTTTAACTCGAAAAAAAGCCTTTTTTCGTAACTCAAAATTTTTGTATGCACATTTTTCGTATATTCTGGGGCAGAATAAATACCTTGCACCTAAACATAAAGAGAACAAAGGAGCTTGTGGTGGATTTTAGGAGGCAGAAAACTGATATTGAACCACTGGTGATTGATGAGACCGGTGTGGGGAGGGTTACAGGTTTTAGATTTTTGGGCATTGAGTTACAGGAGGATCTGTCCTGAAGTGTCAACACAAAGGGGCTTGCAAAGAACGCTCAGCAGAGAGTATTTTTCTTGAGAACTTTAAGGAAAAACCATCTTCCACAAAAGCTGCTGCTGGCCTTCTATCATTGTGCAATTGAGAGTATACTTACTTACGGGTTATGTGTGTGGTATGGAAGTTGTACCCACCGGGATAGGACAGTGTTGCACAGAATCATAAGAATTGCAGAAAGTATTGTGGGCTGTTCACTCCCCACCCTAGAACAAATTTATTCTACCAGGTGCCACTGTAAAGCCTTAGATATATTAAGAGATCCATCACATCCTGGTCATCGCCTCTTCGAGTTGCTGCCATCAGGACGGAGATATAGAGTACTGAGGGCAAGAACAAACCGTCTCAAAAATAGCTTCTTTTTTAGAGCAATATTGGCCTTAAACGGAAATTCTGGACTTTGAAGTCAGCTTATTTTATATGTCATATTCTAGTAATTTTATATGTCATATTATTATGTGTTGTACCTGTTTTTAAATCTATGTGAAATGTTTTAAATGAGTTGAATATAGCAACCACAAAATTTTGTTGTTCCTGTAAGAGGGCAGTGACAATAAAGATTCCTATTCCTATTCCTACAAAACATTTCCTATACATATTTCCCCCCAACTATATACAGTATTACATATTATATTATATATCACATAATGACTGCTTCATTGACTTTGGGGGGGGGGGCAGAGGTAGCACCACCATCATCTAGATATTCTGCACTTAGATGGGAAGAAAACACAGTTTGATCTGCACAGTAATTATAGAGGTGCATATCTTGTCTTATCATTTAGGCATTACTGAATATCAGATTCTCCGGCAGCCATGTAAAAGCAGAACAAACCTTCATTTGGAGGGACTCCTGCATTGGTGCTTCTATATCTTGAAAAAAAAATACTTGTGCTACTATCCTTCTGGGACTGTATGAATGTAGGACCAGGGAATCCAGAACCAACAGTCTGTATCTTGTGTGTGTGTGTGTATATATATATATATGTGTGTGTGTGTGTGTGTGTGTGTGTGTGTGTATCTGCAATTAATTTCAAATTAAATACTCTCCTACTGTTAGGTTATAGGAAGAAAATCAATGTGATATCTGTGTGCAAATCACAAACTATTAGATCCGTGGATGAAGTATTTCTCCCAAAATTTAGCACCACGTAAAGCTATTATACTTACATGCTTGAGTTGTTTAATCATCAGCTGGAAGTTGAGGTCATGAGAGTTTCTCGCTGTAAGCATGCTGAAAAATGACCCATAAGTCTGCTTAGCAGCAGTGGGGAAACCAAATCCCGTGGAATAGTTCCAGTACTGTTTTAATTGCTTTTAGGTCTCCAAAGGGGCTGAAGTTTAGGTCTCTAATGTTGAGATTATGTTGATAAATGTGGTTATGTAGAAGGGCAAGTCTCGGTGATAGGCACCTTCAAAGTCTTAATCCTTTCTAGTTAAGCTTGAAAGCAAGTAATTTATTATCACTGATTTTTCACTCTGAATAGGTCAGGATTAAGAAAACCTAGCATCCCTCCTCCCTTTGAGCATGTGAAAGCATTGAAGCAGATTAAATCATTGCTTGGCTATAATTGCCTTATAGCCGCTGCCATCAGTAAAACCGTCTTATCTGTCCATAGAGATTCTGTATTGGTCATGGTCATCCTGAAGGAAGAGAAGAAGTTATATATTAAAGAGCCTAGTGAAGCCATATCCATCAGTATGTAGTTGTAACTGGGAAACCAGTTATCAGAATCAAGATTGCCCAGTGGATTTCACATGAAAATGGAAATTGCTAAGAGCACAATTAGGGCATTGCAATGTTAATTTACAAATAATCTGAGGGCATCTTTGATCATGAAACTCTTGATGGATATGTTGAGCACTTGAGATTTTTTTAGGTTCCTGCCAGACTTGTGGCCTAGTGGTACTTCCACCCCGCATATAAATGGCTCCATGACTTTGCATTTCAAATAGCCAATATGTTCATTGTGGCCAGAAAACTCTTAGGGAATTCTGACTGCAGTGTTATTATTTGTTGTGTTGATTGATAGAACAATTATGACATGTTTTGTGTCTAGATAGAAGCTGATTTGAGCTCTCCTTTTATGATTGTGAGGTGGGGAGAGGCACAGGGTTCTCCCAGTTAATCCAGGGAGCCCAAGGCTGGGACGTCTGTACACTCTGACAGTCATCCTCTGACTCTCATCAATATCAGCATGTTGACCCATCCATGAAAAAAACACCTGATAAAAAGACAGGATGCTAGGCTTCAAGCCAAAGAACTTTCTTGTGATTAATGTTTTACTGGAAGTGTTATTTTATTAGTGCTGTGCTGGAATTTTCTCCCATGAAAATATCGACCATTCTCAGTCAGTTTGACAAAACCAAAATTTGATTCAAAAAGAATTTTGAAGGAGGAGAAATTCCACAAATCATCATGGATGAGGTTCAAGACAGTGTGCTGTCAAGTACGTGGCCTCCCTCATATCATCTAAAGATTTTGCAAGGAAGGAGCTGCATTATAAAGAGTTGCAGTAGGAAAGAAATTGGTCTGTAATGACTTCTACAAAATGTAGTCTTTAGAAGGCTTAGGGAAAGTGCTGGGCCCTTGCAATACCTGCTGCTCCAAAATTTCTCAGAAGACTCCCCACCCCACCCCATTTTCTTCCAAAACAGAGCTTCTCAAAATTTACAGAATCATTTCCAGTTTTTCCCACCTGGCACCAGGAAGGGATGTTGGCACTCGATCTCAGAGACACTTCCCCTCCCAGAGCTGGTCCCTACCCTCTGCTCACACACTAGACTATCACACACTAGACTAGCTGGCTGGCACATGCATGGTTGGAGGCAGCAGCCATCACCTGGAAGTAGAGATGGGCACGACTCAAAAAAATTATTTTTCGTTTGTCGTTTTTCGTTTAGGGGTCCGTTTCGGTTCGTTTTCGTTTTTTCGGTGAATTTTTTGTACATTTTTCATTTCGTTTTCGTAACGAAATGAAAATGAAAAAACAAAACGAAAATGAAAAATTTGTGTTTCATTAGCATTCTTTGCAGTACAGTGTGTCTGCAGTAACAGAAATGATAAATACGGCAAAATTTTTCGTTTCATTTCCGTTTCCGTTTTGATTTTGAGAAAATTTTCATTTTCGTTTTCGTTGCGAAATGAAATGAAAAAAAAATGAAAACGAAAATTTCGCTAAGTCATGCCCATCTCTACCTGGAAATGAAGCAGTTGGTAGGGGTAGGCAGGCGGTGGTGGCAGCAGCAGCAGCAGCAAGAGCAAAGAAGGGGACATCAGCTCAAGACTCTGATTTGAAGATTTGGACTCAGGCCCAAAGACTCACAGACATATTTAGGTCCAACGACCTACCAACATCCCTGGGTCTTGTGTTTAAAAACAGAAAGAAAAGAAAACACTGATATGATTTATATACATATATATTGGGTTATTTATGTGTTTATTTTATTCTGCTAACTGAAGGGAGAAACTAAAAACCAAAAAAGTTCAGACCGAAGTAGGACCTGTATATTAGAGAGATAGATCCTCACTTGTTTCATCCTTGCATGTTACAATGATGAAACACAAAAAATTGTTCTTCTCGCTTAGCAAAAAGGTTAAATATTTTATGGCATTCTCTGAGAAGAAAAAGAGAAGAAAATGAAGATAATTTTGTTGTGCAGAGCAAAGGAAATGGCACTTATAATGCTTAACAAACAATAACACATTTGTAAATGATAAATTGTGCAAAATGATAATGATTGTCACTTTGTTGCATGGATTTGTAAAATAATAAATAAAAATAGAAGCATCAGAAGGGCTGTTTACCCCCTCCCCACTTTAAACAATCAACCAGTTCTTTTCTGCTTGCTGTGTGGGTGTATGTTGCCTGTATGAGTGAAATGACACCAGTTTTGCAGAGGGGCAGTTTGTGTAGATTGCAATAACGTTGACAAGGGACAAGAGCCAACACTTCTTGTTTTGAGCTCACCTGGAGTTGAGGAGACTTGCAGGGGCCTAAACCTTTTTTAAAAGAAAACTCTCATTAAGTGAAGGGAGCCTAAATCATTGAGAATCAAGAACTCATCAATTGTTGTGTACATCCCTGTTACATGTTACCTTGGCAAACGTTTGTTTCAAAGCAACAAGTTAAAATCATAGAATCATAGAGTTGGAAGAGACCTCAAGGGCTATCTAGTCCAACCCCCTACCATGCAGGAACCCCATCACAATATTTCTGACAGATGGCCATCCAGCCTCTGCTTAAAAACCTCCAAAGAAGGAGACTCAACCACCCTCTGCGGCAGCATATTCCACTGCCGAATAGCTCTAACTGTCATGAAGTTCTTCCTAATGTTCAAATGGAATCTCTTTTCCTGTAGTTTGAAACCATTGCCCCGAGTCCTAGTCTCTGAAGCCATGGAAAACAAACCTGTTCCCTCTTCAATATGACATCCTTTCAAATATTTCAACATAGCTATCATATCCCCCTCACCCTTCTTTTTGAAGGGCTAAACATTCCCAGTTCCTTAAGCTGTTCCTCATAACACATTTCCTCCAGACCCTCAACCATCCTGGTCGCCCTCCTCTGCACCCGCTCGAGGTTGTCAACATCCAGGAAAATAGAGGCAGTATGGAACGCAGAGGGAATTAATAATTCCTCTTGCTATTTTTTTCACATACATGCGTATTCTTTCGGATCCTGGCATATGGAAGAAAGAATTGATTAGAAACCTTTGTAAAGAAAAATGGGAGGATGGTTAAGTTCTTCACCATGCCTGCCAGTTGTGCCCTTCACATGTACCTGCTCAGGTTTTGTGGGGTTTTTTTTTGGGGGGGGGGGGTGTTGGACATTCTTTGTCTAGTTTTATAGGTCTTTCCTCAGTACTTCAAAAGAGTAGACATCAAATAATAATAAAAAAAGATAAAAAATTTTTTTTTAAAAAAAGTAGGCTTGATTTTGCTAAGGCATGTGCAATCAGAGAGTAGCTGGCATGGGGACTTGTGACTTGAGACCCGCAGTCAAGCCTCACGTAACACTTGTGATTTGACTTGGACTTGACTCGCAGTTTTTTCAATGACTTGGACTTTATATTTGATCCATCTGTTTTGCTAAGTCATGTTGTCCAGACCCTATTCTTTTTGGGGGGCGGGGGAGAACACACCCTAATCAAATAAGTGTCTTTAAATGGAATGTGCTGCCACTGAGGGTGGTGGAGTTTTCAAGAAGAGGCTGGATGGCCATCTGTCAGGAGTACTTTTATGGAGATTGCTACATGGAAGGGGTTTGGACGGGATGGTCCCCTCTTCCAACTAGAGATGGACAAGAAATGAAAAAGTAGTGATCTGTTTCATTTCTGTAGCAGTTTCATTTTATTTGTAATGAATTTTTAAAAATATGTCTGTGAAGATTCTCAGTCATCCAGGTGAGTTTATCTGGAAGCTGAGTCATGGCAACTAGGCTTCTTTTTCTTGAGAGAAAAAGTCTTCATTAGACTGATTTGGATGAGCACTGAAACATTTTAATCTCTCAAGAAAAAAGAAGTCTAATTTCCATGACTCAACTTTGAGAGAAGAACCATTTTTAAAGTAGTTTCATTACAAAGTTAAACAAAATGAAATGAAACGCTATGCTCTCCTTGGTCCTAAAGGACCAAGATGGCAGAGGAGCTCCCTCAAACAATTCTAAGTAACCCCCTTAAATTTGGAAAGGTTTGGGATTCAGGGAGCTGAGTTATGAAGCTCCAAAGGGGGAATAAATGGGAAGCCACCACAGTGCTATCGCTCACCCGATCAGCTTCCAATTCCAATAGAATGATTTTTTCCTAGGGTCACCCCATTTGGAGCTTCATCACTCAGCTCCCTGACCCCTAAACCTTTCCAAATTTTGGGGGGCTTACAGGGAATAGCTTGAGGAAACTCCCCTACCATTTCCTCTAGAATGAATTCTAGAGGGGAAAATGGCATTTTGTTTCATTTCACAGCAAAACGCTTGTCTGCCGTTTTGTTGCATTACAAAACATTGCTTCCCACTCTGTGATTCTATGATTCTAAACAAACATTCTCCTGAACCACAGGAGAAGAGAGGCAGGCAAACAGCAGAGCATGAGATAGTAACAGGGAGGCAGCACTCAGTAGCATAGCTTGGGGGGCCACAGGGGGCAAAATCCCTGGGTTGCAGAGGTCTGAGGGCACTTCAGGAGCTCGTGCCTCTTACTGCTGCTGATGGTGGCAATGCACGAGGCTGAACTGTGCACATTTGCTGTCAGGGAGGCTGTGCACCCTTCTGACAGCAGAGTCTCCCCTGGCGACACCTGGAATGGTGGTACTCCTGCCCGAGTTAAGCAGCTCCCAAGCGGTAATCATGGAGCACAGCGGTTGTGCCTGGCAGAGCCAGAAGGAGGGAGGCAGAGCCCAGGTGAGGCTGGGGTGGGCTGCCAGGAACCCACACCAGCAGCACCAGCAAGGGTATGGCAGTGGGCAGGTGAGCAGCCATGCCTGGGCCAGTTGTCGTGGGGCAAGCAGGTCCCTTGGCATCCAGAAGTGCCATTCATAATGCCAGGAGAGTTGGCTGGCAGCTTGGGGGTGCACCACTTGACTCTTGCTGCCGAAAGGGCTCACCTCAGTTATCAGCATAAGAATGCACCCCCGCCCCCGCTGTCTGGGCTGTGGAAGGCTCCTCTACTCCCTCCCCCCTTGAGGTGGGACTCTTCCTTATCCCCGCTGTCCATGGGCTGTGCAGTTTGCACAGGAGAGCTTTGTCTGTGAGGGAGACCCCCAAAGTGGGTGTGAGAAAAAGGGACCCTTCTCCCCTCCCCTGCTGTCCCTCCAGGATCAGCCTGCCCATGTTGGGTGGGTGAGATGTAGTTTATTTTTATTTATTTATTTATTTATTTATTTATACAGCTTATATGCCACCCACCACCCAAAGGGGTAGGAGAGGGTGCAAAAACTGACTTTGTCTCCAGGTGCTCCAAACCCTAGCTACGCCTCTGGCAGCACTTTCAATATGGTGGAGAATGGGAGGGTGATGGAAGATGAGATATACACAGCATTTTCTCCCTGTTAGATAACCCTGAGCACTTTACACTTTTCAACTAACTTTTGACTGGGTGAATGGCACAAAATGCATTCAAACATATTGAAGTACTGCTGCTTTAACAATGAAGATTGTCTGTGTGCTAAATATTTATATAAACGTATGGTGTTTTATGGTCTGATATGTACTAGTGCATTCTGTAGTATTCAATGGTTGTTTTATTTTTACAAAGTAGTTTTAAATTTGAATAGACATAAGAGAATGCTGCCGAAATCTTTTCTACATGCATTACAGCTGAGCCACTTTGGCCAGAATACCTACAATCTTTTTTTCACTCGAAACAAGAAAACAATTTTTCTGAAGGCAGATTGTTTCTTTGGCTAGAGGGAGACTATACCAAGAAAAATGAGCAGTTTTTAAAAATGCAGCTAGATATTATTTGGTATGACTTGCAAGTCTTGCAGTTCATTGCAAAATACAGACTTGCTTGAAAAAAATTGAGAAATGTGGAATCAGTTTTTAAATATGTGCAACCACTTTTTTTCAAGGACCCTTGGACTGTTTAGAAACACAAAATCAAACTCATGAATGAGGTACATTTTTCTTGACCCCAAACCTGAAAAGGCATGGATGAAGTAACACAAAAATGGTTAATCCAACATTACAGACTATAAATTTGGAGTTTTGCCATTCAGTTTAACAGAAATGAACTAAACCTTCTGCTATTGTTTTTTTCCTATTGATTTCTTTTAAAAATATCAGGCTAAGGCTGTCACACCAATTATGCTGATATAAATAAATGAGGTGGCACATTCTAACATAATTCAAGACTAATCTGCCATAAGCATGTGCTTGGAGAAAACACAGATTTTAAATTCAGTTCTAGTACAGTTCTTAATATTTTATATATCTGAAGTGCAGAAAAGCAAATTTTACATACAATGAAAAAAGTTTAACAGAATTATTTCCTGTGTGTCACCTTCTTTGTTTATACACATTAAACCCAGTGCTAGAACAAGCTCGATCTCTGATTTTTCGCAAATGGATTTTGGCACTGAGATGTGTTCTTTTAATTTCCTAGTCACTCATAGCAGTGAGTGTAGCCCAGTAAATGGGGTTTTGGGGGGACCATTACAAAGAGCTAAGATGAAACAGTGCAGCTGCTCTGGGTGTATTTCTAGTTCCAGCAAGTTCAGCACTGGTGGAGTTCTGATGAGACCTTGCTGTGCCGAGGTGGAATTCAATTGTGTAGAGAAAACTGAATTGCTTAAATGCAATCTTGATAAGTTTTGATAATTGCAGGAAATTTATGTTTGTGAAATGTCTTGAATTTTAGCACCAGGCTGGGAGCCAAGCTTATGGTATCATACTGAGGAAATTGCATGTTTATCTGATATGCCGTTTTGACATAGTTGAGTAAGAGCACAGCTTGTGTCAATAAATGGTTGGGATTTTGATACTAGTTTTATTCTCAAGCCAAATTTATGGTGATAATGTGATGCTCAGGGCATATGGAACCAAAAGTGGGTGGTTCACAAGCCTCAAACATACCCAACCACCTTCCTCTACTTTTTTTAATAGGGCTTGAGACTTGGACTTGGGGTTTGGGACACAGGGCTTGGACCCAAAGACTTGTATTAGTAGTTTGTCATATTAGTTTGACTCAAGATACATACTATCATCATTGTCTTTCCTTCAACAACTACTTTTCTCACAGCCTACAGTAAATGCTTAACCTAGAGATCTGTTCTATTTCACCTGTCTTTTTAACCAAACCTCTCCACCAGTGGTGGCAAACCTTTGGCACTCCAGATATTTTGGATGATCTGGAGTGCTAAAGGTTCACCACCACTGCTCTTGAAGTTTCCCCTTTCAACGATGTCATTTGCCTCTTGCGTGTGCCTGCTTTTAAAACAAGCCCCCTTGACCGAATCCTCTTGGTGTTGCTATAAAGCTTGCATAACTTGCCATTCCTCATTGTAGCTAACAAGGTGTTATGGTCATGTGCCTGGCCATATGACTGATTGCACAACTTTGATGTGCTCCACCATCACATCAGTTAGCCACCATTAGCCTTGGAAAAGAGATTCCATTTGAACATTCGGAAGAACTTCATGACAGTTAGAGCTGTTCGGCAGTGGAATATGCTGCCACGGAGGGTGGTAGAGTCCCCTTCTTTGACAGTATTTAAGCAGAGGCTGGATGGCCATCTGTCGGAAATATTGTGAAGGGGTTCCTGCTTGGCAGGGGGTTGGACTCGATGGCCCATGAGGTCTCTTCCAACTCTATAATTCTATGATTCTATGATTCTATGATTCTAAGTTTTGCAAATCCTATGTAAACATCAGGAAGATTCTGGCCTCTCCACTTCAACAGGTAAGACAACTGGAAACTCTCTTAATGTGGGAATGTGCAAAAAAACAAACAAACTGGATAAATTGCAAGGCTGTGACCTGAGGCAGAGCTTGGGTTTCTCTTTATCTTCATTCCCACATCTATTCATACATCAGTATATTGTGCTAGGAATTATGGAAACATCAAGGCAGGGTGTGGTGCAGGAATGTTGAATTCATGCTTAATACTTCATGTTACGATAAATGTCTTTTCAAAATGTCTAGCCCTAGCTTCGAGGTACATATACACCCTCAATGGATTTATTACTTTTGTAAAATACATACTGTACCAAAGGTTCACATTAATTTTTAATATTTAGCAGTTAGTAAGTGCTTCATATTAGTTTGTCAGAAATCATGTAGGGGAAACGCTGCACCGTTAATAAAATCTACTATTTTCTACACTTTGATCTTAGAGATTCGTTTGAAGTAACTTTGCTAAACTTACTTGTACTTCAGGCACTTTGAAATATACCTTGATTTAAACAAGAAGGTAAGTTATGTCAGACAACTTTTAAGAGTTCAGATCTGCAAAGATGTGTAACTTTTGCTAACCTAGTTTTTAGAGAACTTGGTGGCAACCTAGTCAGTGTTGTTGCACAGTGCGTATGCTTGGAGGGGAGGGAGTATGCTTGAACGTAACCTTGCTTTCATTTGGATGTTAAGCCCCATTGAGAAGGGCGTTGTTCTGTTGTATAAGCACCAGTATTTTGTCTTTAATCAGGAATCTGCAAGTGTTTCTGTTTCTTCTTAGCTACAGCTACTCCATTAAGAATTTTATCAGAAGTTTTCAAAAGTGACACTTTTCTGGATTTTACAGGTAGTGAATATTCAGAAGTGATGTACTGGGGGCATCCTTGGAACGTGCAAATTGCCCAAGGCCACATAGGCTGCACTCATAAGAGGCACAGTAGGGAACTGAACTTCTGGCTTTTGGGTATCTAAACCACTGAAAAATCCAGGCAGCAACTCTTTGCTAATACAATTTAGGAAAACTGTGCCCACATTTTTCCTAAAGCAAATATTGAAACAACATGTGTGGGTTTGCTCCATTAACAAAATGCCCAGCAAAGTCATAGTTTTTATCTGCAGATACTCACACTTTTACCCAGTTCTCCTAAAATATATATTTTAATGATATGATAGTTCCTACACTGGACTGTCTTGAAAACAGTACAGAAACTTCAGCAGGCCCAAATGTGACAACCACAATGATTAGAGGACTAGGCAATATGATCATATATTCACAGACTTGGCAGGCCTTCATTGGCTCCTTGTTAGTTTCCTTTTCTAATTTAAGGTGCTAGTCAGTCATACCCAATAAAAGCAGCTTAGGACCTTGATGTTTGGCAGAATGTGTCTCTCACAGATTAGCTACCTGTCCCCACACACTCCTCACAGTCTTACACTGATGGAGGCCACAAATACAAAGAATAGTGCCTTTTGATTGTGGTTGCTAATCGCTAGAATAAAATGCCATCAGAGATATGCTAGGCTCTTTCCTTTCTTATGTTTAGCAAGATGGTAAAGGCAGGATTATTTCAACCTGTTTTTAATAACTGAATCTCCAGGATGCTGTCAGGAACAACTGTAATGAATTCTAGATTTTTAGAGGTTTATGTAGATTTGTGGTTGTAACTATTGGCTGTTGTATTACCATATTGCTTCTGAATGGGTTTGCTGTTCTCATTGTGGGGTATCATCTTTGTCCTTCTCATAGAAACACAGAGAGGGACCCAATGGATCATCAAGTCCAGAGCCTGTCAGAAGGCACCATCAGGAACTGAACTCTCAACCGGATTCTTAATCCCCTCCACTATCAATCTCTTTTAAATTTCTGTAAATTGCCCAGTGTAGTGCTTGCGGTAGTGGAGCAGGATGTATATATTGAATAAATAAATCCCTCAAAACCAACCATCCAAACAGTTAACCAACAAACAAATGTCAGCTCTGTGGTCGCACATGCGGCCGCAGAGCTTCTTTGCCCTCCCCCACATGAAGTACTGCGAGACAGGGTTTAGGGCAAGAACTGGGGCCTGGGCGGGGCAAGCCTATAAAAGGGCTCACCCACCCAGACCAAAACCTCTTCAGATTGGCGCGTCTCCCACCCACCCACTAGAGATGGGCATGACTTGGCGGAATTCCCGTTTCCGTTTCTGTTCCTCGTTTCCATTACGGAACGGAAACGGTAATGGGAATTACTCCGCCAGAACTCGAACTTGAACCGACTAAAGAATAATTGGGTCTGATTTGTCGTGGTCATTCCTGGCATCGCGGCAATCCCGCGATGCCAAGCGGCACAGAAAAAAAGTTTTTAAAAGTCAAAAAAAAAAAAAAAAACCGATTCCCGAACAAAAAGCAGGCGAAAATATGCCTGCCTGAGTGAGGGTTCAGGGCACCTACCAGAGGGGTGGTTTCTGGAGGGGGGTCCCCGACCTCCCCCCCTCTCCTCCTGTCCTGTCCTGGGCTACTCTGGTGGTGGTGGGACTCGCCGCAGGCTCGCAGAAACAACCCAGAGTCTCTCCGCTGGCTGCCGCAATTCAAGTGGAAGCGACACAGAAAAAAAGTTTTAAACTCCCCCCCCCCATTCCCGGGCCAAAAAGCAGGCGAAAATATGCCTGCAGTGCAGAGTGCACCTACCAGAGGGGTGGTTTCTGGGGGGGGTCCCCCCTCTTCTGTCCTGGGCAGCCGGACTCGGGTCGCCATGCCATGCGGTGCGGGCGGGGGATCCAAAATGGGGAGGCGACTGCAATATTTTTTTTGAAATCGTGGTCCAAAAACACACAAGCACCACAGAAACATGCGGAAATTGCTAATGCTATTGCTAAAACTGCCAGAATTTTTACAGTAGCAGTGGGTTTTTCTTGCAACAAAATGTCTCCTCCCCTGTCCTCTCTCCATTGATTTTATTTTATTTTATTTTATTTACACCTGCGCAATGATGGGCTGGCCAAGTGGCCATGTGGGAGTGGACCATGCAAATTTTTGGAGCCATCCCACCAATCGCATGGCCACTTGGCCACTGAGACTTCTGGGATGTGCCAAAAAGCCCACTAAACCCTGCCCTAGCCCCCTAACCCTAACCCTAATCCTTGATTCCTTACCCATATGCCACAGTACACTGTCCTCTTAGTGGGTCAGAGAGGCACCCAGAGGTGCACCCCACTACCCCACCCTAACCTCACCAGTAACTAGCCTAACCCTAGCCCTTGCGCTAAGCTGCTGTCACCTAAGCCAGATCTACTTGCATTGCACTACGCAAGTACGATTCCTTTCTTAGTGAGACACAGCAGGTGCAGCAGAGAGCCTTGGTGGAGAGAAGGCATCACCCTATGGCTTCTGCCAGTCCACTGCTGCAAAGTCTCACTATAGTCTGCAACTGGTATGCATATCCATATGGCTATGCATGCCCTTTTGCAGCAGCAGGTGAGGAGAGGACACCCCCATGCCATGAGGGGTCTCCAGGAGCCAGCTTTCCCTTCCTAGCGGGTGAGGATAGGAGGCACCCCCCCCCGAAAAAAAGAGGTGCCTCCAGGAGCCTGCTTTCCCTTCATAGCGGGCCAGAGGAGGCACCCACCCCACAGAGGTGCCTCCAGGAGCCCGCTACCCCCCCAAACCAGTATAACGACAGACAAAAAAACGAAAAATGAAACGACTATTTTTTGCGAAGTTTCGCGAAAAACGGAAACGAGCCGACACGAGCCGCCTCCGACACACGACAACTCGAAAACGTCATTTTCCCTAGTCGTGCCCATCTCTACCACCCACCCACTGGTCACAGATTGGGCCAGATAGGAATTTTTGACCTTCTCTGAATTGGCTCCTAGGAGGGTGGAATTTTTTGCATATCCTGTGCTGGTGCTCAGGGGTGTGGTATTTAGGCCTATTATCCGATTTGAATGGTCACACTGGCAGTTGTGTTGAGGGGTTAGAGCCGGTGAGTAAAATTCTAACATCCCCTCTGGGCCCATCTGACTCACGCTTGCTGTGGATCCAGATATTATAGCGTCTGGGAAGGATGCGCTTGGAGGACTTGCCTGGGCCAAGAAGCATGAGCAAAGCGCACCGAGGACCGAGGTAGGGGAAGGGATCTTGCTGGCCCTGGGGAACTGTGGCTTCAACAGGCCCCCAGGGGGTGTCACTCACCCATAGGCTCTCGAGTCAGAAGGAGTCACGGGAGACCCTAGGGTACTGACTCTAACTCTGCCCTCCAGAGTTACATGTTGAAATAAGTTGAAATGTGTTATGGTTAATAAAGTGTGGCCCTTGGTTATAACCCCATTAAGTGGTCTTGTGTATTATTTCGCTGTGGGGGTGGAGGGCGCAAAGGAATTTTTAGTACAGTGAATATACATTTTTCAGGAGTTTCTGCCTGTACCTTGACTTGGAAAATGTGGAATATGTTTCCCTTACACTCCATTTGTGCTTCATTTTCACTCACATTGTTAATCCTTTATTAGAACAGTGTTCTTTTATTTAGTTTGCAATTGTGGATTGATTTCCCCTTGTTCTTCATTTGCTTGAAATTACAGGCCTGACCCCTTTTACGTCTTGGCACTGTTGATTTCAGTGGCCAGCGTGTCTACTGTCTTGTAGCTTTGGTGTTTTCTATCCCAATAGTTGCAAGTTCTCAGGCATTCTGCTACTCTGGAAAAGAACAAAAAGAAATATTCATAGCCCTGCATAAGCAATTTTGAAAGACACATAGTTATGTTATAGTTTCTACTGAATACAATTGCAGTGTGACACAGCATAGGCGTAGGACATACAGATGAAGCATCTAAAGGATGACAAAAGTAATGCAATTGGGTAGCAGATTGCTCTTGGAAACCAGCCAGTCCTACAAAGGAACAGATAAATTGGTTTATGTTTGTATTCAGTAAACAACAGAAAAAGAAGTACCACAAAGGGAAGTACATGTAACCCCACTTCTTTAGATTTCCCTCTTTTATCACAATGACTGGAAGACTCAGTTTGATATCATATGCATAGAAGGCCTATACAATTATGGGAGATACCTCTAGCATTTTCAGTGCTACAGTGTGCACTTTCCAATGATTGAAAATAGCTTTTCCACATGTCTCTTTCACTGTATGTTCACTTTCTGCTCACCCAATAGCTTTTATATTGCTTCAGGGGTTCCATACAGGCATGTCCAAACTTCGGCCCTCCTCATGTTTTGGACCACAACTCCTAGAATTCTAAGTTTAGACTGCCAATGACAAAGGACTGTGGGAGTTGCGGTCCAAAACATCTGGAGGGACAAAGGTTGGAAATACCTTTAGCTGAATGAATTTCCATTGGAAAATTCAATTAGAAAAAAAATGCTTTAATTCTTGTTGTTTTTCCAGCTAACTTCTAAATTTATGCTGACCAGAGACTAGAAAGAGATATGATTGTCAGGCTGCTGGTACACCCAAAACACATGAATGAGGGATTCGGCTTAGTTTGATGCATGTGTGTTGTGTAGGTCTGATACTGAAAAACAGAAAACAAACACATTTTGCATTTTAATTATACCTGCAGTGGTAGATTACAAGAGGCCCTTTTGCTTAATCCATTGAGAATAGAGCCCCATTTCTAGGGGTCTGGGTAATGCAGGTGAACCTCTAGACCAGGCGTCCTCAAAGTTTTCAAACAGTGGGCTGATCCACCCCCCCCCCCAGGCACCACTGGAGCCCGGACCACAGTCCGAACAAAAGGCCAACATGGAAAAAAGGGGGGCAGGTGGGGGAGCGGGGGACCTTGCCATGGCCCTTCCACTTTGAACTGCCCCACTAGCCAGCGTGTCGATCATCTGGGCGGTGGGTGGGGCGGAGTGGGGAAAGCGACATAGCCCACTGCTTTGAACTGCCTCAGCAGTAGAAGCAGCTGCAGTGGCTGGCTTGCTCGTGAAGCAGGGGGTAGGTGGGGGGTCTGTAATTGGTCCCGGGGGCTGGATTCAGGACCCTGGGGGGCCGCATCCGGGGGGGCGGGCCTTAGGTTGAGGACCCCTGCTCTAGACCATCTCCATAGAAACCTGAAAATAGAGCTTGGAAGTAAGGATAATTAAATGCAATGCTGTTTTCTCTCGCAATGCCAGTTCCTACTCCAGGCGCCTACAGCAGCTGGTATTCTCTGGTGGTCTCCCATCCAAGTACTAACTAGGGCCGACCCTGCTTAGCTTCCAAAATCAAGTGTGATTGGATGTGCTTATGGCACCTAGGCAGCTCTAAGCTTAAGTAGAGGTACAATGAGGTACAAATTTTTGATGCAGTCTGCTTTACTTGCATTTTTTTATTTTTAAATTTTTAGTTTATTTTTGTGATTTTTAAGATAGGGATGCTCTACATAAGAGCTGTTCAACTTAAGAGCTTGCATTTGGGATGGATTAAACTCATACGTAAAGGTACCACTGTATTTTATATTGACTAGATGACACAGATGGCATACGTACAGCTGATCACAAGTAAGTTTGGACATTTTTCAAGAATTTTTCGTTCAGTGGGCAAACTTCTGGTATGTGAGATCAACTATATCAGTGGTTCTCAACCTGTGGGTCCCCAGATGTTCTTGGACCGCAACTCCCAGAAATCTTGGCCAGCGCGGCTAGTGATGAAGACTTCTGGGAGTTGCAGTCCAGGAACCGCTGGGGACCCACAGGTGGAGAACCACTGAACTATATCATTCCAAAGGAGCATTGATGGGTTTGTCCTAGGGCGAGGTTGATAGTAGGACAACTTTTTATTTAGAAGTAGGTGTTTATATAGTTAGGCACAGATAAAACAGTGCTTATCTGACAGAGCTCCTAATTGGAAAAGTGTAATAAAAGGTTTTTTTTTTTGTTTTTTGTTTTTTTTTTTTTTTTTGAGGGGAAACAACACATGCTCTCTTCATGATGAAATTCCCACTATACTAACATACTAGCCCCACTAAAGGGCGGGCATGCAGCTAAGTGGGAACATATTTCTCAAGCTTAGTGCCTCTTTTCTCCGCAAACAATTGTTTTTATTATACTTCTCTAATTTAGTGCTATGTCAAATGTGTGCTGCAGTTCCACAAGTTGTGTTGATTTAGCACCATCATTTGGCAGTGCTTTTATAAAGAGGTGGGGAAGAGGGCTGTTAATGACAGAGGAGGGTGGGCAACCTATGATGCTGTTGAAAACTGTACCAATTTGAGGTGTGGTGCAGATTCTAAAAACTACCAGAAATAAGTAAACATGTCATGTGAATTACAACAGTGATTTAACTGTGATAGGAAACTTCAAATCAACCTTAATCAGCCTTTGGACAGCCTCTCTCTCTTTTTCCACTCTTAATCTCAACTTTGGTCTCTTTTTTCATAGCATAATATACTGGCAAGCAAGGTATAGGAATACATATTCTGAGTTTTAAATGTGGCTGTAAAGGATATCAGTGGTGCTAATGCTCACCTATGACCTCGGATTGGCATTATGAATCCCAGTGTTTATTTCAACACACACACACACACACACACACACACACACACACACACACACACA
>JAHTLZ010000030.1:9001857-9014785 GCA_023846285.1 Phrynocephalus versicolor | reverse complement strand
TGGATGGATGGATGGATGGATGGATGGATGGGTGGGTGGGTGGGTGGGTGGGTGGATGAGCAAACAATTACACAAACAGCACAAATTCCATCACAGAGGCTGTGTCCACCCAATCCAGAGACACAGAGGTGAGACACAGGTTTTGGGTTAAAACTTGGTTCACAACTTTATTAACTATTTAATATGAACTTCCCCTTCCACAAGGGAGGCTACAATAGTGTGAACAGTTATCTGAGACCAAGATCTCATTGACTAGACCTCTAAAGCGCAAATTGTGGTCACCATGTTCTGAGATCTGTCCAGCACATCTTTCATTACCCAGCTTTTGGAACCACCCCTAACCCTCAGTTCACCTAAGTCTCCGCCTAACCCTAGGTGTACTGTTGCCCAGGTGATCTCCTTAACACCTTCTCCCCAAACCAAAACTTCTAGTTTAGATCATTTGGGAGCTAGAATGGCTGGCACCCTCCTTGGGTGACCTCCAGCAACTCACTCGAAGCACTTACTAATTGCACTATACACTGCAGCATAGAGACTACTATTGAGGGGAGTATCTTACAACATTAGAAGGCAATCTTAAAACTAACAATTGAATAACATAGTGTCAATGCAATCACACAAGGAGAGGTATAAACACAAAGTTATAAGTGGTTATAAACACAAAGTCTGCGTAGCCATGTATGGTAGCTTCATAAAAATACACCACCAATAGTCCATTATTCAGGTAAAGCATGTTTCCAGAAAGACAGCAGATATGGGGCACTCCTGGCCTCTGCTGGGAGGGAGTTCCAGAGCCTGGGTGTAGGAGCTGAGAAGGCCCTTTCATGTGTTCCCACAAGACCTACCTGTGAGGGAGGCAAGAGGGAGAGAAGGGCATCTCCTGATTACCTTAATGCCTGAGTCGGTTCATACTGTGAGATTTGATCTTTGAGGTAGCTAGGTTGTATAGTGTTTTGTAGGTTAAGGTCAGCTGTTTGAATTGTGCCTGATAGCTAATTGGCAGCCACTGGAGCTGCTTTAGTAGGGGTGTAATGTGGTCTCTGTAACCTGCCCCAGTCAGCAATCTTGCTGCTGCATTTTGGACCCATTGAAGATTTCTGGGGCTTTTCATCAGAAGTCCCACATAAAGCACATTACAGTAGTCCAGTCAGGATGTCACTAGGGCATGAGCTACCGTGGCCAGAGCAGGTTTCTCCAGGAATGGGCATAACTGGCATACTAGCTTTAATTGTGCAAATGTGCTCCTGGTCACAGCTATGACCTGGGAATCCAAGCTCAAGGATGAGTCCATCAGCACCCCAAGCTTCACACCTCTTTTTTCCATTGGAGGGTGACCCCATCAATTGTAGGATTTTATTGTTTTTAATTGTTCACTGACATTTTACTATATTAATTGTTTTAACTATTCATTTTAATTGTAAGCTGCCCAGAGACCTTTGGGTAGGGGGTGGCATATAACTTGTATAAATAAATAATAAATAAATAAATGATCTACAATAAGGAGCCACAACCTTCCCAAACAGGCAGCTGTGTAGTTTCATCTGGTGTTGGAAGCAACATCTAAGCTAATGGCTCTATTGGCTTCAACCCACCAAGGACATCCTTCCTTCAGAAGGACCTCTGGCCACTGGAGCCAACACCCTGAACCAGTTGATCTGTTGATGGGACCAGGGCCGGCGCATCCATTAAGGTGAACTAGGCAGTTGCCCAGGTTGCCAAAATGGACAGGGGGTGCTGGCCAGCCTGCTGCCCCCCCGCCCCCCTGCCGCCGTCCCCTGCCATCCTTCCCCGTACCGCCCATTGCCGGCTGCCCACCCACCCGCTGCCACCACCTGCCGCCTGGCCCACCCTGCGGCTGCTGCCCCCCACCGCTGCCCCGCCCTGACTGCCGCCACCCGCCTGCCCACCACTGCCCACCCGCCACTGCTGCCACCACCGCCTGCACCCCCCGCACCCTACCACCGCTGCCCCGCCGCCACTGCCCCCCGCCCCCCTGCCCCTCACCTAGTGTGCAGAAAACTCTAGTGCCGGCCCTGGATGGGACCAGGCATCAGCCAGGACATTCTCTGCAGTGGGTATGTGACATGCATCAATGAATACATGATTGTCACACCAAAAGGTGATGGCAGAGTTGCCCCACATATTTGCCCATAACCATGACACCTATCTATGGGAAGGAATTAAAAAAAATCAGGTCTCTGGTGATTTTGGTGTCACACCAATCAGTGAGCATGGTTCCTTTCCCTGAGCTATCTGGTGAAAGAGGCCAGAGCTGGACAGCAGAGACCTTTTCAAGGTTCTCCCTGTGCCCCTGCCCCCTGACCCATGTCATCAGCCTGCACTCATGTTTTCTGGGTGTACAGGCAAAGTCACCTATTGGTGGTAGCTTGTCACGTGGACTGAACATTGAAAGAGATGCTTGATCTCATCTACCTCAGATTTGTTCAGCCTCAGCTGCAGAATACCATAATGTAAACATGCACAACTCAGTTGTTTTCAGACATGAACTGCCAAACAATATGGTTTTAAAACTTATTTATTTAAAATATGTATGTCCCAATTTTCTTCTCAAAAGATCCCAAGGAGACTTCCAAGAAATCAAATATTTGCTGTGTGTATGGACACACATGGACATGGACACACACATACATTTCTTCATTATAGATGTCAATAAGTGCATTTAACTCTTAATAGCAACATATAACACCCAGCCTGTCTAATCCATGATACACCAGGGTGAAGGAATTTGAACAGTTGAGCTAAATAGATTGCACTGAGGTCTGTCAATAAAAAATACATATTTACATTTTTATTTTTGTTTCCTAGATGTTAAGAAAGCAAAAGTCAACCTGCTACTAGTCTTTATATTTCAACAGGGCACAGGCTGTGCAGGTATTATCTGAGAATTTTTTTTAATTCATTTCCTCTTTGTTGGTATTAGAGATGGGCATGGAATGGAAAAATACTGTTTTGTTTCATTTTGTTTTGTTTCTGTAGTAGTTTGATTTCATTTCATTTGTAACAAAATTTTAAATTTTTTATTTTGTTTTGTTATGAAATGAAATGAATTGAAATGAAACACTATGCTGCCCTGGTTCCTAAAGGAACAAAATAGCAGGGAAGGTTTCTCAAGTGATTCTAGGTAACCCCCTGAAAAATGGAAATGTTTGGGGATCAGCGAGCTGAGTTATGAAGCTCCAATGGGATGCACCTAAGAAAAAAAACTTTCCAATTGAGTTGAAAGCCAATCGACTTAACAACTATATTGGGAGTGTGCACCAAACTCACTCCATAACTACCCAGACTCCCTTTGGGCCTTAATAACTCAGCCCCCTGAAACCCAAACCTATCCAAACTTGGGGGGGGGGGTTCCTAGAATTGCTTGAGGAAGCTACTCCTGCCATTCATATGGCAAAACATGTTTATGATCCATATTTTTGAAAATATGGATCACAGCTATGTTTTGACATTGGAATGGCAGCAGACGATGGTAGCTTCTTCATGCAATTCTAGGTAACCCCCTGAGATTTGGAGAGGTTTGGTTTCAGGGGGCTGAGTTATGAAGCTCCAAAGGAACTGCCCCCAAGAAAAAAAACTTTCTAATTGGAATCAGAATCAGAAGCCAAGCTGTGGCAACACTACCGTTCACCCAATCAGCTTCCATCTCAATTAAAAAAAATTTTCCCCTAGGGGTACCCCCTTTGAAGCTGACCTTTCAAAATTTCAAGTGCTTTCAGGGAAGAGCTTGAGCTCCCCTGCCACTGATTCCTCTAGGATGAGTCATTCTGTTCTAAAGGGGAAAAATGGTGCTTTGTGACAAAATGAAATGCAACATGTCCTACCATTTTGTTAGCTGATGAAGTAATTTGTTACCTAATGAAGCAATTAAACAGCATTTCATTTTTCATTTCATGTCCATCTCTAGTTGGTATGGTTTTCTCAGATCTGTTAGTCTTGTCACTAGGGTAGCCCAAAACCTTACTGAGACACTGTCCATCCTAACTGAAGACACATGGCATCTGAGCCATATTAAGCTGTTATGTAGGGACAAATATCCCACACTCAAGCACCACAATACAATGATGCATTCATAACTAATTATTATCAAACAATAATTAAGGGATTATGAAAAATGTTAACACACACATGTGTACAGTAGAGAAAAAATATGAGCTTAGCAGCAGCAGCATGTAGATAAAGTATAGTTAATTGTTATACAGTAAGTATTATCAGAACCCAGAAACAGAGAGACAAAGAAACATGACTTAGAATAAAACTCTTATATTGAATATATACAGCAAATATACAGCAAATAACAGCAGCATAACACCAAGCAATATCACATATACAAATCAACAGAGTGTGGGGTACTGTTTTCTCACCAGAAACAGTCCCAATTTAACATTATGCAAGCCAGTTCTTATATATACATTTAGACCATATCAGACATGATTTTAACCAATCACATTCTGACACACCATGATGTCATTAACTATTCCACCTGTGCTAAATCAGTTGACCTGCTGGTGATTTCTAATTCCATGCACTTGTGGCTAACATCATGGCACTGCATTTTTGACTGACTCAGTTTTACAATTCTCTTTTCACTCTGTTAAATATACAATACATCCATTTTGTCAATTCTACATATTATGACAATTATACCTTGCTTTGGATGGGGGCATTTAGAAATTTCCGGCTTCAGGCATCCCCCTGATGACTAGTAGGACCAGGCCTTCTTACCATAATCCTTGGTAATGTTGAATTGAGAAATATTTAATTTAAGGAAGAAAAAAAAATCTAACAATTGTTCCAACTTGTTACAGTCATGTCAGTGATACAGAGATGATCCCACTTTTGAGATTCCAGGGTGACACCTGGATTCATTGAGATATTTAAATTTCTGGGACATGAGCAGCTTTAACAGTTGTAACCAGGAAAAGAGCGGTAACCTGACTTCCAAATTTTTAAGTTAGGTAAGAAAGCCTCAAGATGTAGTGTGTGTCCCAAGTATGCTTTAAAATCTAATTTTAGCTTGGGTTGGCTTATGTATGAGCACTCCATGGTAAAAAAAATTATACGATGGATTTTATGGTTTAATATTGGCCCAGTTGCAAATCTAATATTTCAGTCAGGGCATTCAAATATATGTTTGTGTGTTGTGATTTTAAGGACACAAATGCATTGTGATTTTTATCTTCTTTATGAAATGCATGTGTGTGTGTGTGTGTGTGTGTGTGTGACAGAGAGAGAGAGAGAGAGAGAGAGAGAGAGAGAGAGCAAATAGAGTAGAATAAAGAATGGCATATTGGTGATTCCGATCTTGATCTTTTGAGCAGAACAGCTGTCAGCAGAACCAAGACTGTTTTATGAATAACACACTTTATCACAGATTTGGCAACATCATGGAGAGACTGAAGATTTGAGGGTATTTACAAAGAACCCATCAGTAAGACAAACAATCAAATTGTACATAAAATAAAGCTCAGGAAACAGATGGGCTCTTGCTATTGCCTATGGTTGTTTATTTTTAAATTCTTGCCTTCTTTTCCTTGTTAAAAAGGGACTTTTAATAAAACAGGACCTTCTTATGGTCTATATTCTGCCTTTTCCCTGTCATCTCATAAAGGAGATGTAGTCTCTTTCAACAGATAAGCCTATCATAAGCCAGATTTATGTCTGGTACTTTGGGCCAATAGTTTCTTCAGCCTGCTAATCCCTGAGACCCAACAGTTGTTCTGTTTTCTATCCTCCTGACAGTTGTCTCTTGCAGATTCAGCCAAAAAATGAAAAGAAGAGAAAAAGGGAAAAGGAAAGGGGGGGGGGAAGGACCGGAACCGCCGGGGCCCCGCCACGGGAACACAAAATGCTACACTGTACTGTGGTCTGTAGGCAGATGCTCACTTTGTTTTTTTTTTCCTCATCCCAAAGAGAAAGCAGTTAAGAAAGCCCATGATACCCTCTCAAACTTTCATTGCCTTGAACATAAAGATTTGCAGATCTTTGTAGTACAAGAGATAGAAGAATAATGAGGGGTTCATGGGCAACAGCGTCAAATAAACTGAACATCTTCCCAAAAGCCCTCCTGGAAAAATCAGATGCCTGCGTTCATCACAGATGCCTTTTATCCCAATTAAAGGTGAATTCAGGAATGAAAGAAAACAGTCATTGACAATTATATCAAAATTCTCTGAGTTTCATTGAGTAAATCTTTCCATTGTTGCAATGATTCTAGTCAGCATCAACTTGCTGAATTCTACAGGCTTGATAATATCATTATCTACACTGCTTCTGAGTTGCATAAACGCAAAATATTTCAAAACTGGAAAAAAATACAGTCTTACAGCTAAAATAAAAATGTATGGGCTGGGATACATGAAATATATAAAAACTAAACTTATGTTGTAGTCAAATATTTAAATCAAGACTTAATACCAAGTACAGAAGCAAAAGTACAATAAAACACCAAAAATAAGTTGAATTTTAAGTTGAAATTTTAAGTTGAATTCTAAATATCTAAGAACTTATAGTCTTAAAAGGACTGTGAAAAGTAGAAAGCAAAGTGTTCTGCTTATATAGAACCCCCATAGCACTTCAGGCACTTTCTCGGTGGTTTACAATTTAATGATGCAGGCTACACATTCCCCCCCCCCCAGCAAGATGGGTACTCATTTTACCAACCTCGGAAGAATGGAAAGCTGAGTGAACCTTGAGCCTGCTACCTGGGATTGAACCCCGGGTCATGAGCACAGTTTTACCTGCAGTACAGGCATTTAACCACTGCACCACGAGGCTTGTAAGACAATGAATGCATCTCTAAAACACATCATTAAATAGTAAAATTGTGTTTTGGGTTTCAGATGTTAAATTCAGACAGCTGAGTAAGGTCCATGCCTTTCTGGAGTCTGAATTGGACTGGGAACTGAAAAAGGCCTATACTCATGGATGGTTATGCTGTAGGACAGTGATGGTGAACCTTCGGCACTCCAGATGTTTTGGAGCACAACTCCCACAGCCCTTTGTCATTGGAAATACAGGCTTGGAATTCTGGGAGTTGTAGTCCAAAACATTTGGAGTGCCGAAGGTTCACCACCACTGCTCTAGCAGATGAATGTGGGGAATAGATTTGAATTCCTGGCACGTCTAGTGGCTTTCTTAGAAGTGAGAAATTGTACTCTCCCCATTTATTCCATTTTGACTGGTTAGTGTTGTCCCAAGTTGGGCATTCCAGGTGATCCTTATCTGCTAGGACCACTTTCTGAAATCATCAGGACTATAGTTGGTCCTAACTGCAGTTGCCAGAGCACCATCTTTGGCCTTAAAGTTGAGTGCATATATCTCATCTTTCAGATAAGCTATATTAAGCTTTCCTTTGGGGGGGGAGGGTTTCCCCCCTTACTTAGATGGTCTAAACTTATGATGTTAACCTGTAAATCAATTAATTACTAAAATGAAACTGCTTCGGAACTTCCTTCGGTTTTATACAAACCTACCTGAGTGTTAAAAACAGTGTCAAAGTCTTAATCATCATCATCATCTCAGCATTGTGAGAAGTCTTCCTGCAGATGATATTATTCCATCCTCTTTTAATTTAATACCAGAATTGTGGTCATAATTGTGTATTTCTTATGGAGTTTCATCTCATTCCTCCTCTGTTTTGTTGTGTTTTGTTTCTGCTTTTTTATTTTTTATTTTTTATTTAGACATGGAGTCAACCTAATGCATGTTTTTCATTTCAACAATCCAATCTTGAACAACAATTTATCGACAGTTGCTGTGAACTGTGTTCACTTGTTTCAGTGCTCTAATTTTAATTTTGTGTTTTGTTCTTCAGAAACTGCCTTTAACTCAGTCAGACCATTGTTCCAACTTAGTCTGTCTATGCTGGTAGGGAAAGTTTCTTCAGAGTTTCTTATCTAAGGATAGTATTCAGTTTGGGATAATTTGTGCATGTAACCCATATGCTCTATCGCTTAGCTCTGCCTCTGTCCTTCTCAGAGAGTCCTTACTAATTTTTTCTAAACTTCTCAGGATAACTTTTGAGAAAAACTGAAAATAACAAGAATAAGTCTAGTAGATCAGCTAATGATAATTAAAATTATATGTGATATAATAAATGATAAATGATGTGATTGAGGTAGAAGACACCTAGAAAGGTGACCACAAGATTATTAGAAATCCAAACCACAATTGTTATTGAACAGTTCAGGTGGGATACTTTTGGCTGTTATCCAGCAGATGTGGAATTACAAGTTTTCCCTTGATTTTAGTGGCCAAAATCTTATTGTTTCGCATAGCAAGTAGCACTGGAGTAGGCCCACTAAATCAATGGGGATTGTTTGTGAGTCAACTCTGCCATAGGAAGAACAGTTACTTTAATTGCAAATTACTATAGTAGAGTATTTTTGTAATTAGTGCAGCCCTATTTAAGTCAATGCAACATAAAGAGGTGTTGACCCACTACATCTTCACTGTAGGCATACTACAATAAAATTGGCTATCCTAAAAAACAAGATTTTGGCCAGTTAAAATGTATAGGAACTAAGGTTGCTTTTACACGACCCCTAAAATCTGCTGGCAACTTAAATGCAGATCCCCCCAATGTGTTTTTTGTTCTGCTTCCTGTGTTCCCACCTCCTGCACTCTGATTCTATTGATTCTGTTTGCGGTGAGGGGAGAGAAAAAAAATGCAGGCTCACCTCTGCCTGCCATCGGCAGCAGTTAATTGTTCCAGCCCATTAGGATTTCTGTCTGTTAAAAGGGGGGGGGGGAACCCAACAAAAACAAACAAAAAGCAGAGGTGGGCCAGGCATGCAATGCTTTAAAACAGCAACAAGGAACAGCAACAAGGATTTTACCTCCTCCAGACCAGGTGCTTGTAAAATGCGCTGGGGCGCGCCTAAGTGGGTGTGGTCGTACTTTTTTTTTTCAAGTCTGCTGCTGGTGGGAAAACAATTTTATGCTCTGCATCTGTGAGCATTTTGTGGTGGATTTTAGGGGTCGTGTAAAAGCAGCCTAAAAGTACATTGGCCAGTATTTTCTAGTTGCTCTGTATTTTGAAGGAATACAGCACATCAAACTGAAATCAGATTATGTATAATGTATGTTTTTGACATAGACTTTTTCCTGGCAAACAAGCAAAATGCCTTTCTTGGACTGCTTGCAATACCATAGGGATCAGGTCAGTGTTAATTCAGCACATTTATAACGCTGTCACCACCCAGATGTTTACATTCACTCTTGTTCCAATTTTCAAGAAGATAAATAACAGATGGAAATCTGCACATTAGCCCATTTCTTTTGCAGATTAAGAGTCATAAAGGATTGCCACCATTCCTTTCATAGCTCTAAGCATGGGCATATTGATCTTTCTTGACACGGCAGAAGGAATTTGCAGCACTGATGAATAAAGTACAAGAACTATGTAGTGAATGCAGATGCAGGCAGAGACTTGTCAGTATTCTGTATGAGAACAATACACCCTTTTGCTAACATGGGACAAAAAACCTTTGGAAAACTATTTTCATGAAAATCAAATATCTGTCTTCACAGCCAGTCATTCCAACAAGTGATGTCACTTTTCAGTGAGGTAGAAGTAACTACAAAATCATAAATGTTTTGTATTTCTGGATTGAAAGAGAGCAACACTGAGCCCAATCTGATTCTTTTTCACAGCTATACAACCTTTTCTTGCATCTATTTCCCCCCATCCCATCACAACCTTCTGTAAGAAAAAAATTCACTGCATGACTTTCATTGTATTTTGATTGTGGGGGGAAAATCTCAAACACAAATGTCTTGCAAAAGAATTAAGGCATGAAGCTGACAATGGGGTCATCTATGGGCCTTTTCACATGACCCCTAAGATTCGCTGGCCACTTAAATTCGGACCAGGGATCTTGGGGGTTCGTTGCTCTTCCTGTGTCCCCACCCCTCCGCACTTCCTTGCTCCTGTCTGTGTGAGGGGAGGGAGGAAGAAAGAGAGGAAAAAATGCAGGCTCACCTCCGAAGCTGCCCAGAGCCCCGTCGTGGTCCTGATTCAAACAGAAGCGAGGAGAGCCCCGTACTCACCAGATTAAATCTGGACCTGGGGATTTTCACCCTCCTAGAGCAGGTACAAGAAAAGTGCGCTGGGACGTGCTTAGGTGGGCGTGGTCGCACTTAATATCCTGCAAACTCCGGAGCTGGTGGGGAAACAATTGTAAGCTCCGGAGCTGGCAGCCATTTGCTGCAGAGTTTAGGGGTTGTGTACAAATACCCTAAATCTACAAACCAGATATCTTACCACCAGCAACAAAGGCAGCCAACTGGGATATCTCCATTGAACTCAGGATAATGCAGCATGGAATTCATGACAGCAAGTTGATATTCTAATGTTCTTAATAACGCTAGAGGGCATTAGTGAAAACTTTCCTCACAGTTGCCAGCTGGCTTCTTAAAAGCACACATTGCTGTACTTTGTTAAGGTCTAGATTGAACAAAACTCTACAGATCTGGCTTTAGAGCACATGCATATCTTAGCTGAATCAGACCAAGGTCCTGTGTTTTGATCTAGTCCATTACCTGTTGGAGTATCAAGGTGATGGGATTTATTTGGTCCCCTCTGTTGTATTTGGTGCTAAGAAGAATGTTCCTTTTATATGCAGAGATGCCAGCCACTAAAGAGCTATACAGAAAAAACCTCATATCCATGGGATCAGTGTCTGCAATTTGAAAATATTAGAAATATTAAAAGGAAAACCCAGAAATTAATATTTACTCGACGTAGGTACCAGAACGGGCCAATAAAGGCACCCGGAAACCATGTCATGCATGGGGTTCACTATCATCTCTAGTTTTCAGTACCTGAAAGGGGGGTTGCAACATTCCCTCGATATATGTGGGTAACTGCTGTAGTTAATAGCCATTGATAGACAGACCTCTCTTGGACTTTGTGACTTTCTGTCTTACTGGTCATCATTGCCATATGTTTTAGCACTGGATTGCTTGAGCTAGTTGTGTATTGTGAAGAATTAGAACCTTCATACTGTAAAACCCAAAGTGGTGCATGTATTTCAGATACAGTGGACGCTCATATAACACGCGGTTTGAAAATCTGCTTAAAGGAACAAATTTCTGGAGATGGGTGGGGGGAATCACTTAACAGAATTGCCTATGAGGCTAATCCATACAGCAGAAAACGACCACAATTCAGGATTAATCCATTCTCAGTGCATTCCTATGGGAAATTTGTACAAAGGAAAATTTGCTTAACAGAATTTCATTTGGAACAAATTAATTCCTTTATGCAAGGTACCACTGTAATTGATTTTATCCTTCTATATGTTAATGTCAAGAACTGCAGAACCAACAAACAGAATTGTGATTACTTGCCAAACATACATGTTTTGTTTTGTGTGAAATGAGAATATCATGCTGTACCTTTGACAGAATGTACATTTGCTATCAAAATAGTGATTGATTGACTGATTGGAAAGGCCCGCACAGGCCCGTTCAGGGCAGTACCAGGCTGGGGGTAAGTACAAGAGCCCCCAGCTAGGTGCCCCTGACCCGACCTGATTTGCATTCGTATATCACAGATTTTCAATTATCGCGGGTTGGGTTGGGTCCCTAACCCCTGCAATGGGGGGGGTCACTGTAGTGCCCTTTGACCTGCCTTTGCCTGAAAGCAAAGGAATTCATAATACTTGAACACTCCTTTTTAAGGTGTCCTGATGGTCAGTAGAGCCAAAGCTGAAGAGAACAAAAGAGCTAGCAAGTATTCTTCATAACTCTATAGTGACATCACAAAGTCATCCCCCTCATCTTTGGCTTTGGACCTAAAGTCAGAGGGAATGAGATGTTGCTGAAGTTATACAGTAGTCTTTCTATTTGCCAGTCTCAACACAGTGTAGTCAAAAAGTAAACCCAGTACTTGTGCTCCCAAATATTTAATGTGAAATCTAAATACGTACAATTGCCAGTTTGTAATGTCGTATTGTGGTGTAATTAGCCAGGATATAGACACGTTTTCTGCCCATATGCACAGGTATTTCACTCCTTCCTTTATGCAAGCTGTGGTTAAACAAGGAAATTTCTAATTAACCGTAATTTGAAACAAGCCAGTATATTAAATCATGGTTTGTTTGTTTTTTTTAAAAAAAATCCAGGTTTGTTCTTGGCTACTGTGTGTAGCTTGACAAAGCAGGAAATTATAACTATCTCAAGCTCAGTGAACTGGAACACCTGGTTGCAGAGGCGGGGTAGGGGTGGGACTTCAGTTCACTCCAGGAGAAGAATCAATTTCTGCGGTCTTGGGCAATCCACATGATCCCCGGATGCTCTCACATGAAAGGAATAGTAACAACCTCTGAATAGAAAGCCCTAGAAAGAGTCACCCAAAGACAGAATGGACTTCACAGAACATTATTATGATTATTAGGGACTACTGCCTTCAAATGTGACCTGCAAGAGAGATAGACAACAGTATTAAACAGATAAACAAACAGCTATATGTGACCAGTATAAGGAGCATGCTTATTGATTTCTCACTTGGAAAAATAATGATTCTGTAAATCTTTAGCATCTGAATTAAAATTACAGCACATGAGTGAAATTTCAACATAGATCAAATATATGAATCTCATTTCCAATGTTACTTTATTTATTTATTTATTTATTTATTTATTAGATTTCTATACCACACCATCTAGTAATGATGGCCAGTCTGTGCCATCACTATTGAATATACAGAGACCACTGCTTATTAGTTTCCATTTATATTTTATACAGAATAATTCCCAGAATTTTACCTGAAGAAAAATTAAATCTTAAAAAAAATTAATCAATTATAAGGAGAATATAGAAATCAATCAATCAAGTTTCTCATGATAGTCAGTAAATTTCTTTCTTTCTTTCTTTCTTTCTTTCTTTCTTTCTTTCTTTCTTT
>JAHTLZ010000030.1:8954227-8995018 GCA_023846285.1 Phrynocephalus versicolor | reverse complement strand
GTCTCCTAATCCAGGCAGGGCCACTCCAGCTTCCTTGGAAAGGGTCCGTATTGGCCCAATGTTTCCCCGTTGGCCATGGCTGGTCTGAGTGAGACCCTAATACCTGCCTTCCTTGGTGCTTCACACCGTTCCCTGGGGTTTCGGCACCAAACTGCTAACAAAGTGGTGAGGAAGCACTTTACAACAACCTACCTCAAAGACTGATTATCAGGGGGCTAGCTCTCCTCCTTACAGCCTTAGAGAAATAGACCCACCCAGTTCTCCTGCTTCAACTCTGTCTCCCTGTTTGGCAACTCCCGTTCTCCTGGGGTGGCAATAGAAACTCTGCCTCCCAAAGCACAACCAATCCTCCCTACGGGCACTGTGCCTTAGTGCCTTCCCAACCCCTTCCCTTGTTGGCTGGTATCCTCTAAGCCTGCGTCTAGGCAACCCTTACCTGTAAGCCAGACTAGATGCTTCCCTGCCTGCCGTGCCCTCTGCCCACATGCCTGCCTGTCAGACTCCACCAGTCCCGGCACTGAGCATGCCTTCCAGTTGCTTATCATTCAACCTCCTCCAATCTGCACTTCTGGCTTCCAAGTCCCATACTTTGTCATCTGGGCTGGTCTGTGATTCACGTGATCCACAAAGAACGGCTGTGGAAAGGGAAAGACAGCTGCTCCGCTTCTATTGGAATTTGGGATTGGGAGTTTTTTGGATGATACATGTCTCTCTGCAGGAAGTGCTGCCGGTGTTTGTGTTTTTTTGTCCTCCTCCTCTGCTGCTCCTCTTCACTCACAGCTGCATTGCATGAATGGAGGGACCAGGAACCTTCCAGCCTTGGTTCTTGGTGGATACTCTGACCCACTAGGAGGGACCAGGAACCTTCCATACTTGGTTCCTCGTGGATACTCTGACCCACACGGAATGTGTGATTCCGTTTCCTCCTCCGCCACTCTTTCCACTGGGCTGCCAGCGGTGCCTCACAAAGAAGGGAAACGTACTTGTTGTGTGCGTACTCCATTCAGAAAGAACCATGTGTGGGTTCTTGATGCTGTGCTGCTGATGCTGATGCTGTGTAACCGGAAAAGAAAAAATACCGGCTGCAAATCTAGGTTGTGATTGAGTTACGGGAACACTCATCAGGAACAGCAGTGGTGGTGGGCTTAGGGTTAGGGTTAGGGGGTATGTTTCGGCCTCCGCTACTCTGCCCACTGGGCTGCACAACGCTGTGTTTCACAACGAAGGGCATGGAGATGGAATGCCGGCAGTTAGGAGCAAGTCTACCAGCACACAGCTGGGAAAGAAAGTCAGAAAGCTTGGCTTGCTGTCCTTTGGAAACCCGGGGGGCCCCAACCCCGGTTCTTTCTCCCTCCCTCCCTGCCCCCCCCCCCCCACTTCTGGCTTAGCGGAGAGGCCTTCCAGCCGCTTCTTCTTCACCCTAACAGCACGGTCCAGTTAGTGCTTCAAGTTCAGCCCTGTCGCTACTCCCCTCAAGTTGCCCATGCAGCAACCACGGCTGCTTCCGCCTCTAGGCAGAAGGGGTTCTTTACGCAGTCTAGGTTGGGAAATCCCTTGACAGAAGGAGGGAAGATTCGGTGCCTCTCCTTCTACCCCCTCTAGTCTGGCCTTCTGGCCTCCACTAACCTTCACTCCGGGCTGCACCCACTGTGCCTCACAGGGAAGGGCTTGGTGCTGGCTTGTGTGCTAGAAAACAGCCGTGGGCCCGTGATTGCTCTCCTCAAGTGGCTTGCGCAGCCACCTCATGCGAAAGCACCCTTGGACTCTGCCTGGGACAGTGACAGGCCTCTGCAGGAAGTAGTGCCGCTGTGTGGGAGTGTTGTCAGCCTCCGGACCGCTATTTAGTCTTCACTGGGCTGCCATACACTCTGGCTCACTAAGAAGGACAACTTACTGTTGTGATGGTGGCCCTCTGTCACCATTATAAATAGAACAGCTTATCACACAGTTGCAGGCTTGCCTGTTCGAATTGTGGAAGCTGTGATTCACCACCACCACGAAGGGCATGCCACTGGGCTGGGCTGCAATGCACTCCATGTTTGGAGACTCTCTTGATGCACACGGACGGTGTGAGTTTCCTCCCCCACTCTCACTTGGCTGCCAACTGTGTCTCACAAGGAAGGGCATTTTCCTGGCCGTTGAAACAAAGGGTTTCCCTTGCAGAAGGATTATACTTTAGGGTAAGGCCACTAGTCTTTGTGGCCACCCACCCACCCACCCAAATAAATGAAGTGTTTGCCTCGGAGAAGGACTGAGTTTGGAGGCAGCTTGGCAATTGGCACTGCTGCTGTTGACAAGAAAGTGTTATCCTTGTGGAGTGGAAGGTGTAGGTTTTGGGGTTCTGTTTCCTTTCCATCTCCTGCAACCCACTGTGTCTCACAAGGAAGGGCATTTTCCTGGCCATTGAAACAAAGGGTTTCCCTTGCAGAACGATTATACTTTAGGGTAAGGCCACTAGTCTTTGTGGCCACCCACCCACCCAAATAAATGAAGTGTTGTTTCCTTTCAATGTCCTGCAACCCACTGTGGTTCACAGAAGGGCATTTTCCTGGCGTCCTCCTCAGGCCATTCAGCCACGCTAGGCAGCTGGAGCTTCCTGGCAATAATCCTCCCCTACGGTCCAGCCCTGTGGCCTCAGACTCAGGCTATGTGGCCTCCGCCACTCTTTCCTCTGGGCTAAAAGACGCTGTGTCTCACACTGAAGGGGGTTCCTGAATTTGAACAGCGTTCGAGTACGTACAGCAGTGCACCACCAAGACTTAGTCCAAAAGTGACATGTGGTGGTGCATCGCAGGCAGTGTGGTGCCAGGCCAAACCCAAGGTGATTGGCCTCCTCCTCCTCCAGTCTTTCCTCTGGGCTGCGAGATGCCGTGTTTCACACAGAAGGGGGGTAATGATTTGAACAGTGTTTGCATCGCAGGCAGTGTGGTGCCAGACCAGACTCAAGGTGATTGGCCTCCTCCGCAACTCTTTCCTCTGGGCTGCAAGACACTGTGACCCAAGGACAATGGCATTTTACTTCCAGTCAGGCAATTCAGCTCCTTTTTATACTGGAGCTGGCAGTGAGCCTCCCGTACTCAGGCTCTGTGCTGTGGTCTCCTACTCTGCCTTGTGGCCTGGCAGGAGTGGCCGCCCTTACTCTGGCCGTGTGGAGTGGACGCGTCGCCCATAGATAGTCCTCCTTGTATAGCCTAGTGGGCTGGGCTGTGGGCTGTAAAACTTAAGTCAGAGCAACCCAGAGCCCTATCCCATTCCCATCCCTACCAAAGCTATTCCGGCTGTACTAGCTACTAGTAGCTAGGTACGAACGTAAAACGTAGCTTTAACCACCTCAGGCTCTAACTGTAGTCTAATGCATTGCTGAATGCTGACCAGTGACCACCAGACCAATCCATGACCAAAAGCACGGTTGCATTGGCTTTGGCTCATTGGCTGTATTGCTTGTCCTTTAAGTGTGTGTGACTTTGACTGTGAATGTGAAGTGAAGTGAAGGCAGAAGGACCTTGGAGATGGGGGGGGCAATTTGAGAGGAGTAGAGTTGTAGACCCCTCATCCAGATTTGGGGAGGAACGGCATGTCTTTCTCCTGCTGCCTCTGAGAGGTGGAGGGGAGATGGGATGGTATCAAAAAACCAAACAACAAAAAAGTACAACAAACAGGCACGTCAGCCAGACCAAGTAGGGTGGCTGCTGGCTGGTTCAGCATCAGCAGATTCAGCACAGCAGACCAAGAGGGGAAAAAAAGAAATGCAAATTTGTTTCTACCCCACTTGGTTTGCTTAGGATGCACTCTAGCCTTGTTGTGCAGCAGCAAGTCCATCACCCAGGCAACTGTATTTCGCCTGCTCGTTTGCGGGACCCGCGCCCGCGCGCCCGCCCGTGCGCCCGCCAGCCAATCCCCTTGCTTGCCGCTGCCGCCGCCCACGCATGTACCCCCGCGCCCCCGCCGCCCGCGCTACGCCCGCAAGCCGCAAGTCTCGGTCGGACGTCAAAATGTGCGAAATCGCGGCAGAAACGAAAACGAAAAAAATGAAAAACGAAACGACTAATTTTTTCGATTTTTCGCGAAAAACGGAAACGAAACGAATCGGACCCTAGCCGAAACCGAAACCGAAAACGAAGTTTTTTTTCTGAGTCGTGCCCATCTCTATCAGTGATTGACAGTCTATGATTAAGTTAAAAGTAATTGTGTTGTGGTCACTGTTCCCTATTGGACCAGTCACATTAACATTTTGCACCAAATCCTGTGTAATACTCAGGATCAAATCAAGGATTCTTGTACCTTTCGTTGGGTCTTCAACCATCAGTTCCAGGAAACAATCATTTAGCATATCTAGGAACTTTATCACTTTCTCATGTGCTGAACAGCAGTTCACCCAGTCAATTTGAGGGTAATTGAAGTCCTGCATTATAACCAGGTTTCCCTTCTTGGAGGCCTCCTTTACAACATTCTCCAACTGCCAGCCTCCCTCAGGGGCATGGTTCGGAGGCCGATAGCATATGCCTACTGTTAGATCATCCTTGTGGCCTGATACTCTTACCGACAGAGTTTCTAATGGTGACTCCAAATCACCTGGATATTCTGATTCATATGATTTTATCACTTCTTTGACATACAAGGCTACACCACCTCCCATTTGCCCCTTCCTGTCCTTCCTGTACAGTTTGTAGCCTGGGATGACTGTATCCCATGGGTTGTCAACTGTATCCCATTGGTTCTGCCATTGTTTGCCTAAACCATTTATCCATTCATCATCTTAGAACTTCAAACCTTTTGGGTCATCAAGTCCAGCCCCTGTCAAGGAGGAACAGTGGGGAATCAAACTCCCAATCTCTTTCTCTGCAGCTGTATACCCAAACCTTTGTGCTATCCAGCAGTACTAATGAAATGCACCAATATCAATTCTGTCCCCCTGCCTTTAATTATCTTTAAATGATTGATTTTTTTTGCAATCCATAGTTCAGCCACTGCACTGGATCACTTTTGCTTTTGTTTTCTGCCCTGAGTGTTCATAACTTTGACATAAATTGAATATTCAGGTTGACATACCTATTTTGCCCAAGCTTATTTCTGTTTCAGTAGTAGGTTTCAGTAGCAATTTACATTTGACTGTAACGAGGGTTGCAGCTGTTATCTGTGATAGTTCAGATAGCAAATATATTAACATGGAGGTCTATTTCCTTCATTGTGACCTTACTCCATAAGGCACAGGAAATTTATAACACATTAGATGGAAAAGTGCTGTCCCTTAGAAAAGATGTGCAATGCAGAGTTCAGATTTTCCAGATCTGCAGTCACTCTAGGAGCTGTAATAAAAGCTGCAAAATAGCAATTAACATGCACATCATTCACTGGGAAAGGCTTTGGCTGGTATTAATGTCCCACTCATTTAAATTCTGAGGAATAGCTTTAGTGAGTTGAACATTATGTGTGTTAATTTTGGGTCAAATAATTCCTTGCTTAGGCCAGCAATCAAGAAGAGGGGGGAAATCTAATATGCTCTTAGTGGATGATGGCGGGTGATGGGATAGATGCTTAATGGCTTTTAAATCTAGGAGGAAATGTATCAGTGGTTGGAACTCATCATTTCGCTTCTCCACTATAAGTACTGCAAATGCATGTCTTTTCTTTCTGACTTGGTGTTCTCTTTCTAGGAAGAGTGAATGGGTAAATCCAACCTGTTTACATAGTGAAATAAGTATAATAAATTCCTTGACTGAAATATCAAGAAGAAGAATGACCTGGCTTAAAATAGTATCTGGCTTCCTTTGTTCTCTACATCAGCAGTCTGTTACCAAGTACAATGTGAAGTAAAACAGTATCTAGGCTTCGGAAGCTCCTTGGCTTTCTTCCAAAATAGGTCAGCATGACTGGAAAATGATCCTGATTTTGTTCACCACAACTTTCTGTTGGTTTTATGCCAGCATATACTGTAAAGTTAAATGAAGCCCTAGATTTGAACAAACAGAAGGGCCATGAATTGAAACTGCAGTGTTATAGTTCCCTCAGTCTCAAGTGAGAGTGCTCCTATAACAAATCCTTGCTTGCTTGTTCATTTATTTATTTATTAACTTTGATTCAACCACCCCCACCCCACACTGAACAGTCACTTTCAGGGAAGGAGTATCCGAACAGCAATGATTGGTGTCTCCTGTTGGAGACAACTCCAGACATACGGTGACACTTAAGTGACCACCTCAGTCAACTTTTGATGTAGCTGTGGAGGTAGGAACAACCTTGGTTTCTAGTGAAAGTGTTTTTTCTGGAGTCCTCAGAGGCAGAGGATGAGTTTACATTCCTCAACTCTTGGGTCCTTGAGTGCACACATTTTTGTTTTTCAGTATTTAAAACTAAGTCTGCCCTTCAATGGATCACTGCCTTGTCGCAGCAAAGGGGCTTGAGCAACTCAGAGAAGCTATGAACAATCCCATAGGTCATAGTGGAAAGTTTGACTAGATGTGGTCCACCTGGGGTAGGAACTGGCAAGCCACCCCAGTAACCCTGCCAAGAAAACCCTATGGAGATTTTTTTGTTGTTGTTTAAAGGCTAAAAGATATGAGGCTAGAAGATGAGCCCCTCAGGTCAAAAGGCTTCCAACATGCTACTGAGGAAGAGCGGAGGACAAGTACAAGTAGCTCCAGAGCTAATGAAGCAGCTGGGCCAAAGCCGAAAGGATGCTCAGCTGCAGACGTGCCTGGAAGAGAAAGGAAGGTCCAATGCTGCAAAGAAATATACTGCATAGGAACCTGGAATGTGAAATCTATGAACAAGGGTAAGCTGGATGTGGTCAGACGTGAGATGGCACGAATAAACATTGACATCTTGGGCATCAGTGAACTTAAATGGATGGGAATGGGTGAATGCAGTTCAGATGACTATCCCATCTACTACTGTGGACAAGAATCCCATAGAAGAAATGGAGTAGCCCTCATAGTCAACAAAAGAGTGGGAAAAAGCTGTGCTGGGATACAACCTCAAAACTGAGGCAGCCTTTTCAACATCACAGCAATTCAAGCTTATGCACCAACTACCGGTGCTGAAGAGTCTGGGATTGACCAAATCTATAAAGACTTACAACTCTTTCTAGAACTGACAGCAAAGAAAGATGCTAGAGATGGGCACGACTCAGAAAAAAAATTTCGTTTCCGTTTTCGTTTTCAGCTAGAGTCCGTTTCGTTTCGTTTCCGTTTTCGTGAGCTAATTTTCAAAATTTTTCATTTTTGTTTCGTTACGTAACGAAAATGAAAACCGAAACCGAAAATGAAAATTTTTTCGTTTCTCCCCATTTAGCTCAATTGAGTGCTTTTCCAGTAACGAAAAACGAAAACTGGCTCAAAATTAGTCGTTTCGTTTCCGTTTTCAGTCCATTTTTGAACCGTTTTTCGTTTTCGTTTTGTTACGTAACGAAAACGAAAAAACGAAAGCGAAAATGAAAATACCGCTAAGTCGTGCCCATCTCTAAAAGATGCTATTCTTATCATAGGGGATTGGAGTGCTAAAGTAGAGAGTCAAGTGGTAAAATGAATAACTGGCAAGTTTGGCCTTGGAGTTCCAAATGAAGCAGGGCAAAGGCTAATTGAGTTTTGTCAGGAGAACAAACTGGTCATTGCAAACACTGTTTTCCAACAACACAAAAGGTGACTGTACACATGGACATCACCAGATGGACAATACAAGAATCAGATTGATTATGTTCTCTGCAGCCAAAAATGGAAGATCTCCATAGTCAGCAAAAATGAAACCTGGTGCTGACTGTGGCACAGATCACCAGCTTCTTATAGAAAAATTCAAACAGAAGATATCAAAAAGAGAGAGCAAGCATACACAGGGGAATTATATCAGAAAGATCTGGATGTCCCTGATAACCAAGATAGTGTAGTTGCTGATCTCAAGACAGACATTCTGGAAAGTGAAGTCAAGTGGGCCTTAAAAAGCATTGCAAACAAGGCCAGTGGAGGTGATGGCATTCCAATTGAACTATTTAAAATATTAAAAGAGGATGCTGTAAAGGTGCTACATGCAATATGCCAGAAAATTTGGAAAACTCAGCAGTGGACAGAGGACTGGAAAAGATCAGTTTACATCCCAATCACAAAGAAGGGTAACACCAAAGAATGCTCTAACATTGCACTCATTTCACACGCAAGCAAGATTATGCTCAAAATCCTCAAATGGAGGCTTCAGCAGTATGTGGGCAGAGAACTCCCAGAAGTGCAAACTGGATTTCGAGGGGGCAGAGGAACTAGAGATCAAATTGCCAGCATGCACTGGATTATGGAGAAAGCCAAAGAGTTCCAGAAAAACATCTACTTCTGCTTCATTGTCTATGCCAAAGCCTTTGATTGTGTGGACCACAACAAACTATGGCAAATCCTTCAGGGAATGGAAGTGCCTGATCACCTTATCTGTCCCACACTGTCTATATGTGGGACAAGCAGCAACTGTCAGAACTGGATGTGGAACAACAGACTGGTTTAAAATTGGGAAAGGAGTATGACAAGGCTGTATACTGTCACCTTGCCTATTTAACTTATATGCAGAGTGCATCATGTGAAAGGCAGGACTGGATGAATCACAAGCTGGAATTAAGTTTGCCAGAAGAAATATCAACAACCTCAGATACGCAGATGATACTACTCTGATAGCAGAAATTGAGGAGTAATTAAAGAGTGTCTTAATGAGGGTGAAAGAGGAGAGTGAAAAATGGGCTGAAGCTCAACATCAAAAACAAAACAAAACAAAACAAAACCTAAGATCATGGCCACTGGTCCCATCACCTCCTGGCAAATAGAAGGGGAAGAAATTGAAGCAATGACAGAGTTTATTTTTTTGGGTTCCTTGATCACCGGAGATGGTGACTGCAACAATGAAATTAAAAGAACATGTAGTCAGAATTTCAAAGGTGACTCTTTTTTTTTGAAAAAATAAAATAATATAAATCGTTTTACAAGTCATTGTGACTCACTCTCTAAAAGTAGCTAATTGTCTGTTAGAAAACCACTGTTGTGTTTCACTCCCTTACCATTGGTGTTTGGTGTTTTTTTCTAATTCCCTTTTTAGACGAAAAGAGCCCATTGGTAAAGAGATGAAAACAAAATTAGACAAGAAAACAGCTAAAAGGCACTTTAAGCCCCTTAAAAAAGTAATGAGCCAGGGTCTTATACTGTATTATAAACAGCAGCAATAAGCAAAATTTTTAGTTATCAACAAATAACAAAACATAGCAGTAAGGAAATAACTTACATAATATTCAACCACATCACCCCAGTACTGGCTCGCCTGCATTGGTTACCCGTTGCATCCAAAATAAGATTCAAGGTCCTGGTTTTAATTTATAAAACCGTCCATGGCCTGGGACCTGAATACCTGGCAGAGCGAATCTCCAACGACCAACTTCGGCCCGACCAATCAGAATGTCATGGACGCACTCACTCCGGGTGGCCACGCCCAGGGAGGCTCGGAAACCAGTCACCCATAACCGAGCCTTCTCTGTGGCTGGTCCTGCGCTATGGAATTGCACAGTCCCTGCCAGCCTTCAAAAAGGCCTTAAAGACCTGGCTTTTTGTGAGGTGTTTGGTGACTGTTAATTCCCCCCCCCCATGTCCCGCCATCTTACCATTGATTTTTTTAGTGATGTTTTTAGTTCTTTATTATGATGCTTTGTCTAATTGCTCTTTGTTACATTCCTATTTGTTGCCCGGAGTTCCTCTGGGAGACGGGCGGTATATAAGCGCCAAAATAAATAAATAAATAAATAAATAAATAAATAAATAAATAAATAAATAATATCCTCCACTAAATGAAGATGCTTAAATTAAAATTAATCCTAAACTAATGTCCTAAGCACCAGAAGATAAAATAATATACTAAACCCAATGACAAATCCTCACAGGTTTTCCGGCATTAGAGTTTTAAAAGGTCTCCTAAAGAGTTCAGTTTTTTAGCATCTTTCTAAAGGGAACAAGGGATGGTGCTTGGTGAACTACCAATGGTAACTTCATAACCCTTTTCAAGGTTTTTCAAGTGGATAATACTCAATAGTGATCTACCATTCAGTTCTTCTAGGGGCCTCCTGTCATTGGGCAGCTTGCCCAAATTTTAAACATGCTGGTTCTAATCACTGGAGTGATAATGAGGAATCAAACTCCCAACTTCTGGCCCCATAGCCAGATACCTAAACTACTGAGCTATCTAGCCAGGTAAATTTTGGGGGAGGGAATCAACATTTTTAAAAAATGAAATAAACAACAGTGCAAGGTCTGTAAAGATTCTCAGTCACCCAGATGAGTTTATCTGGAAGTTGAGTCATGGTAACTGGACTTCTTTTTCTTGAGAGATTGAAATGTTTCACTACTCATCCAAGCAGCTTCGTCAGTCACTATATTATATTATATTATATTATATTATATTAGCTTCCTGTTACCATTCCCAATTAGTTTAGCACCACAGACTACCGAAAGGAGTCAAATCCACAGATATGAAATGTCACTGTGAAAATGCCCTGCTCTTAGTATGCTAGATACATGTTTCTGTAGGGCTGAATGAAAAGGCTATTTTAAGAGAGATTGCTCCTGTTAAACAATCATTTCCTGGTCAACTGCTGCTGATATAGTAGCAGCACACATGAATGAGATATGCATGTTTTTAAGAAAGACAAGTAGATTTCCTCCTGGGACAGTTTTGATTCTTCTTAGTCTTATTTCACATCAGCAACCACGTGGAGAAAACCACATAAATGGTACAGTACATGTGTTGGGGCAGCTGGATTAATCCACAGACTCAAGTTGCATGCACATTAATATTCCTAAAATAGATCAAATGTTGGTGTGTGTGTGTGTGTGTGTGTGTGTTATGTTGTGTTGTGTTGTGTTGTGTCTTCATAGTCGTGACTGACTCTTCGTGACCACATGTCCATGGAGTTTCCTTGGCAGGAATACTGGAGTGGTTTGCCAGTTCCTACTCCAGGTGCCTACAGCACCTGTTATTCCCTGGTAGTCTCCCATCCAAGTATTAACCAGGGCCAACCCTGCTTAGCTTCCGAAATCAGGCGAGATTGACTGTGCTTAGGGCATCTAATATCTGCTAAATTGCTAGAGTACTGCAGTGTGTTAGACTAGACTCAGGTTCAGATTCCTATTTACTGGTGGTGGCAGTGGTAAAACCACTCCTTAAACATCTCACCTTGAGAACACAATTATCACCATCAAGATTGGCTGCAACTTGTTAACACGTAACACACAATATATACCCCAAAGGAATTCTGAGCCTTTCTTCCATGCTTCTCCAACAGGCTTCACATATCCACTAGGTTCATTGGATGCTTAAAGATGTAAATTCATCTTCTTTAATTAGCAGAGTACATAATCATTTATACAACATTCTACATAGGCTAGATTGTGCCCAATGTCTTCTTGGAAAATTCATTTGTAGAATATTTATTTCTTACTACTTCCTCATCTTGTATACTCTTCTTTTTAGGGGTGGATTTAGCCAATGAAAGGAAACTGCAATGAGCTAAGAATGTAGGTTCATTGATCACACTTTGGAGTGACTGTGGCTGTTCAGTGCCTTGGGTCACATTGTGTCATCTACTACTGCTCTTGATAACTCTCTTCTGTCAAGCCAAGAAGTCAGTCCAGTATCTTTGTATCTCCCCAGAGAGCATACTTTATACCAGCTTAGGTTTTATTTGTAGTGCTAAAGGTTCCACTTAACTATATTGGGCACTCTAACAGCTCTCTGTGTGGGTTGTGTATTACTCTTAGCTGCAGGCCTTTGTTTCCCACCAATTGCCCTGCTTCAGTGAGAAGAGCTATGACTTTGAGAACCTCACTCTTCCAAAGCTGCCTAAAAAACATCTCTTCTTGACTCTTGGTTGGATAATAAATGTACTAGAGATGCTTGTCTTTTCCAAGTCCCGGGAATGCTTCTGAAATGATACTGTGGGGAACAAATTTGTTCTCTTGTATCTAAAAGTGTTTCACACGCATTAAGATGCACATATTGTGAGGAGGTGGTGGGTCTTCCCCCACCATGTCACAAATTTTCCACTCCGAATCCTTGCATAACACCATTTTTGTGTCTTTCATCTTCAAATCCACCCGACTCTTCACTGAATGCTTAACCCTATTTTGTCATCCCCTATCAAACAAAGGATAAGTACAGCTGGCTGAATTCATCCCGTGCCTTCCCTCAATTATTTTTTCCTCTCTTGCCCAGTTGAACTGTATCAAATGCAAGCTTTTGGAGTGGAAGGAGAGCTCAGTTTTATTTGGTGCGTTGTTGCTATTTTGTAAGGGCTGTGTATACTGAGAAAGGAATACCGGTAGTATGATTGGCATCAATCTTTTTTTCCTGGGTACCTTTCTGCAGGAAACCGAGCAGCTCCTGGTTTAAGATTATGTTCTTGTTTTGGACTCTATTAGTAACTGGAGATGACTTGGAGAAATAATATGCTCATATTCCGCACCCCCACCACAACTACAAAGCAAAAATACCTCATCTTAGCCATAATCAAGCCAGCGGGTCAGCTTACACGGAAGTAATATGAAGAGATGAATAGAGCAGCTACTGTGTCAAAGGACCAAAAATAGCCCGTGAAACCTGACAGTCTAATGTGGTTAATGAACTTTACTGAATGTACTGATCCAGGATGTTATATGCATTACATGATTATGCTTAAGAGACCCCCCAACATGAGCTAACTAATCATAGTTAACAGTAAGGGCATGTTCCATGTTTCTTTTCCTCTTTAGAAAAGTAGTATCTCCAAGGGAGTACATGACTATTGTGCTCCAAAGAATCATTCTTACCTCATCCCTCAATTCATGGAGCTAAAATACCATGGAGAACAAAGCTGCACCTTCTGCCTCTGATTCACAATGATTTAATTAGAAATAGGTTGGTGTTGATGCATTCAGAATTCAGTATGGTAACAAAATGCTGTTATGAAAGCAGGTATAAAGAGTTGTTGAGTTGTTGTTGCCTTTTTTGTGGTCCATAGAAAGCAAAATGGAAACAGAATCAGAGCAATGCTCTATATGTGAGTTGCTGGTTTTTCAGAGGAAAATACTAGAACATATGCCTTATCATTGAAATCTGTGGAAATTGGAATCACTTTGGACAGATACTATAGTATCCAAGTTTCCCTGCAAAATACGTTTGTGGAGAAAGCACCTTTCCTAACCTTTTGACATCCCCATTTTCAGAGGTAGCATACATTTAAATGCCAAATCCTGAAACAAGCAGCTGAAAGCTATTACCAGCTGTGCTTATGAACATCCATAAGCATGTGGCTGCCAAGCTTGTGTGTGTTACATACAATCAAGGCACATCTGATTTATAGTGTCCCTGATAGGGTTTTCAATGTGTGTGAGATATATAAGGAGCAAGTTTACTAACGTCATCCCCACTTTCCCTTGTGAGTTTCTATGACCAAGTGAGAATTTCAAACTTTGCCTCCTGAATCCTCATGCATCTCTATATCCAGTACAGCACACAGCACACAGCTCCCAGAACCCACTACATCTATCATTAACCTGTTAGGGTAGACCAGAGATAAGAAAGAAATGGGAGCTCAATGCCAGCTTTATCAGAATATACGGAGAGAGGGAATTTGAATTTCCATGTCCTCCTCCATAACATCTAATAAGTATCCGATGTGAAGACATGTAATTATTCATTGTAGGGTGCAATGGTGTTAGGTTGACAAAGCTGTACTAAACGTTATAGGGCATGGAGAAGAAATACAGAGAGACATTTGGCATAGCAGCCCTGGGTTCCTCAAAGCTTTTGCCACTTTCACTACTCTGTATGCAGTAGGTAACATTTGGTGTAAATTGAAGATGATGTGTTAACATCTGGAACTGGAGCCTGTGGAAATAGTTGGAAGCCAAATAAGTGAGTATGGGATGGTGGCTAGAGAAAGGAGATTCATAGCACAGTTGCACACTTCCCCCTCCCATTCATAGGCAGCATTTCACACTGGGCAGTGCTGGTGTGGTGAGAGATTGAAGCTTCTCCTGCTATGGGTCAGGATTCTCTCTCTGTGTGTGTGTGTCTCTCCCTTCCCCTCCTGTTGATAATCATGTACCATCAAGTCAATTCTAACTTACAATGGCCCTTTTCAGGGTTCTCCAGGTAGAGAATACTCAAAAGTGGTTTTCTTCTCGGGGTGGCCTGTGACTGGGCAGCTTGCCAAGGGCCACACAGGTGGCTCTACTCACCCACTAAGCAGGTATTTGTTGAACTCACAGGAGTCGAATCTGCCTGGGAAAATCAGCTCCAACACCATTTCCATATCATTTTGGCTGATTCTGATGAGTACAAGGGTATGTGGGAATGACTGTATAACTAGGAATAGGAAAGTGTTTGATTATATATGCACACACAAACAAAAGTGTGTGTGCACACAAACAGTCCGGTAGAAGGAAATGGTAAACCACTTCTAAGTATTTTGTACCTGGAAAACCCTGAAGTTTGTGAAGGAAAAATATGTCCCATGAGCCAATAAGAAACAAGAAATTGAAGAGAATGAAGGTGGAATTTGGAGAAACATGATGGAAATGGGATTTTTCACACCCAGTAACATTTCCCATGTATACTCTTCTTTGTTGCAGCAATGTAGAGGAGGGGGATTTGGGGAACATGTAGACTACAGGAGGTCACAGTAGTATCCTCCCAAGATCACAGGTTTTACACTTCAAAACTAATTCAATTTGAGAATAAATAGCAGTGCATGTGAAGAACAATGACTTGTTGTTGGGTTGATTCTGACCCTTCCTAGAGTTTCCTAAGTATAATGCACTCAGAAGGGATGTACCTGACCTCAGTCTGGGGACACTCTTGGACCCGGTACTTTGTCCATGGCCAAGTAGTCTGGCTCGTCCTCCAGGAAGCATACTGGAGAATCAAGCGCTGAACCCTAGGCTGTGCAGTCAGATGTTGCAACTTTCTATTCAGCCAGCCAGCATGTTACTTCCATGCATTTCTTCAGTGATTTTACTAACCATGTGTGTGTGTGTGTTGTGTTGTTACAGTCGTGACCGACTCTTTGTGACTCCACATACATGGAGTTTTCTTAGCAGGAATACTGGAGTGGTTTGCCAGTTCGTACTCCAGGCGCCTACAGCACCTGGTATTCCCTGGTGGTCGCCCATCCAAGTACTAACCAGGGCTGACCCTGCTTAGCTTCCGAAATCAGGCGAGATCAGATATACTTAGGGCACCTACTAACCATAGCTTTTGCCAATAAAAGGTCTGAAAACACTTTTTTCCTTGCATACTGTGGACAGGATTTTCCTGTTTTGCTCCAGAGGGGTAATGTTGTTGGGACTTCATGGAACTGAGTGCAAGTGCAATGTTATTTCTTGTGTCACTTTAATGACAAATCTAGACTTTCAAAATAAATCACTTGAGGGCATATCCCTTGGCTTTGAATGAAAGTAGTTATTGCATCATCTGTCAGTTGTAAAGAGAAAGCCCCAATTTCTCTTTGGGATTTACTTTCATGAGTGAAATAGCTCATGATGTTCAAACAAACAAATATCTCTGGCAAGAAAAAAACATGCTTTTTTTCCTCACTCCCCCTCCCTCAAGAGCAAGAAGCTGTAATATTGACATTCTTACTCCTAAGTGAGTGAGTATTGGATGGGCGCTTGCCAGGTTTCTAAATAAACTCTGTAGGAAGTAGGAACCATTTCCAGATGATGATTGATGTTGACAGAGTGGGCTGAGGGATGTGGCTATGTAGATGTTGGATTTCATCTCCCATGGGCCCTAGCCTTCACAGGCAATGGCCAATAATAATGTGAGTTCAAGAAAACCTAAAAGGCTACCTTTCATCCTAGGTGTTGAGTGAGCCACCATCAATGATTCATACAGGTCAATTCTCTAATAATCTTTGTGTGTTTATTTGTAGGGCTAGTAGCAATTGTACCACTTCCCACTGCAGGTGGAAGGGTCAAATGTATGAATAAGCTGCAAAGAAAATATAAAAATATCCATTTATATAAAGTGACCACAGAAGGCTTCATAATACAATGAACTCTATCATTGGGAAGAGTGAGGTAAATTTCCCTGGCAGCAGATGCTGGGGTGCTGCAGTGGAATTTTGACTGAAACAAAAGAATTGTGAGACACCACACGGTGGTATAAATAGGGCTATCCTGTTCATTCAGTTAGAGGTTTCTGCCCATTGTTCTGGTAAAGAAATAGAAAACCCTCATATCACAGTTTAGTGGATTAAAATTTGGGGTTGATTTGAGAACACACACATACATTTCAACAAGTATAAAGTGCAATGTTTTAAGTGTGTCACTGGAAAATGTACTTCAGACTGAGAGTGTGAGTGGATCAAGTGAACTTTACAGATCAACCCCACTCTTCTGCCTACTGGTTCAGTCCTTTAAGCACTATGCCATGCTGGCTTTCATCCTATAGGGATAATTAGTCATATTAATGGAAAGAAAGGCAACTGACAGCCATGGCCTGTGATTGTTACCCTCTGTGCACCTTCCATATACAGAGATAGGTACTTTAGTGATCGTAGAGCCAAAACACAAAGTAAAGCAAAGCAAAGTGTTCTGCTTATATACCTCCCCATAGCGCTTCAAGCACTCTCTCAGCGGTTTGCAATTTAATTATGCAGGCTACACATTGCCCCACCCCCACCCCCACAAGCAGGGCACTCATTTTACTGACCTCAGAAAGATGGAAGGCTGAGTTAACCATGAGCCTGCTACCTGGGATTGAACCCCAGGTTGTGAGCACAGCTTTAGCTGCAGTACAGGCATTTAACCAGTGCACCACTAGGAGACATCCAGGTTATAAAGGTGACAATTGCAATCTTCCAGAGTTGTCTGTTCTTTTAGTGTTGAAAACAAAGTAACAGAATCAGTGAGCACTTTTGTCTAATCAAGCAGAAAAACATCCACACACATTTTGGCTTGTGATAGTGATTGTCATCCCGCACCACAAGCTTTCTCCCTTTACATTCATGGAAATGATCCAACCATATCTGCAGTAATACTAGAGTGACAAAGTCAATGATTTTAGATGAGGCATCTCCTACTGCTCCTGAAATGCAGTGGCTGTTAGACCTGTGAGTTGCATGCTCTCACACGCAATGTCTCTTTGTATGAAAATATGTTTTCCAGGGATGCTGAAAAGAGATGAAAGTGACATATGTGCTTTCCTTGAATTTGGTTTCCGTGCCTCGTCACTGCTGAGGGGCTGTGTTGACAAGATTTCTCTGTCTCTCCCATTTTCCCAAATCCCCGTTGGTGTCAGAGAGCAATGAATATACTTTTATAGTGTCAGTTATTCCTTGGGGGCATTTTTGACATTTTTGAGTGAACACAAATCCCTAATAATAATCAATGGATAGACAGTCCCAGTGGAAGCTTGTAGTGTCACCTGTGGCTGCAATAGGTTGAAGGCTTTATTAAGTTAGCTAGCAGAACACCCAGTCTCTCAGCATTAAATTTTGTGGCAAAGGAGTGGAGGGACTGGACCATTTTCCTTTCCTTTTTCTTCTTGTTACATCCTTTACGTGTCCTGGCTTTCAGAATCACAGACATTGATTTTTAAAATGCCCATGTGTATGTGAGTGTTACTGGCAGCCATGCTTTACTGTAACATTTATGGTGTCTATAAAATCCTAGATATTTTTGGCCTTTCTAGAGAAAAGATTTAATGCTAGACAGCATGAAGGTTTGATGTTGAAATCTTTTCTGGCAGCCTTTGTCCAATGCCATCTACAACAACCCAACCCTCGAGCCAGTTTAACACAGGATAGTACAAATGTTGGGTGAAAATGAACCAAATAAAGAACAGGTGAAGAGGCCAATTGTTTTCTGCTTTTTGTTTATTAAAAGGCCTCTCTAAAATTCATGTTTTCATAAACTGGAGAGGAAGTTTTTATTAATTGGTAAGGATTTTTTAAAAAAAAAATATGTGTTTTTTTTTAATTGTCAGGGTCTGCCTTGAAGTACAGGTAGAAGGCTTTAAATGTGTACGGCTCTTATATGTCTTGCTGCAAAATCCCTCTGGAGTCATCTAAGAAGCCCTTGAGACTCTCTCTAGGTATAATGCAGACAAAATAGATTAAATCACAACTCATTCAGTTCTTTTCTTTGATTAGGGCAGGCTGAGACAGCAGTATTTGGGAGGGTCATAATAACTTCCATTGTCAATGGCTGCCAGCTACACTGGCTGACACTGATTGGGGCCCAGCAATATCTAGAGGACTACAGGATGTCTATTCCTGCCCTGCTGTGATTGGAAACTTGAGGAAATAAATTGGCAAAAGGACAGGCGGTTGTAACATTTTCAAGAGTCATGGGCTTATTTCAGTGTGAGATTTTGTGGTTCAAAATCCACTCCTTCAGGAAGAATGGAGGAAGTAAGAAATTCACTTTAGCTAAGAATATTCCTTCTAGTCCCTTCCCTAGGCCAGTGGTGGTGAGCCTTCAGCACTCCAAATGTTTTGCACCACAACCCCCAGAGTCCTTTGTCACTGGTAGAGATGGGCACGAAATAATTTTTTTCATTTTGATTTTCGTTTTTCATTTTGTTTCAGAACAAAACGAAAAATGAAATGATTTTTAAAGAAAAATGGAACAAAACAAACTGGAAATTTTATGTTTGCTCAGTTTCTTTTTTTGTTAGGTTTCCCATAGGAATGCATTGAGGAATGCATTCCTATGAGAAACTGCTTTAAACAACCCATGCCTCCCTCCCCCCAGTCGAGCATGTTGCAGGGAAAGGTGCAGGTTGTTTAAAATGTCTTTTAAACGAGGATGCAAAACATTTTAAAGGACTTGCACCTTTGTCCCCAACATGCCTGATGGGGGCGGGAGGAGGTGTGGGTTGTTTAAAGTGGTTTCCCATAGGAACACATTCCTCAGTGCATTCCCTGGGGGCTGCCTGGGTGGCTCCAAGACATTTTTAAAAACCCTGCACCATTTCCCAGATTGGGCACGTTAAAGGGAAAAGGTGTGGATCATTTAATGTTTCTTGGAGCCACTGAGGCTGTCTCGGGGTCTCCAGTACATTTTAAAAAGCTCACACTGCCCCCCCCCCCCAATCAGGCACACTGGGGGAATGCTGTGGAGTTTTAAAACTTTTTTTAGCTACCGAAGCAAGAGCTTTTTTAAGCTCCCAAATCAAGTGTTAATGCCCATGGCCACTGCCTGTTTCAGTGGCTAAAAAATGTTTTAAAACTCCATGCCATTCCCCCCAACATGCCCAATTGGGGGGGGGGACCATGAGGTTTTTAAACTTTTTTTTAGCCATTGAAGCAAGTGGCGGCCACAGCCATTAACACTGGCTTTGGGAGCTTTACAACAGTGTTTAATCCTTGTGCCATTTCCCCATTAACGGGTCCAATCCAGGGGTTAAATTGTGGGTTTTTTAAAATGTATTGGAGCCACATTTTGAACGACCCATGCTTCCCCCCCCCAATTGGGCACATAGGGGGGGAAAGGCACAGACACCGTGTTAAAAACAAAAAATGAAACAAAACAAAAATGAAACATTTTTTAAAAAATAATTTCAAATGAAACAAAATGAAATGAAGCCCAACAAAATGAAAAAAAAAATAAACACGATTTTTGCATTCATGCCCATCTCTAGTCATTGGCAATGCAGGCTTAGAATTCTGGGAGTTGTGGTCCAAAACATCTGGAATGCCAAAGCTTCGCCACTACTGGCCTAGGCCGTGAACAATTGATGAGAATCAGAGCATCAGCTCTTCAGTTCCTCAGCACTCAGTCACTACAAAATTCAAGGCTCAGGACCCACTCCTGAGAAAGCATGAGTCTGAAAGTCTCACCTTTTGAAAGTGTATTAGGAAACATGAGGCAAATATTACTTCCTACCTGAGGATGTACTGTATCTGAAACTTACATCACCACGAAATCTCTGTAATGTCTTGGAATTCTTACGCTTTGAGTTTCTTCATCACTGCAGTTGTTAACCAATGCAGAGTAAAGATAAGGAAATTCACAATAAAATGAGTAATAATCCAGGTATCAGCTCCTTGGAAAAAGGCATATTGGTTGAGGAACTTGCATCTTTACTGCCAATTATCCATTTGGGTGGTGTCATACATGCACAGACAATATTCAACCATTTCATTATTAAATGGTGGTTTGGTTGTGGGAAACGGTCCTGGCCAGATTGAGCATCACAAACAGAAGTTTCTTATTCCCTCATATCATTCTTAATGTTGGACTTTTCATTAGAATAATTGACGACCTACAGCTGCCAACCTTCAATGATATAGGCAGATGTGCAACAATCAAATGCTGCTCTTCCTGACTCCTTGAAAGATTCATGTCACCCTTTGAGTATAGCTGACATACTTCGTTGCCTTTAAAGGGAAGCCAATCTCTTTTAGCTGCCCCTCCCCCAGGAGATTCAAATCACTTAGACAAGCAGACCACACAGTACATTGACAGTGAAGCTTCGTGGGATTGATGCCACAGATTTAGATTAGCTATTGTTTAACCAGCGTTCAAATATTGGGGCTGAACTGTGGTATTTTTGTGCTGTTTTTTGTTAAAGAATGGCTTTCTCAGACCCTACCTTTCAAGTGACATTCAGAATCTTTTCTTTTGCAGCCATTCCGTAGAGTGACGTTTTCAGTTGTGAGTCAGCCTCAGGACCCACATCAAGGGTCATTGCAGAGTTGCTATGACAGCGGTCTGGAGGAGTCAGAAACACCAAGCAGTAAGAGTTCTTCAGGGCCGAGGCTGGGTGCCCTTCCACTCCCAGAGGACAACTACGAAAGGACTACGCCGGATGGCAGTGTTGGTGAGGCAGAGCATATGGAAAATGGTAGGGGCAAACACAACACCCACACACTCGATTTACACTAGTCATTCCACATAACAGAGACTTGCCCAGAGGTTAGTTGGGAGTTTAAAAAAATGATTAAAAAAACCCTTTAAACAGATCAAACAGTATCCAGCCAAATGTAGGCTTTAACCCTGTGCACTCTAAACTGGGACTAAGATCCTACACGGAATACAATGTGATTAATTTCTAAATAAGCATGCATAGGACTGAAATTGGAATCACTTCTGAGTGTTATTTCCAGTGCATGGAGTAAAACATGTGCACTGTTTTTGACTACAATTACAGAAGGCTTCGGTATGCCTAACTTTTGACTGGGTAGTGCTCATCATATCTAACTGGTAAAATGTATTAAGACAGGCAAAGGCATGCAATTACTTTTCTTTCTTTTTATTCCCCAACCCACCCACCCCAAAAATTAAAACCAGGTTGCTGATACAGTTAAGTGTGTATATATAAAAATCAGCCTAGAGCTGGTGAAAACAATTTAATTTATCTTTAACACATTAAAAGGGAGAATGTTATTTTCTTCTGTTCTTATTACTATTGTTTTTTTCCCTTTTTTATCATACATCTCTATATTATTGCTGTTGTTGTTGCTGAACTGAAGATGTCCAACAGGCATAAGATAATAGGACATAAACTTTTCCTCTGGGTTGTTTCTTCCCTGGTTGCATGCTCTTGATATAGCTTGTGTTACTTACTTCACACATCCCCATTATAGCAGAGGTGGCATGGTAGCAATAAACAAGGCTGTGGTTTAAAGATTCTGTGTGCAGCTACCGTATATCCTATTGTATGCTATGCAAGGCAAAATATGATAAGTGTGAACTGCTCCCCAGCAGATAATAATAAATCTTCAACTGCTTTTGGATTCTTGCTCACTGGATAATAGTCTTTGGCTTGAGATACCAAAGACAAAGACTTACTGTGTGTATTTTATGTTGGAAATATTAACTCAAATCTTTATAGAAGGTATTCTAAATAATGGCAAATTCCAAAGATAATGAGTAAATGACAAGAGTTTGCCAAGTCCATTTATTTATTTATTTATTTATTTATTTATTTATTTATTTATTTATTTATTTATTTATTAGGGGGACACATTGGAACATCTTCTTTTAAAACGTGGTTTTATTGATGTCAGTGACAAAACTGTGGCACATTTTCCAGCACTATATTTAATTTGCCCCCAACTACTCTTCCCACCATCACATAATTTCTGGACTTGTAATTTAAATAAAAAATATAAATAGTAATATTTAAAAGTTTCCCTATATATTTTTTTCTGTGTTGTTTTTAAGCATACATTTTGTTAGCCTGTGCTATTATTTGATAGATGTGAAATCTTTTGACATCAACTGAATTGATTCCATTGTTACTCCTGTAAAGTAAGGTATTGAATCTGAAAATACAAGCTAATGGTATGGAGTGCAACAATGCACATATATGATGAATTTGTAGTAATATAAAAGCATAAGTGGAGGAAGTATTGGCCTTCAACAATTCATTTATAATATCTGAATTACTTTCTTTTGGGTACTTTTATATCAGCAATTAATTAAATGTGCCCATGGCTTTGTGCACTCACAAATAGGCAACTCAACACAATTAAAGCACAATGATTTTTTGGTAAAGGAGGGAAAGGGCTTTTTTAAAGTATTGTTATTTGGGTGGGAAATGATTGCTTTAGTTACTTTTTCAGGTTTTGATTTTTTTAGTTTACTTTGCAAAGGACAAGATTTAGTGGCGCTGGTTTGGGAAGAAAGATAATTTAGTACTTCTTCCTTCATGCCAGGAGCAATCCAGTGGTACTTCCAGAGTGGAAAGATCAGACAACAGGATGCTATTGTTACCCAGGGGACAACAAATGTGTCCATGACCTTGAGATACTATTTTCAATAATGGCCCAACATAGGAGAGGCAACAGCTCAGGACCAGAATCAGCAGTGTACCTCCATCTGAAGGACAAAGGACAGTCATTCAAAGATGAGGATTTACATATATTAGACAGAGAAGATAGGTGGTTTGGGAGAGGGAAGCAATTCATGTGAGCCTAGAAAACCCCTCTCTCAACAGAGATGGTGGGCTCAGGCACAATCTGTCTGCTATTCCTCAAGCAGCCCTTTCATCAGTCCCCAGAAAAATCAGAAGCACTTCACACCTTCACCAGCAAGGGCTTAGCTAATGACCCATACTTAATAGATGTTAGGAAAGGTTGCATCGGTGGGGCTTTCACACACCTTAGGCCATAATCCACGCACGTAATGAGCGTATTCAGGCCATTGTTTAATAATATATCTATTCGGACCAGGGTGATGTGAAATGAAGGTGAACAATAAAATGGAGGACACACCACCACTAACTTTCCTCAGACTGACAAAGCGGCTTGGATGAGCAGCACAACATTTCGATCTCTCAGGAAAAGAAAAGAAGTCCTGTTGTCATAACTCAACTTCCAGATATTTTCTATAATGTAATTGAAGGAGCAACTTCTATTAAGTTCACAAGCCTATTCTCAATAGTAATTTACAAGAAATAAGCTTGGCTTTTAAATAATGCCAGTTTTAGTAGTTTTTTTTTATTTTTATATATAGAACATATGTCATATATTCCTATAGAACTGTTACGTTTTCCTCCACTGTCATCCCAATATTGTTGCTGCCTTTGCATTTTGTACCCTATCTGATTGATAAAGGAACATGTTTATTTTCTCAGGCTCAAATCCAGTTTGTGACAAATTCTGGCCTCCCACAGGGTAAACCAATTGTCATGTGGGACAATAGCAGGTGTTATGATCCTTAATGGACTGGAGATCGAACACTACATTGGGCCAATGAGAAATAAAGGCTTAAGGTAGATGACATCACAGGCACGGTAGAAGTAAAATACTGGGTTTAATAGATAAGGCAAAGCAAAGCAGGAGATAATCTGTGTTATTACCTGATGTGATGACTTGTATTTGGAAGAAAGCTTTCTGGGTATTTCTCATATGGTTTAAAGGGACATCAGACTGTCTTTAGGTTGTGGATTAGCAGATCAGGGTCCTCCCTAGTACAAGATAGCTTAATCAACTAAATGAATATTAAAATTACTTTAAGACACAGAAGACCAGATGTGTACTCTACCATTTCTGTGATTCCTGTGCATGTTCATGGATGTATAAGCTACTAGGTTCCATGGGATTCACCTTTCAGTACATGCATCTTAATTACTTGCTGTTGCCATTGTGTACAGAACTGGTGAGCTAGTCATCCCTTTGTCTGAGCATAATGGGTACTGGGATGGTGCTTGAACTGCAGAGCTATCACTCTCCTGCCCCTTCCTAGCTAGTATCGCTGGCAGCATACTGCAACACCTCAAACACATTAATTCTGTATTAATTGGTGACTAACAATTACTAACAAGTCAATGAGAGTCTGAGATACTTTGCTGCCTGAGGCAAAGGGTAAGATGCATAGACTTTGTTCACAAGCCAAGCTGAATCTTGCTTCAGTTCTGTGATGGGATACCAAGGCTGCAGTTTATGAGGGCCTGGGGCACATTGGATGGCATGTGTGCATAGATCTGTCCTGTAATACAGGGTGGTGGCCAAGGCTGAGTGGAAAGGAAGACAGCTGCTGCTGCCAGTATCTGCTGTCTGAGGCAATTGCTTTTCACTGTTGCATTGTTATGCACATGGAAGGCAAATGGCATAACCTGTAGTGTTCTCTTGATGCTTATTAATATCTCTGGTTTAGATTTCCAGCACATGCCAGTCTGATAAGTTGGCAGATGCCCTAAAATCCAAATGGGGAGTCACTACCATATTTATCAGTGAGTTCTGCATTTGCATTTGCCTTCTGCAGAAATTGCTCTGCAAGAGGAGATGGGCTTCTCTATGGTAAAACTGTGGGAGAACAGCCCTTAGTGTCAACATTTGTACATGGACTAGTATTTCAGCATTTTTGCAGCAAGGCCATAACTATCTAGAAAAATACAGAAATATAGGAAAAGGGGACATTGCTACTTTCTGCTCTATCTCAAATACAATTTTTGTGGGGGTAGGGAAGGAGGAATTCCCAAAATATCCTTGATTTTCTTTACATGGCATGAAAACTGTCTACAGTGGTACCCCACCCTTTTGCTGTTCATATACTGCGGTCCTGCTATATTGTGGGACCTCAGTATATGAAAAATGGCCCTGTAGGGTAAAGGAGAAAAGTCCTGTTTCAAGCCTCCCATACTTACCCCAGGACTGGAGCTGCCCCGAACAGGCCTGTGAGGGCCTTCCTGGGCCTTCTGGAGGCCCCAAAAGGGCCTCCCTGCGAACCGGAAGTGACTTACGGATCACTGAAAATCATTTCTGAGGCCTCCAAGAGCCTTTCTAGGCCTGTCGGAGGCCTCAGAAATGATTTCTGGTTTACGGAAGTCACTTCTGGTTCACAGGGAGGCCCTTTGGGGGCCTCTAGAAGGCCCAGGAAGGCTCTCACATGCCCGTTTGGGGTAGGACCAAACTGGGAGCAAGTATAAGAGCCCCCAGGTAGGCCCCCCTGGTCTGACTCAACCTGCATCTGCATATCGTGGATTTTCAATTATCACGGGTCAGCTCAGGTCCCTAACCCCTGCGATAGGTGGGGGATCACTGTATTTGGTGTTTTGTAATCCTGGTGGGAAAAGTTTGGCAATTTGTTGCTGTGTTTTGAATTTCTAGTTAAATCCCTTTAGCTGCATAGTATAGTGCAGATTAACTTCAAGTTCCTCAGCTTAGTCCATCCCTTTTCTGATTAAGTGGCTTGTACAGTCTAAATACTGGTACTTCACACTGAGAACAAATAAAGGGTTTCATTACTTATATCAGAGCAGATCAAACAGCAACAAACAAACATGTCTAACTAATTTTTGGCAACAGGCCTTAACAGAATGACTGTTTCCTTTAGAGATGGAAAAAAATAGAGCAAAGAGACAGGGCTTTCTTTGAATCAGAGGCAGAGAAGGTGAGTTAGTGCTGGATAGATTGAGAGGAACCCCAGGCCAGATAGGTCCCTCCCTCTAAAGGCAGCATGCAAGTTTGCAAAAAAGGACAACACTCTTAGAGTGGTTTTTGATGTCTATTAGTGGTCCACAGCACAATCTGCAAAACTGTAATTCATGAGGCATCAACAGGGCTAGTTGGGATCAGCAACTCTCCATAAAAATTATGTATGGCACCCCTCTAGCTAGTTTTATAAAATCCCAGTACCACATAGCTCCACCTTCTTTTTTGTTTGTTTGTTTATTGACTAAGCATCTACTTTTCAGTAGCCTTGGGATAATACCATTTTTAGAACAAATCACAAGCCCCTCCTCTTTAGGATAATTTCATATCTTAGTTAAGGACTAGTGTGTGGCATATCAAGATTTTCCTAAACGTATTTTTGAAATGGGAAATATGTATATACTAGACATGGGCACGGAGCGGCGAAATTTTCGTTTCCGTTACCGTTTGTCGTTTCCGTTATGTAACGAAACGACAAACGAAAATTGTGCTGAAAGTGCAACGAAATGAACAGAACCACGGAAATTGTGGTCGTTACGTTTCGTTTCCGTTAATGGCGACGCTCAATGAAATGAGCTGTTTTAAATGTTAAAAAATGCCCTGGACATCCATAAAAACACAGCGATAAGTATTTATATTGTCTGATAATACCTACCAGGGGGGTTGGGGTCCTTAAAACGTTTGTTTTTGTCTTCTCCCATCGCGATGTAGTTTTCTTTTCCCTTTAAAATGGATGTCACCACCAGCCACAAAATGGAGGCAAGCCATGTGATGGGATCATGTTCAACCAATAGCATGCCCAGGTTGCAGACTGGGTGGGCAGGTCTGGCAGCCACAGAGGGCATAAAAAGCTCTGGCAGCCCCCGTCCTCCTTGCAGTCTCTGGTGGGAGTTAGGGTGGGATTGATGTCTCTGCTGCGACTCTAGCTTCAGTCGTGCAGCCTCCCTGTGTGCATGTGTGCTGCGTACCTCTCAGTGAGTACCCTCCCTTGCCCCGCAGTACAGTCACTCTGCGGCTGCCTTGCACCCTGGGCAATGCCCGCCGCTGCCTTTGCAGCCTCCCTGCATACCTAGTCTATACTGTGTCTGTGCCAGCATCCATTTTTTTAGTGTTGTCCCTCTGGTCTGGGGTGTTAGGGGATGCCTGTGCACGGAAATGCTTTAAAAATTGCGCAAAAAGCGTATAGAAACGACAAATGAAAAAACGAAAAACGGTAACGAAATTTTTCAAAAAATTCACAACAAATGGAAACGAACTGAAACAGACCTCTCAATGACAAACGAAAAACTGAAATGCCATTTTTCTGTTTCGTGCCCATCTCTAGTATATACAGTTTATCACAGAAGTGAGTACAAATGAGTACACCACTTTACATTTCATAAACATTTTAGTATAACTTTGCATGTGACAACACTGAAGAAATGACACTTGGCTACAATGTAAAGCAGTGAATGACAGCTTTTATAACAGTGTAAATGTGCTGTCCCCTCAAAATAATGCAGCACACAGTCATTAATGTCTTAACTGCTGGCAACAAAAGTGAGTACACCCCTAAGTGACAATGTCCAAATTGGGTACAAAGTGTCAATATTTTGTATGGCCACCATTATTTTCCAGCACTGGCTTACCCCTCTTGGGCATAGATTTTACCAGAGCTTCACAGGTTGCCACTGGAGTCCTCTTACACTCCTCCATGAGGACATTACAGAGCTGGTGGACGTTAGAGACCTTGCACCCCTCCACCTTCCCTTTCAGAATGCCCCACAGATGCTCAATAGGATTTAGGTCTGGAGACATGTTTTACCCTCAGCTTCTTTAGCAAGGCAGTGATTGTTTTGGATGTGTATTTGGGGTTGTTATCATGTTGGAATACTGCCCTGCAGCCCAGTCTCTGAAAGGAAGGGATCATGCTTTGCTTCAGTATGTCAGACTGAAATGAAATGGAATACTACTGTATATTTCCACTTCATGCCCATCTCTACACATGACTAGTATGAGAGAGTGAGAGTGATAAAACCAAATGTGAAAGTGAGAGTGATAACATCTGCTCCCCCTTCACACCTGAGACCTTGTGTCACTACCGGGGCTCATGGTACCAGGGAGTGAAAATGGCTACTTGGGCCCAAGTGGACATTGCCAATTAGGAGTGTACTCACTTTTGTTGCCAGCAGTTTAGACATTAATGGCTATGTGCTGTGTTATTTTGAGGGGACAGCACATTTACACTGTTATACAAGCTGTATACTCACTGATTTACATTGTAGCCAACTGTCATTTCTGCAGTGTTGTCACATGAAAAGTTATACTAAAATCTTTATGAAATGTGAGGGGTTGTGCTCACTTCTTTGATATACTGTATATTCCTATTTACTTTGGAGTCAAATATACAGGTAACCTGTCACTAGAAAGATAATTTCTTAAGGGCTAATTATCGATGGTTGTTACATCAAGAACTATTCTCACATCCCTTGAGTTGTAAATTAGTTCACTTTTCTCTCTGATCAGTCTTTTGACCACAAGCGTATCTGGCATTTCAGAATTTGGCTTCTAAGACACTCAAAGCTGTCACAATAACACCTCTTGAATATTATTGTGATTTCATTTCTGGCCCTGTTACCTGTAGTCTGGCTTTTTTATAAAAAAAACTGGAGCCCCATTGAAGTGTCACCCTGTTCGTGTGAAATCTAATGGAGATGGTAAGTGCAGCCCTACCTCCCACCACTCACACAGACATATTCTAGATTTTTGTGTGTTGAGCACACAGTTCTGTATAGGTGCTGTGTGTTCAGTTGAAAGTGTTACAGAGGATGCAATCAGATTTAGCCTTCCCTATATGTTGGTAGGGCTCCTAGAACCTTGTGTGTTCAAGGTGAGCTTCATTAGAGAGATGTTGTCCTTTGAGAAGTCCACCTGATGTCCTGGATTACTTTTGGCACAGTTGGGTATGATCTATTTTCTGGCCACTACATGACATCACAAGCAAACCTGACCCTTTCCCATGTCTATCTGTGGTTTTTGTTTTGTTTTTTGAATGCCAGCAGGGGTTACTCCTTTGGTTAGCATGGATGGCATCACTCCATTTGAGTTTGGTTCCTGGCATATGCATTTGCCAGTGTTGAACAAAAACGATGGGAGTTTCATGTCACTTGGGTGGCAAGCCAATGCAGTGATATGCCAGTTCTCAATTTGGCTTTTAAAAATCTGTTGTTCTTCCATTTCCCCACATGAGGGCTTGGAGGCAGAGAAGAAGGATTGGGTTAAGTAAGGCCAGTGTTTTCTTGTCCTGAATTGGAGTAGCTATTCCCTAGATGGGCAGTATAAAAGTGAAATCAATCAATCAATCAATCAATCAATCAATCAATCAATCAATCAATCAATCAATCAATCTATCTATCTATCTATCTATCTATCTATCTATCTATCTATCTATCTATCTATCTATCTATATCTGGTATTTGTGTTTGTTTGCAATGATCACTGTAAAAGGCACACCACACCTTCAAGCAATCTTATTTATTCCAGTCCAGCCGGGCTATTGAGTCTCACCCAGAATTTCCATTTTTAAGACCCTAACGAAGCTGAGTTCCTGAAGACAGGAGCTCTCTAAATATAGTCACATGCTTCACGATAAAGGTGCAAATATACTTTGTGTTAGCGTTGACATTTGGTGAGTGGGGTTACATTCCTTCTCACAAGAACTCACAATGTGAGCATGGAAATAAGGCTCATTTATAGTTCCATTAATGTGTTTTCCCTTTAAAATAAACATAAGCACATTGGGTTTGTGCATTTAGTCAAACACCACACCTCCATGTTGGTGTGACTCCTTCAAGAACCATGTGTGTTCAGGATGAACACATTATGGAGCTTCTGTGAAGGTCACCTTATTGATTCAGAACCCTGATTTTTTCCAACAGTCCAGTGGACCTACACACCTGATATTGATAGGTATGCAGGTACCAGTGCTCACCAAGTCTCTGTAAACTTGAAGGGAACCTCTCTTAATGCATGGGCAGATGCTTCTTCCCAAGAGGGATGTGTAATTGTGCTCAATCAGTGTGATCAGAGTTGCTTAGGCCAATTAGTTCTTCTGCACTGAGTATAAAGTGATAATGGGTGCTTTCTAGAAAGAGGGTGATGTAATACTGGAAACTATGTCATGCCAAAATTGGCCTTCTGCTGTCACTGTCTGGATTCAGCTTTGCAGTAGCAGCATGTCATCTGCCTCTTGTAATTCCTGTTGGCACTGGCCTGTAGGTAATGACAGAACAAGAGGCAATGCATTTTTGCTACTCTGTAAATGTAACATTTGACATTTGAGTGAGGTTTCTTCCCCTCTTCCTCCAGCAGTTCAATTCCAGCTCTTAAGATTGCTTGTCCTGACTTCCAGAGTAGATGTGAACAGACTAAAATTCTGCTTAGTTTCATCTAGTTGCATCTCTGACATTAATGGATAATTCTTACATCAAAAGCAGGGAAACAGAAACCTGTTGATCACTGATTTGTCACATTTAATTGGAATCTAGGTAATCTGAGCCATCTTACGTGGCTGTGTTTTAATAAGAGACTCCACTGGATTTTCATTCAGTTCCCCTTCATAGGTACAGAATGCTTTTTAAAGCTATCTTCATTCCTAATTGTTACAGCTTCAAATCTTTACTCTTGAACTACAACCGCTGTGAAATGGCTCAGCTGCAATTAATTGATTTAGAAGTATTTGAATATGAAAGTAGGAGAGATCATTTCCCCTACAATCAGCAAAGGCCACTAGGTTTATTTACAATATTCTCGGTGCAAGCAAAGTGTGAGAAGGGGATGGCAGATGAGGCACGGTAAAGACGAAGCTCAAAAAAGTCACATTTTGTGTGCGTTTTCGTAGGCTGAATATTCTATGGAAACAATTGGTTGTGTGGGGCTGTGGGAGCTGTATTTCAAAAAATAAGTAACTTTTCCCAGCATAGTTTCAATATGCTTTAATTCCTGAGTTAGTACAGTTCATGTTGGGAATGGCTCGAACATGCAAATTAATCACTCAGAGATGTCTCCAGATGTGCCTATGTATAAATCACGTGCAACAAACCACATATGTTGGTCCAATGAATTGAAAGTTGCAACAGACACTATGTTGCAGACCACATATATCTGATTTTTAAATCTTTGTGTACTCAACTGAAACTATTTCAAATTCTAGAATGAATGCCACATGTAGCCACTGGTAAGATTTGTGCACCATCCCCACAAGACCTTCCTTTGCTCAGACCCCATTGAAAGGTATAGCAGATGCACAAGAACACATTTATACTCTGTAGGGCAGTGATGGCGAACCTTTTAGAAACCAAGTGCCCAAACTTGGATTCAAAAACCCACTAATTTTTCACAAAGTGCCAATACAGCAATTTAACCTGAATACAGGTGACTGTGAAGGGGCGATGTTGGGTGCCCACAGAAAGGGCTCTGAGTGCCACCTTTGGCACCCGTGCCATAGGTTTGCCAACACTGCTGTAGGGTTTCCACTCTTCCACTGGCGTTTGTGAAGAATATCTTGCTAGACTGTATGGCCCGGCCTTATATGAATAAATTGTGGGTTCCAATTCAAGAGCAGGGTAAAACATTTTCATCTTGTCACGAATACTTATATCCTATCTTCTATGGCAGTGGTTTTTTGACCAGGACTCCTCAGATATTGGACTGAAACCCCCAGAAGCCTTCACCACTAGTTATGCTGACCATGATTTCTTGGATTTCTAAGAACATTTGTCAACCCAAAGTTGGGAATTGCTGTTCTACAGCCTCTTTATTTCTAAATTTGCAGACCATGTAATGTATACAATGTTCTTCATACAGGAGTCTTCTCTCATGAAATCAGTAGTGCAGAATCAAGTTTTTCAGCCTTCCTTGAACTGCCCCACTTCACAATAATGTAGAAGAATCATAGCCAAATTGCTACTGTTGCATCCACATATTTAAGGGAAACATACTGCGAAGAGAGTATGCATCAAGGAAGACATTTGGTTACACTCCTTGTTTATGTGCAAACCTATCATGCCCCTATGTGCATGTGTCTCTGTGTCTAAAGACACACAGATTTGGAAATCCCACCTTCTGAAAGCATACACAAGCTTTAGTTTGGAGATTTCAGCTTGTTCCATGCATGCATGGACTTAAGGTTAGGAATTTGTTAGGAAGCTTGATAAAGACTAACTCATCTGTCTCAGGTATGCTGCATTCAGTGTAGTCCTTAGGGGAAAAAAACCATGTTATTTTATGTTGTCATTTTGCACATCTTCTAGTCAATTCAGCATGCATTGGTCTCTGACATTTAGTGACTTCTAAAACAAACAGGCAAAAGTCCTTTGATTTAAATGGTGGAAACACATATATCAGACTGTATTTGTAAGATTAAATGAGTATCTCTGGATGTGCACTGGTCCTGCTTTATGTGGGAATACACAAAGGGAATCTTAACCAAAGCAGATGCTCCCTATCTTGTTTATTACTTTTTGGGAGCTGATGGATTACAACTGGATTTTTACAAGTATATCTTCGATACCAGAAGGGACCTGTCTTTGGTTTACTTTTCTCAGCTTCATAACCCTCCACATGCTTACAGATTATCTTATTGATCAATAAGACCAAGTAACTAGGAAGCCACATCTCCACATTATTTCAAAGGTAGATGTCCTGTCTTCACTAAGAATTAGTCTGCATTTTGAAAGACTTTCCAATGGCATGCTAAAGGGTTCCTCCCATAACCCTGTGATTTTGTTCTGTACCAAGGCTTGTGAATCTGCTTGTAACTAGAGATGGGCACGACTTAGCGGTATTCCCGTTACCGTTTCCGTTACTCGGTTCCGTTACTCCATGGAAACGGTAACGGGAATTACTCCGCCAGACTTCGAGCTCGAACTGACGAACGAACAATTTTGGTCTGATTTGTCGTGCTCGTTACTTGCATTGCGCGATCACGCGATGCCATGCGGCACAGAAAAAAAGTTTTTAAAAGTTACAAAACCCAGTTCCCGGCCAAAAAGCAGGCGGAAAAATGCCTGCCGTGCCTCAGGGCACCTACCAGAGGGGTTGTTTCTGGAGGTCCCTGGCCTCCCCCCATCCCCCGTCCTGGCTGGGCTGCTCAGGTGGGACTCGCCGCAGGCTCGCAGCCAGCAAAAAGCCTAGTCTCGCCGCCGCCCGCCGCAATTAAAGCGCAAGCAAGCGGCACGGAGTCACGGACGGCACATGAAAAAACTTTTAAACTCTCCCCCCACCCATTCCCGGGCCAAAAAGCAGGCAGAAAAATGCCTGCTTGACTAAGGGCGCAGGGCACATACCGGAGGGGTGGTTTCTGGTCTGGAAGGGGGGTCCCGCCTCCCCCCCATCCTGGGCAGCCGGACTCGCCATGGCATGCGGTGCGGGCGGGGGATCCAAAATGGGGCGGCGAACGCAATATTTTTTTCGATATCGTGGTCCAAAAATACACAAGCACAACAGAAACACGCGAAAATTTATAAACTGCCAGATTTTTCACAGTAGCAGTGGGTTTTTTCTTGCAACAAAATGTCTCTCCTCTCCTCCTCTGTCCTCCATTGATTTTATTTCATTTTATTTTATTTACACCTGCGCAGTGCGCAATGATGGGCTGGCCCAGTGGCCAGCCATGTGGGAGTGGACAACCATGCAAATTTTTGGAGCCATCCCACCAATCGCATGGCCACTTGGCCACTGAGACTTCTGGGATGTGCCAAAAAGCCCCCTAAAACCTGCCCTAGCCCCCTAGCCCCCTAACCCTAATCCTTGACTCCTTACCCATACGTCACAGACTGTCTTCTTAGTGGGTCAGAGAGGCACCCAGAGGTGCAACCCAATAGCCCACCGTAACCTTACCCGTCACTAGCCTAACCCTAGCCCTTGCACTAACCCACCTTAACCCTAAGCCAGATCTACTTGCATTGCACTACACGCAAGTACGATTCCCTTCTTTGTGAGACATGGCAGGTGCGACCCAGTCGTCCTGGACGGAGGGTCGTATCAGTGGACTGGTCTCACTGTCTGCAATAGTGGTATGCATATCCATATGGCTATGCATGCCATTTTGCAGCAGCAGGTGAGGAGGGGAGACCCCCATGTTGAGGGGTCTCTTGGAGCCTGCTGCTTCCCCTTCCTAGTGGGTGAGGATAGGAGGCACCCACGGGTGCCTCCAGGAGCCCGCTTTCCCTTTAAAGCGGGCCAGAGGAGGCACCCACCCCACAGAGGTGCCTCCAGGAGCCCGCTACACCCCCAAAAAAAACAGTACTAGCGACAACAAAAAACGAAAAAATGAACCGACTAATTTTTGCGATTTTTTACGAAAAATGGAAACGAGCCGAAACGGGCTGCCTCCGACACACGACAACTCGAAAACGTCATTTTCCCTAGTCGTGCCCATCTCTACTTGTGACTAATGTAGTAATTATGAAGAATGTAAATTCCAACACAGAAGGTCAGAATTTAGATTGGGAACGTGCATTCTTGCTTATAATTGCTGTACAAATTTTATTTAGCCACAAGCCTGAGACTTCACTTTGCTAGAGACGTAACACTAGACATGGGCACGACTTACCGAAATTCCCGTTTCTGTTTCTGTTCCTCGTTTCCGTTACGTAACGGAACGAAGAATGACAATTACTCTGCCAGAACTCGAACTCGAACCAACTAAAGAAAAATTGGGTCTGATTTGTCGTGTTGTCGTTCCTGGCATTGCAGCCGCGCGATGCCAAGCGGCACAGAAAAAAAGTTTTTGAAAGCAAAAAACCCCCCGATTCCCGGCCAAAAAAGCAGGCGAAAATATGCCTGCCTGTGCCTGAGAGTGCACCTAGAGGGGTGGTTTTTTTGGGGGGGTGTCCCCGGCCTTCCCCCCTCCTGTCCTGGGCTGCTCTGGTGGGGGCTGGGGGGTATCCTCGTAGTCTCGCAACAAGCCGGACTCGCCGCCGGCGGCCGCCGCCATTCAAGCGGCACAGGAAAAAAAGTTTTAAAAACCCTGATTCCTGGCCAAAAAAGCAGGCGAAAATATGCCTGCCTGAGAGTGCACCTACCAGAAGGGTGGTTTCGGGGGGGGGGGGTCCCCCGGCCTCCCCCCCTCTCCTGTCCTGGTCTGCTCAGGGCATCCTCGACGTCTCGCCAACTCGCCATGCCATGCGGTGCGGGTGGGGGATCCAAAATGGGGCAGGCAACCGCAATATTTTTTTTGAAATCGTGGTCCAAAAACACACCAAAGCAGCACAGAAACATGGGAAAATTGCTATTTTAAAACTGCCAGAATTTTTACAGTAGCAGTGGGTTTTTCTTGCAACAAAATGTCTCCCCTGTCCTCCTCTCCATTTATTTTATTTTATTTTATTTTATTTTATTTTTTACACCTGCGCAATGATGGGCTGGCCATGGGAGTGGACCATGCAAATTTTTGGAGCCATTCTACCAATCGCATGGCCACTTGGCCAGGTTTTGACTGAGAGACTTCTGGGATGTGCCAGTCGGGCATAAAAAGCCCACTATCCCTAGCCGTAACCCTAACCCTAACCCTAAGCCTAACCCATACGCCAGTACACTGTCCTTTAGTGGGTCAGAGAAGCACCCAGAGGTGCACCCCACTAACTCACCGTAACCTTACCTGTAAACCTAAGCCTAGCCCTTGCACGAACCCTAACCCTAAAGCCAGATCTGTGTACTCACATTGCACTACACATGCAAGTACACTTCCCTTCTTAGTGAGGCACAGGGCGCCCAGAGTGAGGGAGCCTTCCCCACTATGTTCACTGAGTGCACACAGTGCACAGCGCAGAAGCACCGCACTACCGGCAGTGGGCTGACTCACAGAGGCACCCAAAAAAGAGAGGTGCCTCTGCCACTGCAACTTGGTATGCATATCCAATTGGCTATGCATGCCATTTTGTAGCGGGCCAGAGGAGGCACCCACCCCACAGAGGTGCCTCCAGGAGCCCACTACCCCCCAAACCAGTACTAACGACTGACGAAAAAATGACAAACGAAATGACAAATTTTTGAAAAATTTCGCGACAAACGGAAACGAGCCAAAACGGGCTGGCTCCAACACACGACAACTCGAAAAAAAATTTTCCTGGTCGTGCCCATCTCTACGTAACACTACACATAGCACTGTTGCCTATGAATGTTTTGAAGAGGAACATTCAGCAGTTTTTCCTTTTAATAAAAGAAGCGTTGTCTTCAAAATAAGTTTGGATTTTAATGGGGATTATCCTTTTGTGATTATGCTTGGTTAGGTAAATCTTCACTAAGATTTTGCATTTCCTTGTCACCACTGTTAACTTGAAAAGGAGGGTTGACAGTATGTTGTTGCTGGGTCAAATGAAAAGTTCACATAGTTCTCATACTTTAGTGGCAAACCAGATGGCCTGAGAACCTTCAAACAACACATAAAGATATACTGCCATGGATACACTTATCCAATATGAAATGTGGCTACTTCTTCTTAATTATCCGTGGCCAGGAGATTTCAGGATTTGAGCATGGTTATTAATTATTATAAGATCTTTTGGAGGTCCCTAATGGTCCCTAAATAACAGCTATGCTCACATCTTGCCACAGTGAGAAGCATCTTGGTGGCACAAGACAACATGATCTCTTAAGAAGAACCTGGAGTGGAAACAGCAGAGCAACATAAAAGTTTATTTTATAATACCAATTCCTCCAAATAGAATATGATAGCTGTGTCTCAAAGGATGGATACAAGCAATCAGACCTCTGTCTCTCCACCCCATATGAGTATTTCTAAAGTGATTGCTTTCACAGCCACCAAGATGTTAGAATCAAATGTACTCCAATTTTCTCAAAGGGGATCCAATTTGTGATTAGCTTGACACCCACTACAAAAGGAGTGGGAAGACAGAGGAAAGGGCCCAGAGAGGCTTATGGGACAAAGCATACATGTCTTGTGATAAATCTGGAATTCAGAAGGTTAAAGCTATTAAGACACATAAAAGTGATGTAATTAAAAGTGCAGGAAAAGGAAATTAAATTTATGTTACCTTATGAGAAAGACGCTGAATCCATGTGAAGGCAGACTGACAGCTCCTTGTGTCCATGAAACACATAAGACCCTTCCTGGACACTCTGGGACACTAGGAAGGGTTTCCGAGTGGCATAACCAAGATGTTGCAGATGCTCTGCATGTTAATTTCATTCATTCATTCATTCAATCATTCATTGTGAAGGAAGAGACTTTCACTAGTCTAGCACATAGAGAGAGGGAGAGAAAGAGAGAATCTGTGTTGGAATACCTGCATTCAGGTTTGTGTGTCTCCTGTACCCCCTTTTATTCAAGTGTCAGTTCCAAAGAAATAACTGGGCAGGTTGATGTTTGTATTGATAAGTGTGTGTAAGAGTGCATACTTCCACATTGGAACAAGCTATTTAGTATGTACCTTCCACAAAAATATCTCAGAATTCTTATCTATGTAGAAGATATATAGTTTAGATGCTTTTTTTCTGTTTCATTGACTGAACATTTAAAAACTTCATGCATTGCAAGTTTGCAACATTTTTTAAAAGAGGTCGCCTTGATTCTGCCTTAAAGGGAGCTTTACCTCTAAATTTCAAAGCACTTACACACTGTTCCTTATCAAAGTCAAATTGACTGAGTGTTTATGAGGTAGACCCGACCTTCATAGACTTCCCATATGTCCAATGCTTGAGGCTTAAAAAACAGAACTCATAAATAGTTAAATGGAACTTCTGTTGGTATTTTTGGAGCCACCTATGCAATCAGAGCATGATCCTTGGGTGGAGCCAAAGTTCATCTTTTTTTATGTGTCTTCTGTTTCATGTCTTTGCATGCGCCTTAGCAAATAGGGTACAAGCATGTCCTGAAGGTTTTTTCCTTTGTCTCTTTTGTGTTACTTGATGGAAGGCAGGAAAAGAAGCAAAGGGAGAGGGACCTAAAGGTTAAAATAGAAAGGACAATGCAATATCCTGCTAGATAATTAAAATCAGTTTTAGCACAGATTTTTTTTTTTGCAAGATTCACAAGCTTAGCTCTCAGTACTTCACTCTAATTTAGGGGGAGTTAGGGCGATAAATCCCTTTTGAAAAGAGATTAGGTATTCCTTGGTTTCTGAGAGAAGAATGAAAAATTTGTGTGAGGAAAAGTCAAAAGAAATTGAGGCAATAGGCTTGAATTAGCTCTGAACAGTTTTTATTCATAGATTCCAGCTTGAACAGGTAATTAGAGCTGGCTGCTTGACCAAACAGTTCAACATTTTGTTTAAATAGAAATTTAAATAAAGCACACATAGCAGTTGTAAAAGGAAAGAAATCAGGTTTTAAATGTGATTAATGAACAAAACAGAGATAAAGGCATTGTGTGTGCCCAGACTGCTGCTGGGCTAAAAGCAGAGAACATAGATGCCCGTGAGGTGCTGCTACAGAGATCAACCATTGGCTAAGGCAGAAAATATTTGAAAGGCCCGACATAAATGTTTTGGGACCTTTTGAGTAGCATCACATATTTTAAGATGAACATAGTCAACTTTGAAACTGTTTCAGCAGTGTAGCAAGGTTTTGGGCCCCCTGGGGACAAAATTCTTTTTGCACCCCTCTGGCCCTCCCCAACCCCATCATATCAATTCAGCAAGGGGGGCAATCCTGTGGGCATGGGTGGACACATGGGTGGACATGCAGATGGGCATGCGGGTAGGCACACGGGTGGGCATTTGTGTGTGTGCGTGCACATGTGGTGGCATGCATGCCTTACCTCTCCCATGGTGGCCCAGAGCAAGGCGAGGAAGAGCTGGAGGAGGAGGAAGAGGAGGGCACCGCAGCCACCATGCTTGCATGCCTGCCTGCCTGCCTGCTTTGCCGCTCACCTGGTGCACAGCGAAGGGAGTGGCGGCTGTGATGGAGTGGGTCCCGTCACCAAACCTGAGGACTGCTGTGGGAGGTTGCAGGACTTCCTCCTCCTCCTCCCCCCAGGCACCCCAATATTGCTGCGCCCAGGGCAGATGTACCCTTCTGCCCCCGCAGATATGCCCCTGAAATGTTTAAAGGAAAGCAATAAATTAAGCCCTTTTAGCAGTAGGGTTGTCCTTCTGTGAAAATGTCACTTCCTAAAAGAAAATGTGCTTGACCAATGACATATGTTGGGTTTGTCATTATTTCAGGAAACCACTGGGAAAACCTTTGCTATACAAACATAAAGAGAGGCCCAATGGATCACATCAAAGACCCGTTTAGTCCTTGGTACTGAATTTACATAAAATACTGTATCTAAGGCTTTCATGTTATTTCCTCACAAGCAAAGCTCTAGTGTGGAAAAAGCAAAATGAAGAAAAGTTATGACCTGTTGTAAATAGGTAAATAACACATGGATAGATGTGGCACTAAACAGACATTCTTTCACCAATATGAACATTAATGAACCAGAGTTTTGAACATTAATGAACCAGAGTTTTGAACTCCCCAAGGTATCTGAGAAAGCTCCAAATCTCCAGTTTCCTTACAAGGCAACATATTTGCCAACATATTTGCTTGTGGTTTTCCCCACCTACTTGTCTTAACCTGTGGAGGCAAGAGAGAGACAGACAGGGAGAGAGACAGAGACTAAGAGATAGACAGAGAGAGGAAATCTATGGAACAAATCAACCTTAAAGGGCTCTACAGGCCACCTAGTCTTTTACTGAGCAGTCTGTATTACTGCATGAACAAGAGAAGTTAGATCAATGTGAATTGTGTCTGAAATTACCTGTAAACAAGGCATTGAATAGACTTGGATCTAAAGTGTTTCTGGGTGGGGTGATTTGCTTTCTTGTTCAAATTGTATTTCCAGTTTAAAGGAATTTTCTTTATGCATTTCCTGATGGAATCTACAAAAGCATTCCAAAAGAAGATCAGAGCCATCCACAGAGAAACAACCTTACTGAGTGTTTTTGTCAATACAGGCTCTGGAAAGCTTGTACAAGTACATAATACCAGCATTGCTCTTTCCCCTAGCATTCACTCTTCAAAAGCTCCAGCCATATTATCCTAGATTGCATTAGAGAAGGTTAATTGGTTTTATTCTTGAAGGTGGCTTTCTCCCCCTTGCTGTCAGCACATATCAGCAACAGTGGAAAGTATGCAGTGGCCCTTTTGTGGTCCAAAAGAAATGATATTTTATATGCTCATGAATAGCTATTATAACGTGTGCATGTAAAATAGAACAAAAAGAAATCCCAGAATTGCTTTAGCCTGTATGGATGACAATGCAATTTGCTAATATTCCACCACCCCTCCTCAATTATTTTATTTTATTTTATTTTATTTTTTGCTAATGAAGAGCATACCTGACTGCAACTATTTTCCTGATTAAGCACATTCCTATTATGCTATTTGTGAAATAGATTTAATGGCAGATCATACAAGAGCTTATTTCTATCAGTGGGGGTTAATCCTCTTAGCTGGTGGTTCTCAAACACAGCTGTGACTCCTTGCTATAAGAGCTGCATTTTTATGGTGTGACATTCCACTGAAACAGCAATTCCAAGAATGTTGTTACATGGTTAGCAAATAGGGGCAATTTTACACAATTTAATCCTCCTGTGAATTCCAAGGTTTCATTGAAATCCAAACATTCTAATGTCCATGTGAACTGCAACAATAACAATAGTAATAATGGATGTTTTAAATTCCTTTTGAGTAAAAGAAATTTCAATTTGTTTTCAAGCTAATGGCATAAGTGAACTCTTTATGTCAATTATGAGCAAAGAAAAACCTCTTAGAAGAAGGTCATAGAAGAAACACTTTCTTTGTCCTCATCATGCGTATACCAACTTTCTTTCTATGAAGATTAACTTATCTAAGGATCTAAGTCTTCCCTCATCTCCCATGTATGTATGTATGTATGTATGTATGTATGTATGTATGTATGTATG
>JAHTLZ010000030.1:8939120-8950250 GCA_023846285.1 Phrynocephalus versicolor | reverse complement strand
TGTGTGTGTGTGTGTGTGTGTGTGTGTGTGTGTGTGTGTGTGTGTGTACATTCTATAAATATTACATACATCCTAAAATGACTCAGTTGCTCCCAACTTGTCAAGATGAATTTTTCAAAGCAATTTTAGGAATTACTGTCTGTGACATAAAGTTGAGGGGCATTTATTTATATGTAAAATTTGGAAAGAATTACAAATAACTTCTAGATAGTTCATTTTCCCCAGTAACAAAGACAGTTGTAACTTCTCAGGAATTATGCTATATCTTTTGCATCTTTTATAATTACTCTTATTATTACAGTGTTTCCATAAATAGTGAAGGAAATAAATCACTTATTTCTCATTCTCCTCCTGTGATTATACCATTTCTTCTCTTGTAGACACTGAAGTGACAGTAAGAAGGAAGGGGGCACCATGTGATTCCTATCACATGAAATGTTACTATTTTACTCACAATCAAGTATTTAAAAAGATAATTTTAAAAAAAATCTAAAGCAATAATGGTATCTTGCTATTTCCTGGGGCTGTGGGGCTAAGTATTGTATTTCAAAGATCAAATTGCATTCTCTGGTTTTCTACATCCTCACAACATTCCCTCCATTCTATAATTCACATTTTTTTGCCAAGATTTCATGGACCACAATATGAAAGCTGCAGTAACTGACTCACTGAATGTACACCCATTTTGTGATTATTTAGTTAGGAAGAATGGTAGGCCAGCCTGAACCTGTATCACTAGGTGTGCCTCTAGAAGCCCTTTTACCTCATGGAACATGTCCATTTACACAATCTTCTTCCCTCTGGGTTGGTAAATAATGAGTCAGCGGTTATTTTATAGATTTCACTTTAAAGTTTCCAGATGATAATTCCAAGTCTTGAAGTTCTTAGTGAGTCCTGGTCTTAATATTTTCAGCCTGGCAATGAATTTAATAAATGCTGGTGGAAAATAGCAGTTAAGAAGTCCCTTGCTCATATTTGGTTCCAACTCGTTCATTGACACACATGGATCAGTGGCAATTTTGTTCCAATTTCCATTATTTAGGATGGCATGACCTTGAGATTTAAAAATGTGGAAGAAACTGAATGTGGAAGAAAATGAAACTGACAGATTCATCTGTCTCTAGTGGCAAACTGTGCATATGCCAATTTCCAAATTAATTACAAAGCATAAATGAGAAGACAGAGACAGGAGAATATAAAGCAGAGCCAACTCATCAAAGAAACCAAAATCGAATAAACCACTCACTAATTTTAAAGCTGTGCCACCATCCTTTGCATTTCCATGTTATTTCCCTTTTTTGTCCTCTTTTCTCGAGAGTTGTGTATATGAGACAGAATGTCATTCTTACAGGATCTTGTGGGTGTTTTTTCCTTCCAAAAATCTTCTTAGTAGAATACTAACTATGTAATACATAATGCATTGTTTTCACAGTTTGAGCACAATTTGAACATCTCTGTTTTTGGAGCTGGTTAAGGATCTGTTTTTTTTATTTTTTCCTTAGAGAACAAAGCTGCATGTGGCCTCTGGCGCAATGGGCATTTTCAAAACTTGTTGAGGCCTGCCTTCTAATCACATTTGTAGCTAGTCACAATAGAGATTTCCATTAATTGTGTTCAAGTATAGAAAATAGGTCACAAGTCTACTTGTGTATTCCTCAGAAATTGCCTCTACTTGTACATATCTCAAAAATACCCTATCCATAAATAGCATTAAACGTCCCTTGGCTCTTTTTGCCAGTGGTTTGCTCCAGGTGCTGGCATCTGAGCACCAAAGGTACAGTAAAAATACTCCATACCAATTAAAATTGTTGTTAACGCTGCCCTGCATGCCACAGAAGTTAAGATGCGATTACATTATGGTAACACATCTGAGTAGTACAGCTTCCCAAAATGTATTAGGCTTTCACAGAATATGGAAGGACAATGGTTACAATTTTCTTAAATCTGTGCTTACAAATCTCAAAAGGGTTTGATTTTTGGAAGCTGATCAGAGTCACATTTTCAGAGTTCGTGGCTGGATCAGGACTTATTGAACTATTTTTGTGCTTCCCAAATGATCTAATTCTGGTCTTGGCTCATATGTGTGTGTGTGTGTTTCTTGAGAGTTGCTGACTGATTATGGGCTTTGTACAAATGTATGTAATTGTATAGGAAATGAGGGGGAAATATACTACAACATTAAATTTTATTTGTGTCTCAAATGCAGTGAGACTTTTGAGGATACAAGAGAATGTTGTCTTTATCTTTTCATTTAAAAGTGGATAAATGCATGCTAACATAACATGGCTTGACATCTTCATTGTAGCATGGGCCAGATCATTTCATGGTGTCCATTTATCCTTGGTAACCAAAGTGTCCTGCCACAGTTCTGAGAGATGCACGCACATGCTGGCATGATGTAGGTGTATGCACACCCTCAAGAATCCTGGCTTGCAAGAGAGGAATGGATTGAACATTACAACTTGACTTACGTGTCAAACAACTATGGGACACTTTTTTTCTTCATATACCTCTTTTTTGTGTTCCTGTTTCTCTCCTTCGTATTTCCTAAAACAACATACTTTTAGCAGATATTTTGAAGTGGAAAGCAATGAGTGGGTGAGCTATTTTACTCTGTGTGTTTTTTTGTTTTTCTCCTTCAGATTTTGGCTGAAGAAACTGGTAAAAGCCCAAGACTGGTTTCATTTTCAGTTTTCATGGGCATAACTTTATGCAAGAAGATTTGAGCCAATAATCTCATTCTTTTCTGTTAGAAGCAAAGACAATCTGTGTAGAAATAAATATGGTTAGGTATACCCACGAAAAGTCAAGTAATTTCATTAATGACATTGATTTCAATGAGATAGATTTCAACACATAGTCCACATTCCCAAATTTTGAGATTGAAGTGATTTTATTTTTCTTAAATTTAGTCAAATTCTTCAATTTGGTTTTAAATATTACAAATTTGGAACCAAACTATGTTTATGCACTCCTTTCAAATCTTCTATGTAATAGATATAATGTTGGTGGGACCAGCAAGGCACAGTGGTGTTGAGCAGAAGCTGATCTAGATAACTTGTCAGTGCTCAGTGAACATTATTTGCTGTGGTGCTTGTGAAAAAGAACTTAGCAGTTGACTAAACTAGTTATCTTGATATATGAAGCTACACTACACTGATGTATAACCCACTATTGCCATCCCAGCCTCGAAATAAAGAGGCAACACACGTTTATGGAATTAAAATTGGGCCACAATGTATTAATATGAAATTCTCTCAATTCAACTGTTAAACAGCCCTTAAACAAGGGGGCATGAATGTAGTGCAAGTGGATCAGTTAATGATTTCTAATCTTATTAGAAGGGTGCTGCCCACCTATTCAGCACCCTCCCAAAACCTGCAGTCTGGGCAGCCCTCATTCCTAATCTTTGAACCTATTACCTAACACCTAATGTTCCTAATTTCCTATTCCATTTCTTAATTCATATTGAGGGCTACCAGCTCACTAGGGAATATTATTCAATAAACTTCACTTGACTTAAATTTATTGCTTGCACTACCCGCCAATTGTGACCAGTTATAAGCCTCCCCTTAGCCTTAAAGAGAATGGGATGGGCGAAAACACACTGCCACTCCGGTCCAATTTGAGAAGCAACCAAAAATTCCCATCCAGCCCTTACATGACTGGCTACTCTCATTCTCTCAATTGGGAGGGAGGTGGGAAGAGGGCTAGATCACAAAAGAGACCTCTCACCATGTGGTGAGGCCTTATGAAGTTTCTGGCCCCTGCTGGGCAGCCTGTAGGCTGCACAAACATGACACTTAACCAGGCATGGGGCAAAGTAGCGCCACCCAGCACTATGGCTGTTTTGGATCTTCCATTCATTGCCAATTTAATTTCCAAGAGATTCTGTGTTGGATAATACAGATGAGATTTTCCTCCTACAGACCACTTATGTCCAGTCTGCCAGTGAGCATGGGGATACATTAATTTTCAGACCAAATGAAGGTTTCCTGTGTGGAGAAAACAGAATTAATTACAGCAATATAAGAAAATGATGTTTTAATTAAAATGGCAAGCAAACCATTCATCAACAAATAATCAGTATCTCAGGTAGCAGAATATTAATCTTTTAGAACAAATCCTATGGCATAATGCTGACGCTACTGCAACAGCAAGACAATCCCTTTAGAATTCATCTTCAGTTTGTATTTATTCCAAGTATTGGCTTAATCAGGAAAAATTAGAAATAGATTATACTGGGAACAATGAATGCCCTTTCAGGATGGCAGATTCAGCAAAGTAGGAGAAAAATGCCACAATGATGGCTGTCCATAAGACTGCAGCTTATGGCATTTACATTTGTAAGCATGTATCCCATTATCCACATACCTCTATATCAGGAGGGAGTATAAGACAGTATATTGATCTCTAAGAGATCCACAAGGACTGAGTCCTAATTAAGAGAAAGGTGGAACAAATAAATAAAACTGATACTGTGAAATAAAGAGAAATGTTGGTAACCAGGGCTGGATTTTTGTGTGTGGAAGGAACTTGAACTCAAGTCAATGGGATGTCATTATCTAAAAGACAAACATTGTGAGTCTTGGACTTAGAATTCTGCATGTGTTTCTTTTGCTACAGAGCTGGTTCATGGCTCACCAACGGGTGGTGGATTCTTCATGCTCAAACACTGACCCTCTCTCAAGCTGATCAGTGAATACTGTTCACATGGTTGACTGGACAGTTTGTCTGAAATATGTGTCTAGATGAAAGTTAAAAGTCCAGAATCATCATTTGATGAACATAAGTATGATTACTACTAGGGATGGGCATAAAACAAAAAATGGAATGCTGTTTTGTCACTTCGTTACATAATGAAATGTAATGAAACAAAATGAGGAAGCAGCATTTTGTTACAGATTAAATGAAAAGGTGTGGTTTTCCCCCCATGTAAATGAACCATTTCATCTTTTCTATAAAATGGCTACGTTTCCTTTACCTCCTAGGCTCGGAGGCCCTGTCACCTCTGCCGCCACTGCTGAAGAGCCACTGCCATGGCCGGAGAGGTCAAATGGGCCCAATGGGCAGCCTTGCTGCTGCCACTGCCACTGCCAGAGGGCAAGTGGGTTCAGCAGCTGCGGCCAAAGAAGAAAGGGTGAGCAGCCCCAGTGGGAGGGCTTGCCAACATGCTGCCAGCAAAGAGCCACAGCTACGGCCAAAGAGAAAAGGGTAAACTGGCCCAGTGAGAGGCCTTGCCGCTGTGCCACCCCCTCTGCTGAAAACAAGAGGGCAAGCAGGCCAAATGGGAGGCCATGCTGCTACCGCCACTGGAGAGGAGAGGGCGAAAGCGGGCCTGGCAGGCCAGCCTAGCCCCCCCCCACTGCCGCTGGAGACGCCGCTGCCACCGGACCCCCAAAAGGTAACAATGCATTTCATTTAACATTTCATTTCATACATTTTTTGGGGGGGGGGTAAAAATTCATATGAAATGAAACAAAATGAAATGCGGGGGGATGAAACGGAAGGAAACAAAACACCGTTTTTCCTTTTTGTGCCCACCCCTATTTACTACCAACTGACTGTAGAATCAGGTGATGACTTGCGTGTAGACATGAGTGATTTGGATTAATATCCTTGGTGATAACAAATACAAATCATGACACCACAGGATCCAGAGAGACTCATTCCTTCCCTCAGTACCTGCTTGTTGACTCACCATTCACTGTCCGGCACATGGCTTTATTGCCAATGCAGGAATTCCCATGCAGCCAGCCACTCTGGCAAGGAGGTGAGATGGGAATCTCCCCACTCAGCTGATGAGTGGCTGACTATGTGGAAAGGCAGGGAAGAGCTGCTGGTCTGCTTCCATGATTGGTGCAACTGCAACAACAATGGGGCTAAGTACCACACAGCCAATGGTGAGTGGACTGGCTGGTGTATAGGTTTCCATGGTGGTGCAATTCATATTCGTACCTCCAGGGCTATCAATACAAATAGCCCCTGTCTACTTGTATATGAAAAAATAGCCATTACTAATGTAATGGCCAAAGACAAAATATTGATGCCATGTGTTTCGGAGCAGCCAGCTTCAATGCAGCCAGCTTTAATTGGTGCTAGTTCACCCTTTCATGCTGGTTACACAAGGTCTCACATGATTGAAGGTATATGTTAAATGAACCAGAATTTCTATGCCCATATACACCATAGGAAGCACTGTTAGATTTATTGCAAAAGCTCCTGGTGGTGTTATACAGTCCTCATTTGAATGTTAACCCATAACTTTTCCTTGTGTGCAATAAGTAGAAATGAGGACACAAGCCCAGGACAATGTGTTGCAAAAAAAAAAAAAAAAAAAAAAAAAACTACTGGATTCAGGTTTTTTGTTTAGTAACATCCATCTGCAGACAGTTAAGTCGCATTGCTTGGATTTTTCACTCTCATTAATCCCATTGATTTCACTGTTAATAAATCACTGTGTGTTCTATGGTGAGTAGAGGTCAGTAAGAATGTTTGCCAGGGCATCATGATTGTTTTGACTTAGGTATAAGGGCCTTGTTATTTAAGGGAGTGGAGCTGTTGTAGGAGCTGGAGATGACTCATAATTCTGGGAAAGCCATTTCTCATGCGTTTTTCATTTTTTTCCATGTAGAGATAGCTCACAGCTATCTTTATGCAAGTTGCAACATGGAAGGCTCGTCTGGGTAACACTTTTCTTAACATTGCATTCTATTTCACTTCATATACATGCAAAATTTGTTGGGAGTATTAATTCTATTAATGGGGTTACAGAAATGTGTGCATTTTTGAATAATCTTTTTGTTATTAGGTTTTCTTTAATTGTTGTTTGGAATAGTAATACTAGCGATATTACATAAGAGGCTGACAGTGTCTTGGTAAAAAAAAAGAGTGGAGGAAAAAGGCCACAGAAGTATTAATTGTATTACATTTAATTCTTTAAGGAAGGGAAGGAAGCTACACAGATAGCAAAATAGAAGAATAAATGCAGTAGTTGTATATCTGGATGTTCAGGAAAGCATGACATTTGTTCAGGATCCTCTGTTTAAATCATCTGGTAAAAATAAAATAAAAAAAATAATTATTGCGGGGGTGAGACTAAATTGTATTACAGGCGACTGTTTCTCATTAAAGCTGTAATTAGTAATTAACTGGTGTTCACCCTGAAAAAAAGTGATATTTTTAACTTTGAAGGTTCTCAAATCCTTTCCTGGCTATTGCTCCATAGTACATTCCTGTTGTCCCTCTCTATACAGCTCTTGGGACCTATGATGAGTTGGTTCAGGAGCTCCAACCACACCTAAGATATAAAACCACAAACTCCGGCCCCTCTAGAGTAGCCAAAGGAAATACTTGGTTTGATCATGAACGTAAAATGACTACAAAGGAGTTAAGGGCCAAGTACATATGGTATTGTGAGCAGAACCTGGTCAGAATCCCTTCTGAATGGTTCACTCTTAAGAGTAAATAGAAAGCCCTGATCAAAAAGAAAACTTCAAGCCCATCAAGAGACTTGGCAAAGATTGAAGACAGTAGCCAACCTTAAAGACTCGGCAACCTTTTGGAAGCTAGTGGCAGGGGGAGTGAGGGAACACTCACTTAGACATGTATCCCATATTTTACCAAGTTCCTGGGAGGAACACTTTCAGAATATTTATGTCATACACTCTGATTGTGCTCAAAGTTCATTGATAATAAGGAGAAAGCTCCCTGATTGGCCTCCAGTTTCCACTGCAGAAATTTACACCCTGATTTGTAAATTGAAAGCGTCTAAATCTCCAGGAATGGATTATATCACTACAGATCTTTTGAAGTCCAATTCCAACTGGTGGGCTCCAGTACTGCATCCCTGTTCTCCTGGATTAATCAAACTGCATGTATTCCAGAGGACTGGAGCCTTGCCATCATTGTCCCAATCTTTTAAAAGGGAAACGGAGGAGATCTGGCTATCAGCCAGTAAGTTGAGCAAGCTGTATGATAGCCAACTTTTGAGTCAACATCAACTGGTTACAAGCAGAGAATATCTTGGTAAAGGAGCAGGCCGGCTTTAGGTCTTGAAGGTCTACCCTGGATCAGGGATTTATTTGTCATCATCTTGCACACAAATACTCATTCCCCAAGGAATGCGCCTTGTATGCTGCTTTCATCAACTTTAAGTCAGCCTTTGATCTTATTACAAGATGCAAACTTTAAGTCTGAAGAAACTAACATAGACTGGAGGCTCCATCTTCTAATTCAACGCCCTTACAAAACACCAACTTGCAAGTTCTTTGCAATTCAGTAGGAGCTTTATCCAATTCAATTCTACTGCTCAATGGGGTCAAACAGGGTTGTATTCTAGCCCCCACTTTGTTAAACTTCTATATTAATGACATTGTTGATAAATTATCAAAATCTGACTTTCATCATCCTAAACTGTTCTCATGCCCTATCTCCATGTTACTATACTCCGATAATGCAGTATTACTAACTTTAACTTATATTGGCCTTAGAAGGTTTTTGAAGGCCTTCTCCTCATATTGTAATCAGGAACAACTGGTTATTAATTATGCCAAGACCAAAGTACTTGTTATCAGCAGAAGGAGAGCTAAACATAAATGGATAATCAATAATCATATAGAAGAGGTTGAGTGCCATAAATATCTGATATAGTATTTATTTATTTATTATTTATTTGGAGCATTTATATACCGCTAAACCTTTTTCCATTCAGGAACCCAGGGCGGTTTACAATAAAATGGCTAAAAACCACAAACAGGCACAATAAAACAGCAAAGCGATAAGAATAAAATAAATAATAAAAGGCAAGATAAAAATAGCAGATGACTAAGAGAGAGACCCTCGGCGGGGAGCAGCAGATGAGTTAAGAAGGAAAAGAAAAGAGAAAAAAAGAACAAAATTAAACAGAAATAAGGTCACCATATGCCTCCTTATAAAGCAACTTTTTCAATGCCTTTTTGAAGGCGGGCAGGGACTCTGCAAGGTGCAGCTCACTCGGGAGTTGATTCCAAAGAGAGGGGCCTACTACCGAGGAGGCACGATTCCGGGTTAACGACTTCCACGCCTCTCTCGGAGTGACCACCCTGAGTGAGCGTGCCTGTGACAATCGAGTGGGTCTGGCCTCAGTTGACCCCTGGGGGATCCGCTCCACCAGGTATTCAGGTCCCAAGCCGTGGAGGGTTTTGAAAACCAAAACCAAGACCTTGAACCTTATCCGGAGAGCAACGGGCAACCAATGCAGGTGTGTCAGAACTGTGGTGATATGATCGTAATTTATGAGCACCCACCAGTCTGGCCGCCACATTTTGCACCCACTGCAGTCTCCAGACAAGGGTCAAGGGAAGCCCCACGTAGAGTGTGTTGCAATAGTCAATCCTCGATATCATGAGGGCCTGCACAACTGTTCTCAGGGAGGACCCATCAAGGTATGGACGGATCTGGGCGATCCTGCGGAGTTGGAAGAAAGTGGCCCTGGACACCGCTATCACCTGGGCTTCCAGGGAGAGGGCAGAATCCAGGACCACGCCCAGATTCCTGGCCCTGTCTGTAGGCTGGAGGGAAACACCCCCCAGGCTAGGGAGGGGACCATTGTACCCAGACAAGGACGCCCCGAATAACAGCACCTCGGTCTTCTCCGGGTTAAGCTTGAACCTGTTCATCCTTGCCCATTCCAAAACCACCTCCAGGCACAGATCAAGGGAGTGAACTGCCTCGACTGCAGAAGAAGAAAAGGAGAGGTAGAGCTGGGTATCATCAGTGTACTGATGAACGCGAACTCTAAATCTCCTGATGACCTCTGCCAGCGGCCTCATGTAAACATTGAACAGCATAGGAGAGATTGGTGACCCCTGGGACACCCCACATGGGAGGGTGCAAGGAGCTGACAAATCCTCCCCCAACTGAACCCACTGAGTCCAGCTACCAAGGAAGGAGCGGAGCCAAGCAAGTGCTGAGCCCCCAACTCCAGCCTTGGCCAGCCGGACCGGCAGGTTACTGTGGTCAATAGTATCAAAGGCTGCTGACAGATCAAGGAGGACCAACAGGGTAGAACAGCCCCTGTCAGCCTCCCTGAGGAGGTAATCCTGCAGAGCGACCAGGGCAGGTTCAGTCCCGCGAAACGGCCTGAACCCGGACTGGAATGGATCAAGGACATGATTATCCTCCAGGTAGGTCTGAAGCCAGACGGCGGCCACCCTCTCAGCTAACTTGCCCAGGAAGGGAACAATGGCGATCGGACGATAGTTTGCAAGATCGTCCGAGGCCAAGCCGCGTTTCTTCAAAGTAGGCTTCACCACCATCTCCTTCAGATGGGAGCGAAAGATTCCCACCCCAAAGGAGACGGTTGCAATGGCAGAAGCCCACTCTCGCATGTTCCCTTCGGCAGATTTAATAAGCCAGGCTGGGCAAGGGTTGAAAGGGTAGGCCGCTGGCCAGCAGTAGGCCATAGCCCTGGAGGACTCCGCTAGTGAAACAGACCCAAACTTGACCAGGTGAGGTGACTGAGGGGGTGAGCCCCCCCGGATAACTGGGGAGAGACTACTGCAGCTGGAGTCCAGGTCTAAACGGATGGCCTCAATCTTGGATTTAAAATAGGCTGCGAATTGCTCACTAGTGAAATCACTAGGAGGAGGCCCCAACTGACCAGGATTGGAGAAGTCTCGAACCACCCGGAATAACTTCACCTGGCAGTTCAAGGCCTCACCAATTCTCAGGGAGGCATGAGCTGTTCCAGCGTCCCTGATCGCATGCACATAACGGCTGGTCTGTTGTTTCAGCGCAGCACAGTATTTAGTTTCTCAGGCTCCTGGACTTCTCAAATAAAATACTCCCTATCAAATGCACAGAAAAGCACCATGGCTTTAAACAGATTCTTTTTTTCTAATGCCCTAAGCACATCCAATCTCGCCTGATTTCGGAAGCTAAGCAGGGTAGGCCCTGGTCAGTACTTAGATGGGAGAGCACCAGGGAATACCAGGTGCTGTAGGCGCCTGGAATAGGAACTGACAAACCACTCCGGTATTCCTGCCAAGAAAACTCCATGGACATGGGGTCACGAAGGGTCGGTCACGACTATAACGACACAACACACACACACACACACACACACACACACACACACACACACACACA
>JAHTLZ010000030.1:8909041-8924120 GCA_023846285.1 Phrynocephalus versicolor | reverse complement strand
ATTTATTTATTTATTTATTTATTTATTTATTTATTTATTTATTTATTTATTTATTTATTTATTCTTTTTATCTCATGCTGACCAGATGGACCATGGGCTGGGCTATCACATTTATTTATTTATTTATTTATTTATTTATTTATTTATTTATTTATTTTAAAACTCTTATACTGACCAGTTGGTCCACGGGCCGCGTTGGCACCTTTTTATTTTTTATTTTTTCTATCTCCCACCAACCAGCTGGCCCACTTGCCGTCAGCGCTTTATTTTAACCCATGGAAGCAAGCCATTTTACAGAGGAAACAAAACAGTTCATTTTAACAACAACAACAAAAAAAACCCTGACAGTTTTGTTTCATCTGTAACGAAATGCTGCTTCATCAGTTTGCTTCATTTCATTTAGTTATGTAATGAAATGATGTAACAGTATTTCATTTTTCATTTTGTCCCCAACCCTACAAAATGGTAATCTAGGACTAATTTAGGAAAACTGTGCCTCCACTTTTACAGAAGAGGATTATCTTGAGGGTACGAAACAAAAATGCAATATTATTAGGGTGCCATGCACACATAAATAAAGGGTATTTTTGACCATAGCTAATGATGATGATACATGTTTAGAACTGTATTCATCCTGATTCTCTGCCCCCAATATTTATCTTGTATGCATCCCTAGGTGCTTTTCTTGAGCATGTTTCAAATCCCATAATCCCAAATAGAATACGAATGAGAAGCAGGTGTGTGTCTGTGCTGTCACATGGTAACTTCAGCCACCTGTTACACCCCTTTCTTTATCATAATTTATTATGTGGACAGCTGTTAGGAAGGCAGGAATCTCGTTGTCTGTAGACATTATTAACACTCTGCTTGGTTTGCTTGATAAATTGCCCTCTTATTTTGGTCTCAGCAAGACAGAAAGAGACCCAAAGCTCTGGTCTCAGTTGTTCCTTGAGAGATGTCCAGAAGATGTTGCGAAAAGACCATGCCATAGCAATTACAAAGGTGTATTACAGGGGCAGTTGATTATCTTCTTTTAGTTCACTTTTAAATTAGAACCCATTTTCCCAAATACTACTACTAATAAAAAGGTAAAGGTCCCCCCCACCGCACATGCATGCTAGCCATGTCCAACTCTAGGGGTGGTGCTCATCTCCGTATTCAAGCCAAAGTGCCAGTGTTGTGCAAGTCCGTGGCCATGTGGCCAGCATGGCTGCAACCTTCTCACTTTTTACAGCGCTACCTATTTATCTACTTGCATTTAAATGCTTTCAAACTACTAGGTCGGAAGGAGCTCACTCTACTACATGGCACCCGGGATTCAAACCGCTGAGCTGCCGAATTCGCAACTGACAGTTTTCATTGCTCTAGCCCACTGAGCCACGTTATTAATCATGAAGAAAGAATTTAATGTCTTCAAATAAGCATATGTGGAAGAAACAACATCTAACTGATGTTTCTATCCTGACCCAGGACTTTGGGTGATTAACTCCTGGAAGTTTGGGTTCAAATTTCTATATATTTCACCATGGGAGTTTCTTAATAGGGCTGGCTTCTGAGCAACTTGCCAGGTTTAACATTTGCATTGCAGGTAAGTAGAATGTGTCCCTCTCCATTCTGAGAGTATACATACTAGATGAATTTGGCCAGTGAAAGAAGTGTGTTAAAAGCGTTAACAGTGGTTCTCTTTTGAAAATTCAAAAAGTCACACTGTTGCTTCATATTCAGCATGGAAATAATTTAAAAATTTAAAAAATTGAAATGCAGGAGAAAGCAAATTGAAATTGTTTCCAAAGTCTTGCAGAACATGTTTGTTTGTTTCCTTGTCCTGCCCAATTAAGTGCCAGAGACATTACTCCGGGCATCAAATAGGTCAGAATGATATGTAAAACTACCTGATAAAAGATCTGATAAAAGATATAGACTATAAAATACAGTAATGCCTTGAATTACCAAATTAATCTGTTCCAATGGGATTTTCTTAATTCACAATTTTCTTATCTCAAAACTTGATTTCCTACAGAAATACATTGGAAATAGATTAATTTGTTCCAAGTTGGAAATCACCCCAATGAAAAAAACATATTAACAGGTATGCAAACAACAGAAGCTCAGCTCCGGAACTTTCAGCCACTTGAGAGTTATTAAGCTCTAAAGGAGGGTGTGTGTGGAGTTACTTAATTGAAGGAGTGTGGATTGGTGTGCTTTACCAATAGAGAGGGGAAGCTGTAAATTAACCCTGTAATTGGAAAAGTGCACTGAACACACTCCTTCAATTAAGCATCCCTGCACCTCCTTTGGAGCTTAATAACTCAATTCCCTGAACTCCAAACCTTCCCAAATTTCAGGAGGTTCCCTAAAACCTCTTGCAGAAGGTACCCCTGCCATTTGTATGCCTCAGATCAGTAATTTTCCATTGCATTTTTAAAAAAATGTTTTAAAATTATGCAATGGAAAAACCACTGACCCAAGTACCGTACATTTCCCTCTGTTTAACCCGATTCTGTTAGCTTTGAACAAGCACTCTAATCTGTCAAGGTCCTTTTGGATTTTCATCCTATCCTTTAGGGAATTAGCAACCCCAACCAATTTGGTATCATCTGAAGATTTGATCAGCCTACTCTCTATTCCCTCCTCCAAGTCATTAATAATGATATTGAGTAATACTGGACCCAGAACAGAACCCTGGGGCACCCCACTAGTCACATCTCTCCAAGCTGAAGAGAAGCCATTAATGATCACAATTTGGGTGCGATCAGTCAACCAATTACAAATCCATCTAACAGTGGCACTATCTATCTACTAACTTCTTTGCAAGTATACCATGGGGAACCTTATTGAAGGCCTTACTGAAATCTAGATAAGCTTTGAGTCTTGGTAGGTGCCCCTTGTTGTGCTGTTGGATTTGGTTTCCTCTGTGCAGGGTCTTCAAGCTGACCCTGCTCTTCTTGGTGCAGTTCATTTTCCTGGTTGATAAGGGAAAGAGGTTGGAACCTATTGTGCAGTTGCAAGCTGTCTGTCTGTTTCAGAGTTCTTCCCTTTCTGACTGTGATGTTCCTCCAAGTATCCGTCTCCTGTATTTGTGAAATGTCCTCATCCTGATTGAGATTCTCCTTGTTGCCAGTGTTGACAAAGATTTTCTCTGCTTGCTGCAACAACCCCTCCTGCTCCCTAACGTTGCGAAGATTGAAAATACAGGTCTTTAGCTGCCTGATCTTGTCCTCCAACAGGCCGCCACTTTGAGCATGTGTATCCTAGCACCTGGTTTGGCAAAAAAATGAACATGCTGCAGATCAATATCTGCCCCATGACTCTCCATCCTGACTAACTGGTCAGTTACTTTAAAATGTAAGAAAGAAAAGAAAAAGAAAAAGATGGAAAAACCAATCACCTCACTTAATTTTCTCTGCTACCGTCATTATTGGTAAATTATCAAGGAATTCACCTTTCCCCTTTTAAAAATTTAAATTATTTTAAATTCGCGCCATCAGGTGTGCACTGCTGGCAATACTAAGATACAGCCAAACCTCCAAGCCCACGTGCTCTCAGGATTTCCCAAGCAATCTGAAAACTCCTCCCCCAGGTAGCCTCTTTAAAACTTGCAAGAATACTGGCACATTTTTGGACCTCCCTTGGGGTCGCTACCTGCAACAATGCATGAGGTAGAGGTGAGACGGGTAGATGTGTTGACGGAGAGGTGCTCAGCTAGGTAGCAAGGCCCTAAACTCTTACGGGCTTTAAATGTTACATAGGCACTTTGAACTTGGTCTCCAGTTTCCACTGAGCATAAGAAAGCTCTGCTGGTATAGTAATGTAAGATATGCAGTTTGCAGCAGTGGTGCTCTTGCACATGTTATGGTATCCCTTGAGGAGACCCAAGTTCTTTTTAGGCAGGAACGTACTGGATATGTTTTTCCTGTGCATGAAGAGGGAATGTCCAGTGGTTCATGCTATGGTGTGTTGTGTGAGCATTTGACTCAAAAAACAAAAACAAAAAAACAACAAACAAAACAAAACAAAACAAAAAACCCTGCAAACACGCTTGACTGTAATATTGAAATGTGTCTGGCTTGAACCAATTCAAACTACTATAAGGTGATAAAGTATCTGAATGGCATTTCATCTGAACAAACAAAATCCAGTGCTTGTCTAATATGAATCTGAGAGGAAGAAGGCTTTACTGTCTTAAATAGGTACTGAGATTTGGTGGCGTGCAAGCATATTTCAATGCATTCAGTTACCTAATGGGATAATAAGTTTTGATAAATACCTCTCTGTTGTATTATTCGAAGGTGCTGATTATTATATACTAAATGTAGGTGCACATAATCATTCTCCTGGCTTCTCTTTAAAAAGTTTGTTCTGACTGCACAAAGGAACAGGAGTGTATGCAACAGTTTGAAATCTGCAAAGGGGGTGGGCAGGAGACGGGTGCATTGTGATTCATTGCGGAAGATTCTTTATAGATCTGTAGGCTTTTCTTCTTTATAAACCACCTAAGCTCAACAAAAAGAATGGGGTGTATGTGAACATGAATTATCAGTGGCATGTCTGCAGCTGTGTTGGAGATCCCCAATGCACCAAGGTCTGTGCTTGCCAGACGGATGCACAAACAAGGAGACAGATTCATAGGGCAGACCACCCACTGTCATTGTGCAGCACAAACTTGTTGAAAGTTTCTTGCATTCTTGTTTTGTTTTTATTAAAGCTTTACTCTTTGTCTAGTATCTCAAGTTCAAGATTCAGAAAGAAAACAAGGGATTCTGGGTAATGCTGCCCGATTAATTTTTAGTAAAGAAGCACAGCGCCATGGATTAGATAGCCAGGCATCTTAAAGCCTATCTACACCATATGTTAAATATGCAGCATCAAGCTAATACTATCTTTCTTTATGACATATAAATAATCAGACGGGGCAGGAATGTGAATAGGACTAGTTCAGGGAAGGGGGATTTCAACTGCATCCAAGCAGCTTGTTCTTCTAAGTCATCCTATCTGAACAGAAAGAGCTGATAGATATCAGGGTGCTAGCTGGTGTCTCTCCGTGTTAATTGGCTTCTCCAGGTCACCAAGCAGAGAGAGAAAATAATTGAAGAAGTAGTACTAGGAGTTCATCCTGTTTGACACACATAGCCATCAAGTGAATTAGCTTTAAAGCCTACATAAGAACAGCCTTGCTGAAACAGGCCAGAGCCCATCCAGTCCAGCATTCTGTCTCACACAGTGGCTCACCATTTGCTTCAGGGTATTCCCAAGCAGATGTCCTCACCTGCTTATGATTCCCTGCAAATGGCTTTGAGAGATATCCTGCCTATCTCTTCCACCCGGAGGTTGCCTTTAGGCACCCATAATGATAGCCATTGATACCCTTGTTCTCCATGAACTTGTCCAATCCTTTCTTAAAACTGTCACGGCTGATAACTGTCACCACTTCTTCTAGCAGGGAATTCCACAGACCAGTGATCCTCAGGGTGAAAAAGTACTTTCTCTTATTTGTTTGAGATCTAGCACCCAAAAGTTTCATGGTGTGCCCCCTAGTGCTTGTGTTGTATGATAGGGAAAACAGCATTTCCTTATCTACTTTGTCCACACCGTGTATGGTTTTATAAACTTCAATCAGGCCACCTCTTAGGTGCCATCGTTCAAGTGATGAGGCCCAGCCTTTGCAGCCACAGATGGTAAGGCAGGTGTTCCAGTCCCCTAATCATTCTTGTTGCCCTCCTTTGCACTTTTTCCATTTCCATTGTAATTTATTTTTTTGCCCCAACATGCATCACTCTGTACTTACTAATGTTGAAGCTCATTTGTCACTGGTTTGCCCACTCCCCCAGTGTCAAGAGATCCCTCTGGAGCTCCTCACAATGGCTCTCAATCTTTACTACCCTGTATAATTTAGTGTTGTCATCAAATTTGGCTACCTCGCTATTTACTCCTACTTCTAGATCATTGATGAAGAGGTTGTAAAGCAGGGGTCCCAGTACTGAACCTTGGGGGACCCCACTCTTTACCTCCTTCCACTTGGAGAAGTGTCTGCTTAGTGCTACCCTCTGTTTCCTGTCCCTTAGCCAGTTGCTGATCCAGGAGATGACTCACAAGCCTAGACCCTGTTCTCTATCAGTTCCCAGCTGCTATCATTGCTCACTGCATCAGTGTAAAGGTGTTTGTGTATTGTACCAAAGGGAATGATGGACTGAAGTATATGCATCAGTGTGTCACCAAAAGCAAGACAGAAAGGGTATCACTCATAAGCCTTCCTATTGTATAAGGCCTGGCAGCCATGCAAATCCTTGAAAAAGGTTTTCCTTCCCACACTTTGTCTGTCCCGCCTATGTGACTTCAGAAGGATCCAACCATTGGGCTCATCTTTTCATCATGGAATCCTAGGCAATGGGAATCTGGATGATAGAATAAAAGAAAAGGACCTCCATTGGTGTATAACAGAAGGGGCAGTGTTCCTTCAGCTATCATTGGGGCATGCATTTCCCAGCATTCCTCTCCATTGGCTATGGTAGCTAAGGCTGATGGGAATCCCAGTCTAGAAGGTCACATTTTGTCCACAACAGTCTGTACAGTGCAGGATGAAATTCTGATAAGAGTTATTCATAAGCTAATTAAATTTAAAATGAACTCCAAACTTTTCAGTGAGCTTGCTTAGAAGTGTACGACTTGAAACATTTACATTCTTGTAGAAATATGTGCATCTACTGAAAATCATCTAACAGATATAAGCCAGTTCCCCACAGGGTAAAAATGCACTCAAAAGGGTAATCATCTAAGTCATTTTTCTCTCATTGGCAGAGTACCTGTGACACCACAGGCCAAATTTCACAAATGATGTGAAGATAGTTGCACAATGGATGCCCCACCAACGAGAAGCAGCAAATTGTGCAGTTACCCTTCTAGGGTGTGGATTTTACCAGCATTAATATCAAATCCTCATGTTTCTAATAGAAGTACTTCTTATAGATTTTTGGGGCTACAAGTCCCATAATTCTTTATTCTGGAAGTACTATTTGATAGACAGCTATATATATAGTTTACCTAAGTGAAAGGCCTGAACTGGAAAGCTTTGATGCTTATGTAGGCCCTATCTTCCTATCCCTGCTAACTGCTTTCTTTCTAATACAGATGTAGAACATCAGACAAAGTGTCAACATGTCTACTCTTTTCAAGTTTATGAACAAAATTCTGAGAGTTGTTTGTTTCTGTGGATGTGCTGTATGGCTTTTATTCCAGAAATGCATATCTCAGAAGATTTTACTTTTGTTTTATTCCATTATTCCTCAAAGAATTATACCTCACCTTTCCCAAGAACTTTCTATTAATAGTTCATGATGTTCTTCAGATCCCACAAACTGCTCTTTAGAGACAACTGATTTTCAAACCAAGCTTGAGGGATTAAGGATGAGGACTCTTTAAAAGGATGTAACACCAGTGCTCATGCCCTTTCCCCCGCCCCCAGGGATATCCTCCTTTGGATGAAATATGTGACTTCTAATCTCCAGCCTACTTCATGGGTTTCATGCTTGTTCAGATAACTTGATGATTTAAAAAATTCTGACAGCAGGTGTTTTCTCCTTTTTATTGGTTCCTCCTCCTGTTCCTTGAACAGCAGCTTGATCTCTAGATATGTGCCAAAAAAAAATCTATTTCCATTCACAGGCTCATCCAGTAGTATCTGTAGATCAAACTTTTGCTAAAGCACTAGAACAGGTGAGGATGGTGTGTGGCATGTTCCCAGAGCAGCTGGCATCTCTGCTTGCATGAATGAATGAGTCATCACAGTTCTTATTCCACATCCGTTCATGTCTTGGCAAGAAAAGAAAAAGAAAAAGGCAAGTACAGTAAAGACTTCATGAAAAAGAAGTCATTCACCTAAAACCTTTGGTTATAGGATATAATGTGTATACAGTACATATATAAAGGTATTCTAACTAGCAAACAACAATAATGTACATTGGATCTTTATCAAAAGTTTTAGAATAAAAATTGCCCACTCCTCATGGTATCCAAAACTACGTGTTATAAAGAGAGAGACCCAGGTTTCCTTGTTTATTTTTATTTTCGAAACTTGCCGTGTACATCACAAGCCCACAGGGCTCTCAAAGCATCTTACAAACATCACCATAAAGTTTTACCACCACAACCAACCTCAAGTCAAAATGACAAAAAACAGCCAGTGGAGAGCTGTATGTTGGCTTAAGAACAGAAGTCTTTCCTAGGGGATGTGTTTCATACAGGGAGAGTGTTTGATACAGACCTTTCCTTTCTCTTTGGAAAGAAAATTCACTGCAGTATGTCAGCTCTGTGTATAGCTCTGCTGAAGATGGTTCAGATTCAGGCAATACAGACTCAAGTTCATCTCAGTGTTCAGCCATGAAGGTGTTGAGGTAGTTTTGAAGAAAAAAAAAAACCAAATGTATTATATTTTGTACCTAATTTAAGAGGTGTGTCACATCCTGATACTAGGTTATTTTAAGTGTCTTCAAAATCTGCCCAAAACATGGCTGCTCTGAAAGCTCTGTTAGTCAAACACTTTGGGCACAATTAGAGATGGACACCCTAATACCCACAATGCACTTGTACAGTTCAGTGGACTGGGCCCACAGATGTTGTGCAGGTGTCCCAGATTCTATATCCTACCTCTTCCTATGGGTGCCCTGTCAGAAACAGCACCACAGGCTTCCTTGCCTCACCTCATTCACTGATTAGACACCCACAAGAGGAATCAGGCTGTGCAGTCTAGGTCACCCGCACAACCCCTGTGGGTCTGATTTACAGAACAGTATCCAAGCATGGTAAGTGCCAATTTCTAGCCACAATTCAACAGCCTGCTTTAATCATTAAAATTGTGGACTGAAAACTTTCTTCCTTTCCTACTCTCACTCCAGTCCCCAAGTGCATGGGGAGGGGGAGGGGGGTCTAGGGGATACTGGTGAAAGCATCAGGGTTAGGGATGGGCATGAGTTAAAAAATTAAATACAAAATTAATCAAAAAATAGCTTCCTAAAATCCCACAAAGTTTGATGAAGACTGAATTTTATACATCCAAGTTATACACCCACTGAGTGAGTTCCTCCACGAAAGTATATTTTAAAAGCTAACTTGGGGAAATCCAATTTTCAGCAAACTAGGAGGGATTGTAGAGGAGAGCCAGGGGAAGCTTCTCTTAAATCTGCTGTCTCTAGCTGCCTGTGGGGTTGTTTAAGGTTTTAAATGCAAGAATGAATCGACCAATTCATCAATTCATGAGAAACAAATGTAAATTCATTATTCATGATTTGTTTACTTTGATGAATCACAAATTGAACTGAATTGCCATCTTTCTGATTTGAGCACATCTCTAATCAGGATCCCATGGAAGTACATAAGTGACTTTACTACTGTTACTAATTTCCACTAAAAGACAATTTTCCTCAATGGTTGAGAATTATTATGTTTGATTTTAGTTTTGTAATATTTTCAAACCCAGGGAACTGGGAACTGATAACCCTTCAAATACCATTGAGAAGCTCATCTCTCATTTATTTATTTATTTATTTATTTATTTATTTATTTATTTATTTATTTATTTTACATAATTTTTAACCACCCCACTACCCAATGGTCTCTGGGCAGCAATTAACATTGCCAATGCTCAGAAATGATGGCATTTTAGGCCAACAGCCTACATACAAAGCATCTTGTTCCTCATATGCTTAGCTGCAATCTCCTCAGTCTCATGCTGGCCATTCCTCCTTTAAGATGGACTTCTGAAGGCATTGTTAATTTTTCTTGAGGGGGGGTGCGTTCTTCATTGTGGAGATTAATGCTGCAGTGTGTTCCCCTTATTTTTGTTTCCACATCAAATACTTTTAATTAGCACAGACACTTTTTTTAAAAAAAAAAACGAATCTTAAATAATGAAAATCCTCTTGGGAAATAACTCTGGCATATATTCAATGGCATACATTCATGCAGTGAATTCTGAAAAGTTAATAAACCACCACTTGTGGCCCTCATTGTGTGCAAGTAGCCTGAGTTGATGTATCATGAGGGATCCATGTGACAACTCATTAACCAACAGCAGTTACATAGTCACACTAACACAGGTGTAACTTACCAATAGGATTCTAGCTCATAAAATGAAATATGTTGGCAGTTTAATCTTTGAAATCTGAAATCATTTCAAGATACATAACCTCATTCTTGTGGTGGGACCAGTGACAGTAGCTTTTCAGATATTACTCCTCACCCTCTCACTGGATAACGTTGCAAATGATGCATGTTGTTGTTCAGTCGTTCAGTCGTGTCCGACTCTTCGTGACCCCATGAACCAGAGCTCGCCAGACCTTCCTATCCTCCACTGCCTCCCGGATTTTTGTCAAATTCATTTTGGTTGCATCGATGACACCATCCAACCATCTCATTCTCTGTCGTCCTCTTTTCCTTTTGCCTTCAATTTTCCCAGCATCAGGGACATTTCCAAGGACTCCTCTCTCCTCATGAGGTGGCCAAAGTACTGGAGCCTCAGCTTCAAAATCTGTCCTTCCAGTGAACATTCAGTGTTGATTTCTTTCAGAATGGATAGGTTTGATCTCTTTGCAGTCCAGGGGACTCTCAAGACTCTCCTCCAGCACCACAGCTCAAAAGCATCAATTCTGCGGCGATCAGCCTTCTTTATAGTCCAGCTCTCACTTCCATACATCACTACTGGGAAAACCATAGCTTTGACTATCCTGACCTTAGTTGGTAAAGTGATGTCTCTGCTCTTTAGGATGCTATCTAGATTTGCCATTGCTTTCCTCCCAAGAAGCAGGTGTCTTTTTATTTCGTTGCTGCAGTTGCCATCTGCAGTGATCAAGGAGCCCAAGAAAATAAACTCTGTCATTGCCTCCATTTCTTCCCCTTCTATTTGCCAGGAGGTGATGGGACGGGTGGCCATGATCTTAGTTTTTTTGATGTTGAGCTTCAGCCCATTTTTTTTTCACTCTCCGCTTTCACCCTCATTAAGAGGTTCTTTAATTCCTCCTCATTCTCTGCTATTAGAGTAGTATAATCTGCATATCTGATGTTGTTATTTCTTCCGGCAATCTTAATTCCGGCTTGTGATTCATCCAGACCTTCCTTTCTCATGATGTACTCTGCATATAAGTTAAATAGGCAAGGTGACAGTATACAGCCATGACGTACTCCTTTCCCAATTCTAAACCAGTCAGTTGTAGAGATGGGCACGACCAGGAAATTTTTTTTCCGAGTTGTCATTTTTCGGGACGGGCCCGTTCCGGCTCGTTTCCGTTTTTCGCAAAATTTTTCAAAAAGTTGTCGTTTCGTGGTATTGTTTTTTGTCTGTCATTAGTACTAGTTTACGGGGGGTAGCGGGCTCCTGAAGGGAAATGCTACAAAATAGCATACATAGCCAATTGGATATGCATACCAGATGCAGACTCGCTTAGTGGACTGGACTCTGGCAGAGGCACCCCTCTTGGGGGATGCCTTTCCTGCACCAGTCGGTCAGAGATGCGGGCTCTGACTGTGTCTCACTAAGAAGGGAAACATACTTGCGTGTAGTGCAATGCGAGTACACAGATCTGACTTTAGGGTTAGGGTTAGCGCAAGGGCTAGGCTTAGGGTTACAGGTAAGGTTAGAGTGAGTATTCTGGTGCACCTCTGGGTGCCTCTCTGACCCACGTAGAAGGACAGTGTACTGGCGTATGGGTTAGGTTTAGGCTTAGGGTTAGGGTCTGGGCTACAGTTAGTGGGCTTTTTATGCCCGATCGGCACATCCCAGAAGTCTCTGTGGTCAACCTGGCCAAGTGGCCATGCGATTGGTGGAATGGCTCCAAAAATTTGCATGGTCCACTCCCATGGCCAGCCCATCATTGCGCACTGCGCAGGTGTAAATAAAATAAAATCAAATAAAATAAAATCAATGGAGAGGAGGACAGGAGACATTTTGTTGCAAGAAAAACCCACTGCTACTGTAAAAAATCTAGCAGTTTTAAAATAGCAATTTTCGCATGTTTCTGTGGTGCTTTGGTGTGTTTTTGGACCACGACGATATGATTTCAAAAAAAAAGATTGCGGTTGCCCGCCCCATTTTGGATCCCCCGCCCGCACCGCATGGCAGGCAAGTTGGCGAGACGAGGAGGAGGAGGATGCCCCACCAGAGCAGCCCAGGACAGGAGGGGGGAAGGCCAGGGACCCCCCCCCCGAAACCACCCCTCTAGGTGCCCTCACTCAGGCAGGCATATTTCCACCTGCTTTTTTGCCCAGGAATCGGGGTTTTTAAAACTTTTTTTCTGTGCCGCTTGAATGGCGGCGACGTTGGCGGGATGACGAGGATGCCCGCTGGCCGCCACTCCGCCAGAGCAGCCCAGGAAGGACAGGAGGAGACGGGGGGAGGCCGGGGACCCCCCCCCAGAAACCACCCCTCTGGTAGGTGCCCTCACTCAGGCAGGCATATTTCCGCCTGCTTTTTTGGCCGGGAATCGGGGTTTTTTTTTTTACTTTTTAAAACTTTTTTTCTGTGCTGTTGGCATCGCGCGATCGTGCGATGCCAAGAATGACAACACAACAAATCAGACCCAATTTTTCTTTAGTCGGTTCGAGTTCGAGTTCTGGCGGAGTAATTGTCATTACTGTTTCTGTTACGTAACGGAAACGAGGAACGGAAATGGAAACGAGAATTTCGATGAGTCGTGCCCATGTCTAGTCAGTTGTTCCATATCCAGTTCTGATGGTTGCTGCTTGTCCCACATATAGATTTCTTAGGAGACAGATAAGGTGGTCAGGCACTCCCATTCCTTGAAGGACTTGCCATAGTTTGTTGTGGTCTACACAGTCAAAGGCTTTGGCATAGTCAATGAAGCAGAAGTAGATGTTTTTCTGGAACTCTCTGGCTTTCTCCATAATCCAGCACATGCTGGCAATTTGATCTCTAGTTCCTCTGTCCCTTCGAAATCCAGCTTGTACTTCTGGAAGTTCTCTTTCCACATACTGCTGAAGCATGCCTTGTAGAATATTGAAGAGGGGAAAAGTTAGTTTTCCATGGTTTTAGAGACTAGGACTTGGGGCAGTAGTATCACACTACAGGAAAAGAGATCATATTTAAACATTTGGAAGAACTTCATGATGGTTAGAGCTGTTCTGCAGTGGAATATGCTGCCACGGAGGGTGGTGGAGTCTCCTCCTCTGGAAGTTTTTAAGCAGAGGCTGGATGGCCATCTGTCAGGAGTCCTGTGATAGGGGTTACTAAATGGCAGGGGGTTGGACTGGATGGCCCTAAGAGACCTCAATTGTGAAAAAAATAAGATGTGCCTCTAAAGACTGGGTTCAGTTGGGTTAGTGGACTACCTTTAGAAACTCAGAATGCACCATTAATAGGCCTTTGCCTGTACACCGGAGACTAGCATTTGATTATTATTTCTGTGCTGGAACGTCTGGAGCATTTCTGCTCTGACAATTATTCAGAGATGGAGATTCCTGGAGAAAATTAGTTGTGTGGGTGGAATGTCAGATATAAGGAACCTAGGTAGACCTGTTCCACTCTTCTTCCTTAAGGCATAAAGATCAGATCTCATTAAACACTGTTTTAAAAGAGAGAGGCAGAAGAGAAGAGGTGTTTCACTTTTGTTCTTTATTGGGAATCATGACAAATGTAGATTTAGCCATAATAAATTTACTAATTTCAAGAGATTTGACCATAAAGGCATAACATAGAAGACTATTAGTTACACAAGGTATGGAGGGCTAGGGAGCCAAGCTATTGATTATTTCTAGCAATTGAAAACTTTTTTTTTCATATACATAGATGATTTAATAAAATAGTATTAATAACGAGCCTGCCTTCCATGCAGAACTGTAGCCAAAATGTCATTTTGAAATATTTTAATTGCATATTCAAAACTGCTGTTGGATATGCCAGAGCATTTAATTGGTTTTATGATTTTATTCATGTGGTTTCATTTATCAAACAGGATAGAGCTGTTATAAATACCAGTAACAAGAGCATATATTATTTTTTCCACATTATAATGCAAAGTGCTTCAGTACTATACTACACAATTGGAATACAGGAATATTATAAGGGATAGCAGGGGGATATACTGTGTCCAAGCTTAACATTTGTTCAGTTTTTTATTCATCTGCAGACTGCTTTTTTGGTGTGAGAACAAACTTAGGACACAATTCAGAAATGATGTCAAAATAGATAAAAAAATATGAGTGCACATTTTAAAAATATTTACTCTTTTTTCTTTTCGCAAACATAGCATCCTTAGCATAGAGAGCAAGCAAGATTGCTTGCTAGCTAGAGAGAAAAATGAAATAAATTACATAAGATTTGGAATCAATGCACTTCCTGAACTGAGAGGGTGACTCCTATTTAAGGGTAGGGACTCGGGACTGTGAATTCATTCTGGGTTTTAGTCTCTGCATTAAAATTCAGTATTACCTATCCTGACATGCAAGATATTAGCTGTTGTGTATTGATCTGTAATTGCTGGTTGAGTAACTGCCTCCCTGTTCAAAAGGGAACAGGCCTATTGGTTGATTATAGTTGCTGCATTTGGATCTTCAATCCTATTGGTTCCCGCCAAAAGGCAGCCTTGTGATTGGTTGTAATTGTTCCCTCCAAAATGTATCTTTTCCTAGCCAGTCCTGGCCCCTATAAATGTAACCTCCTCTCCCCAGTCCCCAGTCTTGTCTCTCCCTGATTAAAGAGCTGTTCACTAGAAGCTGTTTCCAGCCTGCTTTGTCTCAGAGCTGAAATCACTGCTGAATCACTAGCCCCACGCTACAATACTGGCGACGAGGATGGGATCCGGAATGCTGAGTAGCAGAGGCTCATCACGCTGACTCAGAGTCCGGATTGCAGCAGTGACGCTACCCCCATTAATGGCAGGGTCTGGCGTAGGCACGTGGACCAACTGAGGCGCAGAGCGCCCAGTAGAGTTGGTACCGGTATGGGTGAATTGCAGCCTGAGAGTGACGCTAACCCCATTAATGAGCCCCAGCTGCAAGACCAGAGCGGAGATGCCCCAGGAATGCAGGTACCAGTGGCGTCAGCAAATGAATCTACTCCTGCAGGTCCTCATGGTGC
>JAHTLZ010000030.1:8897130-8909031 GCA_023846285.1 Phrynocephalus versicolor | reverse complement strand
CTTGTCTCTCCCTGATTAAAGAGCTGTTCACTAGAAGCTGTTTCCAGACTGCTTTGTCTCAGAGCTGAAATCACTGCTGAATCACTAACCCCACACTACAATATTAGCCATTAGCACTGTCTTTTTTCATCTACAAGGTGGCTCTTTATCATAAGGCTGAGCTTTATTGATGATCAAGTGTACATTCAGCCATTTGTCTTAGAGCTAGAATCTCCTGTCCAGAAATGGAAGGGCACCTTTTTGCCACAATGCACAATATGCACGATTCAACATAGATGGAAAAGGGGGGGGGGAATCATTTTTGGGTGAGGGAACTGATCTCCTCTTCCATTTAGGCTACCTACCATGCTTTTCCAGACAGTCTGTAGACAATGCATGCTACATGCCATGCTTTTCCAACAACAAATTTATTGATTAGCCCAACAGGCCATATCAAATAGAGGTCTTCCAGTGCGAAAAGTACTTAACAATCAGTCTACCACACTCCCTTAGAAGAACCTATACCAGAGTGAGATTTGATCTATTGGAGTCCATGAACAGATATGGGTGCTTTCACAACTTACCCTATCAAGACAGATCCTGCATATGCGGTGCTACCCGCATAGAGGATACAGCTCACATTTTATTTCATTGTGAGCTTTATACAGCTCTAAGACAATCACATTGATCAAAATTGATGGTCAGAATTGCCCACTGGGACACAAACTTTCAGCTTGATTTCCTGCTCAACAGTTCCAAGGTGCAGGTTGTCTGTGGTGTTGCTAATTTTTGTAAGGCTGCTAGGGTAAGATCCACCTTCATAGATCAAATTGGTGTTCCCTGTAGGGGAGATGCTGACATATGCCATGCTTTTCCAGACAGTCTCTAGTGAGCTGGTTTCTAAAGAACTGGATATCTTTACTTATCAAGAGTATAAGTGGTCTTCAGGCTTCTACAGTTCCTGCTGTGTGTTGTGCATACTTGAGTACAGTGTGGAAATTGGCCATCCATTTAGTCAGGATGACTGTAGTTGACTTGAGCAAGTTGATATTTTTAGTCTTACGTTTACCACACTACTGTGTTGCTTAGTTAGTCTCTTATAATAGTGCACATTCTCTTCAAAATGATGTTCAAGAGCAGGACCAAACCACAAAATTAGCAATAATCTTATGCTATAACTACAGTTTCAGGCTGTGTTGAAAGCAACAGAACTGTTTTATGGCCTGTGCATGGAAACTGATGTATGACTGTTGGAAATATTATTTCATGTAGAGCCTATCCAAAATGATTTTTGTTTTTGTCTTAATTGAAAGCACCTTGCTTATTTACAAATAAGTATGCTGTCCAAATGTGAAAAAATCTAGCTAGAAGGTGATTCCTGTAGGCTTGCAATTTTGAAATGTATAAAAGACGTGGAGTTGATTTAATGAAGTTTACCACTTTTTGGAATTTAAATCAAGATAAATTATTTGTTTATTGCCAAAATCCTGCGTAGCTAATAAAAAGGAATGGGAAGCAGATTGCCCCAAGTTAAGAAATCAAAATACATATGATCATTTACATGCTGTATTGCTCTCATTCTAGGTACCATTAATTAAGGAACATTTAAACTTAAAACAATTCAACTCTAAAAGTTACACTATTACATCAGTATAATTAGACAAGAGTGTTTGGGACCAAGAGCTATCACACATTTTCTGTTCCTGCACAATATGCATGACTCAGCAGCCAGACTCCATCATCTTAGATGCTAAATTGGTATAATGTTCATGTTCAGAATGAAATGAAATTGTTCTTTTTATCAAGCACATGTGTATGGAACTATTTTCATTTTTCAATTGCTCCATGCCAAAATTAAACTGATGCAACCAGTTCATTTAGAATAGTGGATCTAAAGCAATGCAGTAGTCAATCATGTTTTCAGGAACAGCTGCTTTGATATCTTACCATCCGTATTTATTTATTTATTTATTTATTTATTTATTTATTTATTTATTTTCCTCATAATTGATCATTAATTTCACTGTGGGTCACTGTTGTTTTAGAATTGTAAGGAAAGTACAGGTGATAGAATTAGAGAATGACTCATTGGGATCCAGTCAAGGTTGTGTATACCGAAGAAAGGTATCACAGGACATCATAATACATGTGATTGGAAATGTTTGAGGAGACCATTATTTATGAACTGTCATGATCTCTGTCTTCTGTTGTAATGTACGAATGAGGTTTCAGTTTAATTCCTATATTAGTCCCAAATAGAGTAGCACTGTTGAAACCAATGATAGTTACAAGAATTTTGACTAGCAAACCTCCTTTCATTTCAGTGGGTCTCCTTTAGTTGGACTAAAACTAAAATCAGCCCTATTTTTGCCATCTAAATGTACTCATACATCCAACAGTGTAAGACAGTTTTCAGCTCAAACATAGTATCAAAATAATATTTTGAGAGAAATACATACTAGAGATGGGCACGGAACGAACTTTTTGTTTTCGTTTTTCGTTTTTCATTTTGTTATGCAACGAAACGACAAACGAAATTTGTCTCCAAAATAAAACAAAATGAACAGAAATGTGGGAATTTTTGTCGTGCATTTCGTTTCCGTTACAGCAATGAAGGGAGCCGCTTTAAATGCTAAAAAAATCACGTAAAATTGGAATAAATGGTAATGAAACGGTAATGAAACGGTAATGAAACGGTAATGGAACAAAAATGAATTTTTTGCAAAAATTCACGAACAACGGGAATGAACCGAAACAGACCTCTAAACAACAAACGACAAATGAAACTTAATGTTTTCTATTCGTGCCCATCTCTAATACATACTGTGTTTTAAATGTTCCTTAATTAATGAGACCTAGGATGGGAGCAAGATAAACATGTGAAGGTGACAGAGATGGGAAATAGGCTTTATATATGAATCTTCCATGTTGACACATATGAAGAAGCAGACAATATACTCCAGGAAAATTATGCTAGAAAGATGTGTCTGTGGGGGCGGGACCATCTGAAATCTCTTTTTTGGGGAACTTGTGTGAAAGCAGGACCAAACTAACCAAAAATACTTTGTATGTTCCATTCTACAACTATAGAATATTGGCTCTGCTATCATTTTTCTACCTCTCACATTAAGCAGATAGTGTCATGTTTGTGGGATCCCAGGAATGCACACAGAATTTCTCTTATTTTTTTTAAAATACTATCTAATCTCTTGAACAATCTTGAACAATTAAAACATACCAGTTGAAGCAGGATCTACTGCAAAGTTGAGGGTTTCTCAACTTTAAAAAAATCCTATTTTTAAAAAATATTATTTATTTTACTCTTATTATTATTATTTTGTCAAATAGTAGTATCCTCTTTGTTTTAAGTCAGGCTAATAAAGGAGAACATTCCAGAGGATTAGAGCCAAGAAGATATTAATGGCTGCATTTGTCTATAGAGAATTTTAGTATGCACATTTACACTGTATATATCATTCATATGTGTGTATATTTTTATGATGCACATATATTTATTGTCAGTGATGCTTTTTGTTAGCATAGCTTTAAACACTCAATTGTGAATTAGCACAGATGCAACTCTTTTAGTAAATGAGAAACCTAACATTTTCCATATGCACTGTCATGTTCCATCCCTTCTAATATTCATATGTCATTAACATTCAATATTGGATTAATTTTGGTTTAATCTGAGAAATCTATGGTGAGAAACCTAACAATTTCTTGATTGAATTGATCATATCTGGTGCATAGTAAACCTGAGCCAATCTGCTTTGAAAATTCTGTTTAATTCGCTAATATATACCAAATATTACCTTTTCCATTACTATCATTATAGGGTGAGCCTTCTGACATGGAAGTTCTCATCTTCAGCTGCAAGATTAAATTTGATCCACTAAACCTTTCTGGAACACACTGCTGGTTCATACATTCACTCGGATGAAGGATTTGTTATGACAAAGGAAGAAAATGTGGGTTTACTGTGCACATCTATCTGCATAATACTGATACTGATTTCGGCAAGTTTTGCCTGTTTTTTATTTTTCTTTTCAAATGAAGGAAAAGGGAATAATCAAAAAAACATGGCATCAGGGCATAAGGCTCATATATGATTACATGTACATCATGGATGCCAACTCCCACACATGTCTGGCTCCTTCTCCTGGTGAGTATGTGAAGCAGCTTGTAGGTTTTTTTTTTGAAATGCCATCCTTTTCCAAATGATTAGTTTCAAAAGAAAAGAAAAAGAAAAAAAAAGACTGGGAATGGAAGAGCTCAGTTTATCCACAAATTGTTAAATGTGATGGTATTGGAATGCATGCAACTTTTATACTGTTAAACTGTCCCATGAGAGTCATATCAAGCAGTGATCTTGATATGGAGAATATTAACTGGGACAGCTTCTTGAACAATATGTTATACATTGTTTTTTTTTATGACAAATTGAACTTCTGGACCTCCTCTCCGTCTCTTCTTCTTTTGAATATTATAATATATTAAGACCTAGTAGTCTCATTAAAGAATAGATGATTGTGCCTATATTTGCAAGCATACAATGCTAAATGAATAGCAGGTCAAAGGAATTTTAAACCTAGTTGCATCCTGCCTACCACGCCCCACCTTTTAAATGGCAACATTAAATATGCGATACATGCATGAGCTGGGAGCAAGTCCTGTTAATGTCCTGATTTCTAGGGGCAAAGGTGATAAAGACAGATGTATGGAAAAAGTGTTATGCTTATGTCAGTAAAGAAACAACTAGGCAGGCAGCAGTAGGATATGAAAAATGCATCCTCCCCCTGACTTACTGTATATTGTTGTGATGAGCATCAAAGTCATTTCTGACTTACAGCAGCCCTAAAATGTAATAATCTCCAGAAGACGCTGTTCTTAACATTCCTGTTCAGACTTTCCAAACTGAAGTCAGCAGCTTCTTTTATAGAGTCAATGCAACTCTTATTAGTAGAGATGGGCACGACCAGGAATTTTTTTTTCAAGTTGTCGTTTTTCGGGACGGGTCCATTTCGGCTTGTTTCCGTTTTTTGTGAAATTTTTCAAAAATTTGTCGTTTCGTCGTGTCGTTTGTCGTTTCTGCCACGATTTAACATGACTTGACTTCCAGTTCCCAGAGCATGGGGTTAGGGGGTAAGGGCTAGGCTTAGGGTAACGGTTAAGGTTAGGGTGGGTTAGTGGGCTGTACCTCTGGGTGCCACTGGCGTATGGGTTAGGGTTAGGGTTAGGATTAGGATTAGGATTAGGGTTGGTGGGCTTTTAATGCCCTCTCTGGCACATCCAGAAGTCTCAGCAAAACCTGGCCATGCGATTGGTGGAATGGCTCCAAAAATTTGCATGGTCCCATCCCATGGCTAGCCCATCATTGCATGTGCACAGGTGTAAAAAAATAAAAATAAAATAAAATAAAATAAAATCAATGGAGACGTTTTATTGCAAGAAAAACCCACTGCTGCTACTGTAAAAATCCAAGCATTTAAAATAGCTAATTTTCGCATGTTTCTGTGGTGCTTTGGTGGGTTTTTGGACCACAATTTCAAAATAAATATTGCAGTCGCCATTTTGGATCCCCCCGCACCACATGGCAAATGGAGACGCCGAGGATGCCCCCTCCCAGCCTGGTACCAGCAGCCCAGGACAGGAGGGGAGGAAGGCTGGAGTGGGGACCCCCCCCCAGAAACCACCCCTCTGGTAGGTGCCCTCAGGCAGGCGTATTTTCGCCTGCTTTTTTGGCCGGGAATCAGTTTTTTTTTTATTTTTAAAACTTTTTTTCTGTGCCGCTTGGCATCGCACGATCACTGTGATGCCAGGAACGACAACGACAAATCAGACCCAATTTTTCTTTTGTCAGTTCGAGTTCAAGTTCTGGGGGAGTAATTGTCGTTACCGTTTCCATTACGACGGAAACGAATAACGGAAACGGAAACGAGAATTTCGTCAAGTCGTGCCCATGTCTACTTATTAGGTTTTCACTTTTGCCGGCCAATGATGTATTTAAATAAGTTGGTGTATTTTTATGTCTGCACAAATGTTTGCTCTTCAAGCCCCCATAGCTTTCCTCTTTCAATTGTAGGCAAAAGCAAAAACCTTTTGCCTACAATTGTGGTCTTTTCCAGTGAGACTTCTTGTCTTGTGCTGTATCTATGCTGCAATAGTCCAAGTTTAGCCGTTTTGCTTCTAATGAGAATTGAAGCTTACTTTGCTCCAGCACCTACTATCTAGTGGTACAATCCATGACGTTCTCAGCCAAAACCCATGTTGTTCAAATCTATGTCCAACTACAGATGCTGAAGAAAACATTTATGCAGGTATCTAGGAGGAAACTGAGTTCCCAGCACGGTGTATAAGGGCCAGGACTCTGGAGAACAGGGGTCAAATTCTGATTCAGCCATGGAAGCTGACCAGGGGAGTGAAACTAGTAACACCACTCCTTAAATATCTCTCTTACCTTGAAAGTTCTGTTAGAGGCAATGTAAGTTCTTTTTGTTTTAAAAGCATGTAGCAGCAGCAACAGGAGGAGGGAATTAGACATGCATCCAAATAAGGAATACTGGAATAAATGAGTGCTTTTTAAAAATAGTATGTGGCCTTGGATATTTTGTGAATTCTGATTTCTCTGGTTCTATTCCGGTCTGCTCCCAAATAATGTATGACTTTCTTATATGATCTGACTGCATTTTCATTGACAAGATGCAGGCATGTGTTGCTTGGTTATGCCCCCGTACTTTATTGTCAGCTGCAGCAAGCTACACAAACATTACACAAATACCAAGAGATTTCCAGCCACTGAACAATTTAAAAAATTACCATAAATACTCGAGTATAAGTCAACCTGAGTATAAGTCGGGGGCCCTAATTCCCTAATTTAACCCCCCAAACTGGGGAAACATATTCACTTGAGTATAAGTCTAGGGTGGGAAATGCAGCAGGGCCTGGCAGCTCTTCCTTTGTGAGCTGGGGGAGTGGTGTGTGATGTTTAACGTTTGGCCACTGATGCAAGTGCTTGGGTCAGTGGCTAAAAGTCATTTTAAACATCATGTGCTGCTCCCCTGTGATGCAGAGGGGGGTCATGAGAAGTGGCATGCAATGTTTAAAATGACTTTTAGCCACAGATGACTTGCCTCAGTGGCTAAAAGTATTGACCCGAATATAAGCCGAGGGCCCCTTTTTTCAGCCCAAAATTAGGGCTGAAAAACTAGGCTTATATTCGAGTATATACAGTACTTATAATTGTTTATCATCTCTTATGATTTACCATAAAGGTAAAATGTTTAGTACTCTAACATTTTTCTCATTACAACTGACCCTGATTGATCAGTTGAGCATTCAAAATTAATATGGCATTTCAATACTAGTGAAAATTAGAGTTTCCTAGGGTACACAACAAGTCATTTTGACCATGTAACACTGGTGAATTATGTGTTAATCAGCTTAACTGAAGAAACATAAATTATTTGTTATTAATAATACTGCTATGACTAAATAATTTGTCATGGGTAACACTATTGATTAAAATTTTATGAAGAATAAGCTTTTTATTTATTTATTTTTATCCGCCTTTAGGCATGTAGTTAAGGCTTGTCATTAATTATAATCTGCAATTCACTGATCAATAAGTGTATTTATTTTAAGTAATTAAACATTAAGATCCTATGTAAAAATAACTTTGATTTAAGTTTCTCCTTCAGAAAGACATCTTATGCGTACATAGTCATGCCTAAAGTACCGTATTTTTCACCCCGTAAGACACATTGGGCCATAAGATGCACCTAATTTTTAGAGGCATGTATGTGTTAAAGAATACATACTGCATCCATCGGGTGGCCTCTGCAGTGAAGGCAGCTGGACGTTAGAAAGCTAAAGCCAAGCTGCCTTCCACTTTCACGCACCCAAAGTCCAGCCAATTGTCAAGGCAGCAAAGTGGAGGGGAAGAATCCCCCCCCCCACTTTTCTGCCTTCAGCTTGGGAGCTCCCCAAAAGGAGGTGAGTGGCAGGGATGCGACCCACCTCCTTTTGGGTTGCACCCAGTCAAGGCAACAAAGCGAAGGAGCAGGAAGAGGAGACCCTTTTCAGGGGGGAAAGGGTGTATTATAAGGCAAAAAATACGGTAATTGAAATAGGGTGTCTCATCAGACTTTGTTCAATTGTGTTTTCTCTCCATCCTTCCAATTCTGACAGTCACTTTTGTGACTGAGTAGGGCTTTTTTCTGCATTTAAATTTTGCTAAATTCTTTAAAAATCAATAGGAACAAAAGTTCTGCTAATCAAAAGCAATAGTTACTGTTTTTTCCACCATACAAAAGACCACATTGTATTGCCTACCATACCAATCCTAAAGATGAGGACACCATCTGAAAAAAGTGGAGGGAGTCAAACTGACTTAGTACTAAAGTTATATGTGTCTGTCTGCACATACAGTTCTGACTAGGATAAAATGTGAATGCACACAAATAGACTGGAGAACTGAAAAGTAGAGTATATCAACTAACAGCCTTCTTAAAATTTCAGACAAAAATCAAAGAAAAATGAAACAAAACAAAAGACATAAAACATGTGACACCTTAATAAGACTAACTTTCATATTTTAATGTAACGTTTCATGGACACATCCACTTTTTCAGACATATAGCAGCAGAATTAGTTATATAATATAATATGTGATGGGACATACACTTCATACCAAATATTCATTGGCTGTAGTATTTGCATGAAAAGTGTCCTATTAGATGGAGGCATGTGGCATGTGGTGCGGATAGGACAGCTATAGAAATATACTATTAAAAATAATCCATTCTGCAACTAATTAAAACACCAAATAAAGTTTTGAATTCCTCCCTCAACATATTTGGATAACCTTGAGGATTTCAAATACAGTATGACTGCCATATCCATGTGGGATCAGTTTTGGGACTCACGTGGATAGAGAAATTCATGGATAAGAGCAAACACACTTATCTGAGGATAATAGTGGCTAAAAGAGTGGTGGAGTGCCAGGAAAATTCAAATTCAAAAACTTTATTACAGTCAACAGGATACAGTATAATAAATAGCAATAAAATAAATAAAATATAGAATATAGAATATAAAATATATTATATATAAAATATATAATATAGAAACTGCCCACAAATCCATTCTGACCATCATGAAGCTATACCTTATTAATATCTAAGGAATTAGTGATGCCAATGAGCCAGAGAGGAAGATCAAAATAGATATATATAAAAGACATCAGAGTACATATAAACAAACTGTTCCATGCACATAAGACATTCCACATTTGTGATTAATCAAGAGTTGTTGATAGTTAGCGAGCTATGTATCATGATACTTTTAATTAATTGGTAACGCTGGTCAGTGTCCTGCGCATTTTGATTGCTGCGGCGCAGAACCTGGCCACGCTATATGTTATAGAAAAATTAATATCTGATAGAAGTAACTGAGTATAATAATGACCAGAGTGTCCTGGATATTTATAGAGTATTGGAGATATAAGCTTAGCCAAGGTACCTTTATAAGAGGAACAGTGAAGAAGTACATGTTCTGTTGACTCAGTATCTCCGGAGTCACAGGGACATAGCCTCTCCAAAGAGGGAGACCTCCAATATCATCCCTCAAGAACAGCAGAAGGGAGGGCATGACATCGGGCCAAGGTAAAGGCCCTCCGGTGAGTGGGTATCTCAAGCTTGGCTAAGTATCTCATTGGGGAAGATAGATACCTGCAGGAGTCATTAATGCTAGCTAGATCCAGTTTTCGTTCTGAGTTGGTAACCCGCTGCTTAATAAGCGCTTTGGCCTGATCATCGTTCATGGTAAAAAGGAGGTCTTGGGACAGGCCGAGTGCCAGGAAAAAGCTTTTGCCCCAGACAGCCCCCAAACTCTGGCCGGTGGTGGCAGTGAGGAGGAGGGGAAAGAAAACTTACTGAGGCTGAGCGCTACTCTCAACCGCTGGTGGCAGCCAGCCACCCTCTTTGCCACTGGGCTTGGTGGCCAGCCTGTGGGGCCAGGGGTGGCGGCAGAAGCGGCAAGGAGGGCTCGACATTGGTACATTTTCATCCCCTCCCTCCTCACTACTAACTACAGGCAGCCACCCTCTTCACTGCTGAGCTCAGTGGATGGTCTGCGGGGGCGGCAGCTGTGGTAGCAAGGGGGGGTAGAAAACTTACTGATGTTGATCTCTCCTCGATGCACACCAGCCACCCTCCAGAGGGGTGGGGTGGGGAGTTAAGCGAACCAGCCTGGCCAACCAGCCTTTGATCTTACCGCTGGGGTCCTGGGTGGAGGACCGGAAGTTTGAGCTTGAGTGGAAAATTCAAAACTTCCAGTCTTCCTCCCATGACCTGGGTGGGAAGTTCAAAGGCTGGTTGGCCATGCAGATCCTCTTAAGTCCCCACCCCACCCCTCTAAAGGGAAGCTGGAGTGCGGTGAGGAGGGCTCAGCATCAGTAATTATTTTTTCCCTTTTAACTCCTCACCACTGAGCTCAGACCTTCAGTTATCTGTAAGTGAAAAAACACCAAAGGAAAAAATAGTAAGAGATCTATAAACAAAGAAACAAACTAGAACAATGGCATAATGCACAAAACAAGTATCTTTTTTCTGGGTGAACTTAAGCACGGAGAAAGAGGGAGGGGAAGAAAAAGAAAATTGGGTTACACACAATCTGCCTAATGTTTCTTTATAAAAAGCCATGCAATAAGGCAGAAATTTTAGGTCATACTCTTCAGAAAAATTGAGCTTGAACCTTGCACAGACGTTAGACTTAGCAGTGCAAAACATCTCATCAAGAAAAGCAGCCCATATGTCAGAATCTTTTAAGCAAGAAGAAAAATGATGACCCATTTCATACTTTAGTGCAAGAACAAGAAAAGTAGGTATTAACATCCTTAAATGGGCAAGGAGATCCATTGGGATGGCTTATGGAATAGAGTGACCGGAAACGGGGGAAGAGTCAAATAAATAAGCCTGTCAAAATAACCATGTTATCGTCTGGGTAACTCATTTCCAGGCTTACAACATGGAGCCGCTTTAAAATGTCCCCAACACATGATCCAGGAACAGCTGTGGAGAAATTAAAAATGGTAATTTTATTTGGATTGAACCCAGAACATTGAACTTTGCTAGGTAGGAGTATAGTCTGATCAAGATCAGAATGAAAGAACAGAATGCTCTTTTGAGACAAATTGTAAAACTGTTTTGGAACACAAGCTGATGCTAAGTTTACCTGCTTCACCTCTGATGTTATGTAACATCACTGCTGGGAAAGACTGTCCAGAACTTTGGAGTTTGGTGCCACATAATTAATATTCAGATGACACTCTATCTCTCCTTGCCATCTTAATCTGGGGAAGCTATTTTGGCTTCATATCAGTTATGGTACAGTATCAGAAATGTTTTGGCAGTGGCCAGGAGTTCATTCTCACAGTTAACATAAAACCAATGTGCCAGCTGCACCTCTTTCTAGATAACCCTGATCTGGCCACTCTGATGAATAGTTCCACCACCATGACAGATGCACATGATGGGGACCACAGGAGAGGGCTTTTTCTCAGACTTCCTCTCAGACTTACCACAAGAAGCCAGGGAAGCCCCATCTTCGCTGTCCTTCTGCAAGCAGATGGACACTTTTCTCTTCAGGCAACCTTGCCTTAAGTAACTGGCTAAGTGAGTTTGTTAAAAGAACTGTTGTGCCTCACAGCTTGGAATGTGGCTTTGGCATTAATTTTTGTTTACTGTGTTGTAGTGTGCCCCTTTCCAGTATTTGTATACTTACTGATTTAGCTTTGAATGTTAATGCATTTAATTATGTATGCCCCTGGATCTTTTTTAAAGAAAAAGGTGGGGTCTGCATGTAGCATGTATGTACACACACACACACACACACACACACACACACACACACACACACACA
>JAHTLZ010000030.1:8820663-8889567 GCA_023846285.1 Phrynocephalus versicolor | reverse complement strand
TTGTTGTTGTTGTTGTTGTTGTTGTTGTTGTTGTTGTTGTTGTTGTTTGTTGTTGTTGTTGTTGTTGTTGTTCTTCTTATTATTAGATTTTCTGCTCCTATGTGAAAGTGAAAAGACTGGTATTGTTGCCATTAGCAACACCATTAGCCAAAATAATGGCCATTTTTATTATTATTATTTTATTTTATAGCTAAATAAACACATAATTTGCACAATATAAAAGATAAATAAAATCAAATTTGGCACAAAATACATGTTTTTTTTTCATGCAAAGTGTAATGACAAATGTTTCATGAAAAAGCTCCACCCTCTCCACTCTCACACACAAAGAAAAGTAAAAATTAAGGGCCTTTTCACACGACCCCTAAGATCCGCTGGCCACTTAAACCCGGACCAGAGATCTTGGGGGTTCATTGCTCTTCCTGCATCCCCACCGCTCCACACTTCCTTGCTCCTGTCTGCGTGAGGGGAGGGAGGGAAAAAGAGAGGAAAAAATGCAGGCTCACCTCCGAAGCCACCCGGAGCCCCGTCGTCGTCCTGATTCCTTCTCTTCTGTTTGTTTTTTTCCCCTCCTGCCCCTTCTCTTAAAGGGGCAGGAGGCAAAAAAAAAAAAACCCAAACAGAAGCAAGGAGAGCCCTGCACTCACCAGATTAAATCCGGACCTGGGGATTTTCACCCTCCTAGAGCCGGTACAAGAAAAGTGCGCTGGGACGCGCTTAGGTGGGCGTGGACGCACTTAATTTCCTGCAAACTCCGGAGCTGGTGGGGAAACAATTGTAAGCTCTGAGCTGGCAGCCATTTGCTGCGGAGTTTAGGGGTAGTGTACAAATACCCTAAGTGTAGGAACCATTGCAGTCTCAATCAGTGGGAAGAAAATTTCAAAAAATAAGTGACAATTCACATCCTTACTGTTTGAGGCCCTGATTTTCTAGGATTCTAGAGCATGCATTGTATTGCTTGCTAGGATGAGGAAGGTGTTACACAGCTGTGGAGCTCGAACACTCACTCTCAGTCTCTCTCCTGGCATGTAGATGTGAAAATGCCTGTGCAGTGATGAGCTGAAGGCCCTTTTCATCATTTGGCTTTTTCAAACTTCTTTTACATCAGTATTCCTGACAGGTTGCACTGGAGCAAGAGGGTCCACATGATGGCAAAGTATCATTTTAGGCACAACAGAGTAAACAATCCTAGACATGCAGTTCCCTCTATTATATGTTGACTACATTTTAACAAGGGTTGTGTGTGTGTCTTTTAAAGTGAAATAGGGATAAGCAGCAGCAACATTGGCTCCCTCACCCACCTGCAGTAAGACAGGTAACAGGGGCTGTCTTTCCAGAAGAATGAGGCAGTCTGTTCATTGTGGAAGTTCAAGATGAACATCAACCCCTGAACTAAAGCAAAGTTCAGAAGCTGGCTGCTCCATTTCTTTTGTACTACCCAACATCATCCTCAGTGGAGAGGACTTATGTCAAGATTTGGTTGTGGGCAATGGTGGCGACCACAACTTCCACAATCCTTTGTCATTGGCAATACAGGCTTGGAATTCTGGGAGTTGTGGTCCAAAATATCTGGAGTGCCGAAGGTTTGCCACCACTGGTTGTGGGCATTGGTGTTGGTGGTGGCAGTGGTAGAGTCTGTTGTTGCATGCCATCCATTTGCTTCTATATGGCAATGCTATAAATTAACGACCTCCCCAGTGGACTCTCGTCAACAAACCTGATCAGTTCTCATAAACTCAAAGCTGAGGTCTTCTTCCCCTGAATCAAGGATATAGTTAGAAATCAACATTGTGAGGTAAAATATGTTTAGAGATTTCAATTTAAATGCAAATGTTCATCCAGATTTTTAATTATCCTGTATGGATTCCAGCTTGGCTGAAAATTCCCATTTGCTAGTAACTAGTCAAATATTGTTAGGTTATTTTACCAAATTGACATGGAAAGTTTAAAGAGAGTATAAAATACCAAGTTCTTGAGGAAGGGGAAGGGGCTGAAGTCTCATACAGGGGATAATGCTAACATCATAGGAGATCCTGGAAATGCAAATTAGGTACCCAAACATAATATACAATCAGTCTGGTAAAGCCTTAAAATGTCACCTGAAACCATTTTTGCCCTTTTAGAGCATTATCACAACATGGATTTGTACCCTCAACTTCGATATCTGTGTGCTGATTGAAAGTTGTCCCAAGGTTCTATCCTGAAAGGCCATAAAAAGCCACAGTGTAGATTGTTTAAAGAGTTTGTCTTTATTGTAAGAGCTCTGATTATGTATGTTGTATCAGAGACTCAAATGTTCCTTTCAGTACTTCATGTTATTTTGTGGTATAATCACTTGGGGTGCTTTTACATGACCCCTAATATCCGCTGGCAACTTAAATTCGGACCAGAGATCTTGGGGGTTTGCTCCTCTTGCTGTGTTCCCACCCCTCTGCACTCCCTTGCTCCTGTCTGTGTGATGGGAGGGAGAAAAAAAAGGGGGAGAAAAGAATGCAGGCTCACCTCCGCTCTGCCATCGGGAGCTGCCCCGGGAAGCATTCCAGTCTCTTAAAGAGGCGGGCGGCAAAACAAACAAAACAAAACAAAACAAAACAAAACAAAACAAAACAAAACAAAACAAAATAGAAGGGAGGAGAGCCCGGCACTCACTTCTTTGCAATCCGCATCAGAAATTTTTCACCTTCAGAGACAAGGTACTTGGAAAATGCGCTGTGACGCGCTTAGTTGGGCGTGGTCGTACTTAATTTTTTTTAAGTCCGTAGCTGGTGGGAAAACAATTTTAAGCTCCTCATCTGAGAGCCCTTTGCCTCAGATTTTAGGGGTCGTGTAAAACCACCCTTGGAAGAGCACCATCATTTGCAGGATGAATCTTGTGGTCAGTTTTAGGTTAAATTGAGTAACTGAAATAGCTATAGCTTTTCAGCAGGGACGTGAAGCCCATTCACAACTCCTTACTCTCTCTCCTTCACTCAGATGACATAAATTCCAGTACAAAAGTAACAACACACTGTTATAAAAATGCTGCTTTTATTGTTGTTGTTGCTGCTGCTGTTCTAAAGAAAGAAATAAGTTTTGCTTTCAAAAAAAGCCAATGCTGCATCATGGGATCTGGATTGTCTGCCTGTGTTTCGGGAGATGGGGTATATGCTTAGGGTCAAATCATACTTTAAAGAAAGTCTGAAAACTGCTGATGTTATGAACGGCTTGTCAGACTTGGACTGGTGACAGGGGATTAATTTCATGCTACCTTACTGAGGTCGCTGCTGTGCCATTTGCCAGGCTAAAAACAACTGGGAAGAAGGATCATGCCTTAGGCATCCTGTTCAACGTGTGGCTTACCTTCTTTCCTTTTGCAGTCCTGGCCAGAGAACAAAAATTGAGAGTTTTAAGGGTTCCTGCTAGACCATGTTTGCTGCCTTACTGCCAGCCAGATTTCTGCAGCAGCCAATTTAGTGAGTCACATTTTAAACAGGCTTTCTAGAAAGAGTATCAAGTAAAATGGCAGGAGACATTATCTGCTGCGGGAGCATATTTGCTTTCTTTGAACCACAATATACATCATATAGTTTTATTGACTTAGACAAACCTGCAAGCACATGTTTTTAAGCTAGACCAGTGCCCAGCCCAAATGATATCCATCAGGCATGTTCCCTTGTATGTATCTGTTCGATAATTGCATTTTCCCAAATCAGGCTTTTTAGTATTGCAGGAGTTAATTGCTAGCTGTGATTTTATAGGAGGAGGTTCAGCTTAGAAGAAAAACAGATTGAATTCCCTAAAGATAAGGGGGAGGGGAAAGGTAAAGGTAGGAGGGTGGGATAGGAACATAATAAATGCTGTCACGTTGGCTTCCTTTGGAAGTATTGCACATTGGTTGTAAAGCACAGCTAAGGCACCTTCCCTCCAGACATGTGAGTTGTACATGAAGAATGTAAAGAATACTTTCTAATTCTTCATTCTTGTTAACGTAGGCTGTCTTGTCTTGCTGAGACACCTCCATGAGGAATTTTCAGCATCTGCAAAGTTTCTCACCTCCAGGGGGGAATGAGGCAAGGAGGGCTATTATGTCTCATCAAGGTCCCCATAATGTTCTGAAATTGCCTATGCAAAGCCTGTGCCATTGCGAAGCAATGCACACCTGCAGCAAATACTGACCAATAAACTGATGCATTAGCAAGTTGCAAAGAGTTGATTCAATCCAATTAAGCAGGAAAGACAGAAGTTGGTTTTAAACATGGATCATGCTTTATTGATGTAATCCATCACACATCAACAAGGGGGCAGGGAACTATTGGCTCTGAGATCTTGTGAGACCTCGCCCAAGGCATTATCATGGCGTGGGTTCCTGGGCCCCAAGGGGGTGGCATCACCTGACAGCACCCCCTCGGCTGGCCGAAGCCATACCTCTAACCGTGAACATCAGTCAGGGCACCATCACATAGGTGGTCCCGACCAGGTAGGGGTACCAAGGAGGCTCCTAGACCCGGTAGCGTGATCCAAGGATCTGCAGGGCCATGGGTAGGAGTGGTACAACTTGTAACTATTTGGAAGTCCCCAGATGCTTTTGTTCCCCTCCCTAACCAGCAGTGTGGCCAATGCCACACCACCAGAGCCCGCCTTCTCCAATCTGGGGACAAGTCAAATATTCCTATCCGGCCCCAATACGGTGACCACAATATGTCACACTAGCTATCCATAAGGTGGTGGGCAGGTGGGTTGTTGGCAGTGAAGCAGAAGAGGCTGCATGGTCCCAGAGGCTGGGCTATCAAGCCTCACCCATGCCCTGCCCCCATTGCATGTCTCACAATGTTTGGGGGCGGCAATGGGCCTTGCGCTGTGTCACCCAAGAGGGGCAAAGACATCCCAGGGCTGGACTAGCGGGTTCAAAATGATCCCTTAACCACTAACAATTCATTCAATAAGGTATCAACCATCATCATTTTGTAACAAGTAGCATTAATTGTGTTGAAGCATTAGCTTGTGTTTAATTGGCACCAAAGCAATGCAAAGTGCTCTGCTTTAGAGATGGGCACAAAATGAAAAAAAAAATTCATTCCGTTATTCATTATTCGTTTCATTAAATAACGAAAGGAATAACAAAAATTGTGATGAAATTGGAAAGAACCGAACAGAACCACGAAAATTAGGTTCATTACGTTTCATTTTCGTTAATGGCAATGCACAATGAAATGAGCTGTTTTTAAATGTTAAAAAACGTCCTGAATATCCATAAAAACCCAGCGATAATTATTTATTCTGCCTAACCTACCAGGGGGGTTGGGGCCCTTAAAACGTGCATTTATGTCTTTTCTCAGATTGCTGTATTTTTTTCCTTTAAGGGGAGTGAGGGGACATCGACCCCAAATGGCTCCCAGATGCCTAACATTGATTTCTTGGCTATTAAAATGCCCTGGACATCTGTAAGAATGCAGTGATAGTTATTTGAAATTACTACCTACCAGGGGGTTGCGGTCCTTAAAATGTTTGTTTTTTTCTTTCTCCCATCGCAATGTATTTTTTCTTTTCCCTTTAAGGATGATACAAAATGGATTCCAGCCACAAGATGGATGCAAGCCATGTGATGGGATCATGTAAATTCTTGGACAATTTCAACCAATAGCATGCCCTGGTTGCATACTGGGTAGGTGGGGCAGCCACAGAGGGCATAAAAAGCTTTGGCAGCCCCATACTCCTTGCAGTCTGCAGTGGGAGTTAGGGTGGGATTGCTGTCTCTGTGACTCGTTACTTTAGGCCAGCCAGGCAGGTGTGTGCCTCTGTGTTCCTTCTGGCTGCAGCCTGGCTCTTAGGGGAGAGAAAGAAGAGATTTCTCTTGCAGCCTCCCTGTGTACCTGTTGGTGAGTACCCTCCCCTGCCCCGCAGTGCAGTCACTCTGCAGCTGCCTTGCACCCTGGGCAACGCCCGCCGGTCCTTTGCAGCCTCCTTGCATACCTAGTCTATACTGTGCTTCTGTCAGCATCATTTTTAAGTGTTTTCCCTCTGGTCTGGGGCGTTGGGGGATGTCCACGTGCAGAAATGCTTTAAGTCGCACAAAAAGCGGGTAAAAATGAAAAATGAAAAATGAAAAAACGAAACAAATTTTTTTCAAAAAATTCACAAAAAAATGAAAACAAACCAAAATGGATCCACAACAAAAAATGAAAAAACGAAACATCTTTTTTCTATTCGTGCCCATCTCTACTCTGCTTATATACTGCCCCATAGTGCTGCACAGTTTACAATTTAATCATGCAGGTTTAACATTGCCCCCCCCTCATGCTGCAAGCTAGGTACTCATTTTACCAACTTGGAAGGATAGAAGAGTGAGCCAACCATGAGATGAATACGTGGGATTGAACCCCGGGTCATGAGGACAGTTTTGGCTGCAGCACAGCAGTTTAACCACTGCACCATGATGCTTATTACAGAGTGTACAGTTCTTGTCTTGTTGAGAATACAACAAAATATCTCATTCTTTTATGGGAGAAGATGAACGATATTACAGTTCTTCATCATCATCTTAAACTACTACTACTACTACTACTACTACTACTACTACTACTACTACTACTACTACTACTACTACTTTAAAGAATCATCATCATCATCATCATCATCATCATCATCATCATCATCATCATCATCATCATCATCCAGGTGACTGTTGAATCCCCAGTGTGCACACAGAAGCCAGGGTGCAAGGCAGAATCAATATAATTAAGGGAAGAGCTAATGACAGTGTTCTACTCACTTCTACTCAGTTGTGCTTTGCCCCTGTAAGTGAGGGGTGCTTCCTTCCAAAACTATGTGGAAACTATGTGCAATAAGAGCTAAAGTAATTTATGTTATCTAAGATACTACTTTCGAGAAAGGAATGCTCTCAAGTACATGGTGTGGCAAAGAAGGATTAAAATGGCTTTTCTTCAGTTTTGGGATTTTCTTATTCTGCTGGGTCTCTTAAGCAAGAGCCTATTTATTTCAGAAAGAGAATAAAACTTTATCCTTCCTGATAATTAATATATTCTTGAGTGTTTTGAGGCTTCAGGGTAGTGTTGGCTATAAGTCTAATTAAAATAAACCAATTTGCACTTCTTATGGGCATTGTTCACAGTTTGCTAGCAACCACATAGTACACCCAGACCACTATTTTTGGAAGAAAAGAGAAATTGTAACTAATTCAAAGTGAACAATACATATTCAACAACTGTTGTGGAATTCATTAGTTACAACTTGTACAGTACCAAACTGATACAGATACTGAGTTAAACCAGACAAGTACCTGATGGCATTTAATTACAAAATATTGGACACCCTGGCAAAAAGCCATTAACATCACTCCTGTTATGGTGCCTCCCCAGGACTAAATGTGTAGCTTTAATTTTTTGCTATTTAGCATCATTACACACTATGGTGAAAATTGCCCGTTTAAGAACTGTCACAGAACAAAGGGTGAAGCATGAGAAATATTGGCTCTATCAGCAGTACAGGATCAGTATGTTGCCTGGAGAGGGAGATAGTAATAATCTTCCAGGATTACAAGGCAATTAAAGAAAACTTGCAGATGCTGCTAAGGGAAGAAACTCATTGTCTGCAGGCAGTAAAACCAAACATCTTAGAGAAGGGAATAAACCTGCCCTCTGACTCAAACAAATATACTGTACTTTTTAGTCATACAGTAGCTGCCTGGAAGAGTAGGAGTTAATCAGTGGGTATTGCAAAATGCATGCAATAGGGAGGGAGATTTACCTCATCAACTGGGGATTGCAAAGTTGTTTTGAACTAGTTCGGACATCAGGTAATTGTGGGAGCACCTTTCAATGTCTATGGATCTAAATTTTGTGCATGTGCTTTGGAAAGGGAAAAATGGGTTGCATTTGGCCTTGGATTTGTTTCCAATTTGCACAGGCAGATCGTTTCTCCAAATGTGCTGTCACTTGTTGGGTTTTAAGTCAGACGGATGCAGAAGATGAGCCTAACTAATGAGGAGTGAAACTGAGGTTTGCGGAAACTAAGCTGACAGCTGGAGCCAGGCTCATAAAAATAATAGCTAAAATGTGAAGCTGCCTAGAGACAAGCTGGAAGCGAACACCTTTTTCATCCCCCTGGCTTCCGATGTCATGAATTAGGAGAACCTGAGATTGCTAACAGAACCATGATGTTGTGTGAGATCAAAAGGCCATCTGTCTTTAACCAACACCATTGCCACCCGCTGCCAGGTGGATGCCATGGCTTGTCAAGTTCCTCTTTAACTTTTTTTTCCCATTTTCAAGCCTGTTCACAACTATTTGCTAACAATTTCAAGAGACCAAAATAGGATCCAGCTGTTTGTCACATCCTTTGTCCTATATATATTTTAGTAGGTACTGCCGTTTAACAGTGTCACTAATTATTGTGCCTGACACATCTGTTTGGGTGGGTCTTTAAGAGAAACAGATTTGGATGTAGTCGGTGAATAGGAAATCTGTATTTTTCTGGCTGCAGTTTGGCAAGAAAGAAAAATAAAACACCTCTGGAGGCAATTCTACAAGTGACTTTTTTGGCCCTTGGGGGAACTCACCTTCATCTGCATGCTTATTTGCTCTGTCATATTCTGTGTTTGGATTTGTAAGTAAAGAAACATCTTTAAAAAAACAGTCTACCACCAGTTGGCAAAAACTCACTGACCACAACAAATCTGATCCTGTATAAAGATGGTCCCAGGAGCTTCCACTTACAGATGTAAATTTTTAAAAAGAAAAGCACAGCAATTCTATCTTTAGAATCTCAGATCATTCTGCATTTAACCTCTGCCAGGATACTGTCTCTCTTATCTTGAAGGCAGATCTGGAAAGATTTGTAATTTGATTATCCATGATCTGTAAGCCTGTGATAATCAGCATCTCGCCTATCTGTAATTTCAATAGAAGCAGAAATCATGGGTATATCGAGCTGGATCTGCACTGTGTTCCTGGTTGCTCTTATGCAGTGCTCTTAAATCCAAAGTGGATTTGCTGATATTGAAACAGTAATTTTCAAATCTCATCCAGGCACAGAGGTTTCAACATTTATCCTCAGTGGAAGGGAATAAGCGTTGGAATTTGTTAACACAATATAGCATTTGTGTTTGCATGGGGGATGGCAATAAGCTCTGAAGAAATTGCACACACAGACTCTGCTATTTCTAGTGACTCAGTGTGAAGTCAAATGATGCTCTGCAATACAGAACTGAAGTGGATTTTTTTTTTCATTTGCTGTAAAGTACTAGCATTGATTTTCTCTCTTTTCTCCACGGTCTTAGCTTTCTTTCTTTTTCCTTTTGATACATTATTTATAGGGCCTAAGTCTTTGGCAGACTTTGCCATTGGTGGTGCATGGCCTGTGGTGACAGCAGTCTGAACACCTGTGCCAGCAAAGCATAAACACTATGATGTTCCTTTAGGGTTTTTCCTTTCCCCAGGGAGTTAGCTCTCTCCCTCTCAGAAAGGGAGCAGCAGCAACTTGACTTGTATCGTACACTAAAAAAGACTGTGCCTCCTTAGTAGGGCACAGATAAGTTTACATGTCCTGTAGTAACTGTAAACCTGGCCACCCGGAGCACTGAAGCTCTGCACCGAAAGCATATTGAACAAAAAGATAAAAACAAAATGCTGGCACACAGTAAGCAATTATAGACTCTGTTCCCCCCCCATCCCAGTAATAAGCCTTGAACTCCCAATTAGACATGGGCACGACCAGAAAAAAATGACGTTTTGAGTTTTCGTTTGTCGGAACGGGTCTGTTTCGGGTCGTTTCCGTTTGTCGCAAAATTTTTCAAAAATTTGTCGTTTTGTCGTTTCGTTTGTCGTTTGTCATTTGTCATTTTCACCGCGATTTAGTGCGATTTGACGTCCCAATGTAATATATATTTAAAATAAATCCACACCTCCTCCCAGTCGAACCTCCCCCTTTACCCAATATCAGAAAAAAAATCCTCACAAACTGCCGGGGGGGGGGAATAAACTGCTATTCCTTTCAGCAGACAAAGCTGCAGAAAATCAAAGAAATTATTTTCTAAATTCAATTCCCTCCCTGCCTGCCTAACTTAAATCTAAAGCCTCCATCCTCCCTCCAATCAGCCAGCAGCAGCCAGCCACACAGCCCTCCACCCTCCACATCCAAGACCCGACTGCAACTTCTGGAAGGTGCCTCGGCTTTTTATGCCCTCTGGCACATCCAGAAGTGTCAGTCAAAACCTGGCCATGCCATTGGTGGAATGGTTCAAAACAATTGCATGGACCCATCCCATGCCCAGCCCAAATGGTCAGGTCTAAAAAATTTAAAATAAAATAAAATAAAATAAAATAAAATAAAATCAATGTGACATTTTATTGCTATAAAAAACCCACTGCTGCTGCTATTAAAAATCAGGCATTTAAAATAAATAAATTTCACATGTTTCTGTGGTGATTTGGTGCGTTTTTTGACCACGATTTTTAAAGAAAAATTGTGGTCGCCATTTTGGATCCCCCCATGACATGCGAGACAGACAATGAGGATACCCCCCCCAGCCTGGTGCAAACAGCCCAGGACAGGAGAGGGGGGAAGGCCGGGGACACCCCCCCCCCAGAAACCACCCCTCTGGAAGGTGTCCTCAGGCAGGCATATTTTAGCCTGCTTTTTTGGCCGGGAGTCGGGCTTCTTTTTTTTACTTTTTAAAATTTTTTTTCTGTGCTGCTTGGCATCGTGTGATCGCTGCAATGCCATTAATGACAACGAAAAACCCGACCCAATTTTTCTTTTTTCGGGTCGGGTTCGAGCTGGAGCGGCGTAATTATCATTACCGTTTCCATTACGTAACGGAAATGATAACCGAAAACGGAAACGACAATTTCGCCGCTCCGTGCCCATGTCTACTCCCAATGTTCAGTCACCCTGTAAGAATGTAGTTGTTTTCTACAGTGCTTTCTGCAGCCTTTGAATAGAATAGTCTTGCAGGTATGGTGGAACTCAATTTTGCCTGAAAGGCAAAGAGCTGTTGCAGGAGGCAGCTGTGCCTGTTCTTTCTACAGCAAAGAGAGAGTTGAAGAATTTCAAAGGCTTCTCTGCACTGCTTGAAAGCTACAGGTAGGATCTGGATCTCAGTTTAAAGGAACTGAGTATTTTTTCCTAGGTTTGCTGACACTCTTACCGTTTCCCCAGTTTCTCAAATACTGGGAATCTCCAAAAGTGGCAGGAAATTTCACATGAGATGAAATGTGGTGTCAGCTGCTGGATGTTGGGGACTTTCCATCCCCTAGAAATGGTTTTCAAATACTGGGACACCTCCTTATTGCTTCATTTTAAAAGCCTGCACATTGGAAGTATTAACATGTTTTGAGCACACCAAAGAGGTATTTTTCATCATGTAGATCACAAGTTCTGAATCCACAGTTCCAGACCCACAGTTCTGAATCATAGGGACGTCCTGCCCAGTATACAGACATGCCACTCAAAGTATGAACCGTGCTGGCAGTGGCCATAAGGGCTAGGTTAGTATGTTCAACCTTCCTCCATTTCCACCATTGTTGGACAAGGCTGAATAGAACTACAGTGGTACCTCGTATAACGTAGGGTTTGCTTAACGAAAAAATCGTACAACGTAAAAAAATCTGGGCCCCCCTCCCCCCCATGAGCCTCTCCGAACAAAGTCTGCCGCCCGTGCGCCCTCTTGCCTGCTGGCCGCTTCCGGGGCTCCGGCAAGAGGGAGCCGGAGGAACAGGAGGCAGCGGCGGCGGCAGTGGAGGCGGCTGCTGCTGTTGCTGTTGTGCCTGCTGCTGCTGCTGCACTGGGCGCGGCCTGGACACTCGCCTGGGTCTCCTGTGGGCAGCTCGCACGGAGTTCATTTGCCGGCTCGGGTTGGGGGAGGAGAGGGGGTCGCTCCTCCGGCACACCGGTTTACTACTTCAGGGAAGGAAGGAGGGACGGAGGGACGGGGGTAAGGGGTAGAGGGGAGGGTGAGGGAAGAGGAGGAGGAAGGGGTGCCCCCCCACTTCGGTTTGGCGGGGAACAGGAACGGGCCGGCCGAGTTCCGCTGAGGGGAAAAGGAAGGCACCTCCTCTTTCTCTCCTCCTCCTCCTTCCTCCTCCTTCACGACCACCACCGCCGCCACCTCCTCCTCCTCCTCCTCGTTCTCCTCAGTGCCCCGCTCCGGTCCCTCCTCCTCCTCCTCCTCCGGCGGCGGTTAACGAGGCCTCCGGGGCTCCGGCAAGAGGGAGCGGGGGAATTCCCCCCCAAGCCCCCAGTGTTTTTGCTGCTGCTGCTGCTGCTGCTCCCGGGGTGGCCCTGGCGGCGAGCGATGCTGCTCCTGCCGCGCGGCTCAGCCGAAGGCAAAGGGCGACTCCGGGATGCTCCGCATCTCGCTGGCCCTGGCCCCGCCCCCGCCCCCGCCCCTGAACCCGAACCGCGGAACCGGAGGCTTCCCCCCACCCCCGCGGCCACCTCCCCCCGACCACCTCTGGCCACCGGGGGAAAGAGGGAAGGAGGGAGGGGAGACGAGGGGGCGCCCAGGACAAGCGGCGCACCCCACTCCCTTCCCCCACCCCCGCGGCCACCTCCCCCCGACCACCTCTAGCCGCCGGGGGATAGAGGGAAGGAGGGAGGGGAGATGAGGGATGGCAGAAACGGAGGGGGTGACTATGCATTGGAACGAATTACATCAGCTTTCAATGCATTCCTATGGGAAATTAGAATTTGTACAACAGAAACTTTGTATAACGTAATTTGATTTGGAACCAATTAATTACGTTATACAAGGTACCACTGTATTCTGTTTAGTCACCAAATAAGTGTGTCTGTGTTGTTGGTTTACAATGCGAATCAAGCAAAAATCTGTTACATCTCACAAGTATTGTTAGAAGTTTGGTAGGAGACCTTTTGTGGAAAGCATTATGAAATCATCTCTTAAAGGGGCCTGTCTTTTCTTAAACTAGAGCCATGGAATTTAAGATGAGGAAGGAGTTGATACAGAAAGAAAGTAGGACTACATAGAGGCCACAAAAGGAGTAATCGTTAAGGTAGCTCTTGGACTCATTTAGAGAGAAAGTAAAAGTCAATTTGAAGCTGAACCCTAGGTATAAGAATGGTCTTTCATTAAAATTTCATGTATGATGTTGAAGCCTTTCAACCATTTTTCTTTCTTTAGATACTTAACCGTTTTTCAAAGAGTGTATTTTTAGAGCTATTATATACAAACTGACTGCATTTTCTTATATATAGCATATTGCTGTCAGTTTTCCTTTGCAAGGATGGGTGAAATGTACAACTGAGAAATAATATACGAACATACTTTCAGACCAGTGAATTTTCTATATTTTGGAAGATGCTGTTTTGTTTTGTTTTTTTGTTTCCAGAAGGGAACATCCGCTATGGCGGGTGTCCTTCTAGACTAGAATTAGTGAAGAAGCTGGTGCAAAGAGTAGGTTTGGGTAGTCTGCATCCCCACCTCTTAATGAGGCCCCTTTCTCCCCTATGAAGAGGGGTGAACTCTAGGGGAGGGTGAATGAATGAAGTTTAACTTTTGGTCCACGGGGAAGGGGCATCTAACAGTAATATATGCAGAGATCAAGGGGTTTCTGTTTTTATCTCTTGCTTTTACATTTTTAAAAATTCAAACTGTGAATGCTAAGCAGCCTAGATCAGCTGACATTTGCTTTTAAAGTGGAGATGCAAATCAAAGCATCTCAAGACATGTCTGATTTTTTTTCATCAAATCTCTGCAGTTTAAATGTGTGGGCTTTTTACATTTTTTTAAAAAAAAAAAACACAAACCTTTCTCACCACTGAAACCTTCTTCGCCAAACTCTGACTCCTATTTGTTTCCTTTTCTCTGAAGAATTTATTGGTAAGCTATAACACTACAGTAACCCCCTGCTTATTGCGGGGGTTAGGGACCCACCCAACCTGTGATGATGAAAATCTGCGATATGTGGATGCAAGGTGGGGGGTGGGGCATAAAGTTTAAATTGCCTTAAAGCAATGGAGCCTCCATTGCTTAAAGGCATTTTAAACATTCCGGCAGCTCAGTGGTGGATCTGACCGGCCACCGAGCAGGAGCCTGGGGCTTGGGGAAGGTGGAAAAGGTTTGAAATGCCCAGGGTTAAACATTTTTCCCCCTTCCCCACACCTTGGGCTCCAGCACATTGGCAAAAGTGATGCACAGCTGCCCCCCCCCCCCCAGCAGGGGCTCAGGAGAAGCAGCACACCACTTTTGAAATGCCTTCCAGTCACGGAGGCAGGTGCTGCCTCCATGACTGGAAGGCATTTCAAATCATGCACACAGCTTCCCCCCTCCTGGGGGAGCGGGTTGGGCTCTGGCTTCAAGCCAGCGCTCCCCTGCTGTCTCCATTGAAATGCATTGGATCAATGCATTTCAACAGAGAATCCCCCCCCCATTGGAATGCATTGGCTAAATGCATTTCAATGGAGATGGCCCAGGACTGGAAAGCACTGCTTCCCAGTCATGGAAGCAGCACTTGCCTCTGTGACTGGAAGGTATTTCAAAAGGGATGTTCTGCTTCTCCCAAGCCCCTGGAGGGGGGAGAAGAATTTCTCCCCCACTCCAGTGACAATGAGCTCATGCCTGGGACGTAGGGAAGGGGGGAGGTTTTAAAATCCCGGGCTTTTAAAACTTTTTTTTCCTTTCCTAAGCCCTGGGCTGCAGCTCAGTGGTGGATCTGATCCACCACTGCCACTTGCCTCAGCTGCTGGAGTGCTAAAAAGTCTTTGAGCAGCCTGTGCAAGCAGCGGTGGTGGGTCAGATCCATCACTGCCACTTGCACGGGCTTCTCAAAGACTTTTTAAAAAGCCTTCCAGCAGCCCGTGCAACTGGCGGTGCCCAGACTTTTAAAACCGTTCCCCCCCTCTTCCCCATGCCCCAGGCTACAGCTCATTGGTGCTGGGGTGGGGAAATAAAGTTTTTTCCCCCGCCAACCCAACGCTAATCAGCTGGACCCCCAGCATGTACTGCAGTCCCGCGATATAGCAGGACCGCAGTACATGAACCACAAAATCGTGGGGGTTACTCTACTATACCTTTGATGACCTAATTAAATGATATTACTATCTGAAATGATTATATATATATATATATATATAAACAAAGTGACCACTTTGCAGCAGCATAATCCTCATATCTGGTTGGTGTGACTAGGGATGATTGTGTAAAAAGAGGCTTATATCAAGTGTAATGAGCCTCGTGGCGCAGTGGTTAAATGCCTGTACTGCAGGTAAAACTGTGCTCACGACCTGGGTTCAATACCCGGTAGCAGGCTCAAGGTTCACTTAGCCTTCCATCCTTCCGAGGTCGGTAAAATGAGTACCCAGCTTCCTGGGGGGGGGCAATGTGTAGTCTGCACACTGTAATTAAAATTGTAAACCACCCAGAGACTACTTGTAGTTGTATGGGGCGGTATATAAGCAGAACACTTTACTTTTGCTTTGTCTTCATCTTCAGACTCTCTGTGAAATAATTTTATACAAACTGGTCAGTTCTTTAATATTTGTAGAAAATTATTTCCCAGAGAGTCTGCAGATGAAGACACTTGATATAAGCCTCTTTTTACACAATCATCTGTAATCACACTACCCAGATATGAGGGTTATGTTGCTGCATGATTATCCCTTCCAGTATTCCCCTGGTGTTATCTTTCTGTCTGTCCTTTATTCTGTATTTCTAAATCTTCTATTTCAATGTTGTTCAACATGAGAGCATGACACAAAAGGTACATGACAAAACAGATGCACAGAACAGTGTATAGTCCCACATTGCCATGTGTGTGCCTCGATAAAGGGCACCAAATCAAGGCCACCCTGCTCTGTGTCTTTTTGGTAGTACTTCAACTCCACCCAGTCATCGTCTGGGTGACTAATGTTATTAGTACATTTTCAGATCTCCATAGAAACTAACAAACAAAACAAATGGAGAAAACTCATGACTTAAACCGAGGAGGGGAAGTTGGGGCTATACAGCACCATCCATTTTGGTCAGATGGTAGGCAGGTGCCTGTTATTTCTGCTTCTAGCCATCACACAAAGGCATCTGCACCAGTACAAAAAAAATTGAAAAAGAGGAAGGAGAACAAATGGAAAGGCATATCCTAATACATTAATTCTGACACAGGCAGTCAATGCCTATACAAAATGAAGTCATGGACTCATTCACTACTATATAAACACATACAAACTCCTAGCAATCAACTTTTCTGTAAGCTAAACGGCAGAACAAAGGGGCGAAATATGTTTTTATAAACCACCGAACTGTAGGTGGCATTTTTAAAATGCAAATGGTAGGTAGTGATGTCAATGCCAAGGTGACCTCACTGAGTAGCAAACTCAGTTGGGCCCCTTCCTAGTACCTTAGTGGATAAAGGTGTTTGAGTTAATAAATGCAACTAAAGAAGGTAAGTTAAACTTAATAGGCAACGTTGTTATTTGTAATAATGCCAGACCTTATAAAAACAATTAAGTCAAGAGGTGTTTGATAAACATGAAAGTAAAAATGATAATAAATAACGGTCTTTCCTTGCTGATGTTATCAAAAGGAGCCTCCTCTGCCACCCATGCCCTATTGAGATTTCTCGGGGTTGTTGAAGGAAGACAGATAAATCAAACAGTAGGTCAAACCGTAGATAAAATGATGACTTCAGGGGGGAACTCAAATACTGGTTTACCTGCAGTGTATTAACAGTAGCTTAAATGACCACTAATTTGCCTTCTTTTGATGCTGCTCAACTTCTGCAGCTAGAGGTGACCATCTTACTTTGCCTCATGAAGAACTAGTTTGAAATAAGGGTAATGTGGTAAATAATCACTTATTTAGCACATGTTCACAGCACTGTTTATTTTGTTTAGAAACTAAAGTGGTTCAGATTCTAATGCAAAGTATAAGAAAATGATTGCTTGAAACAGATTTGTTTCTTTAAATCACACACATTTCTAAACCTAAAATATTTTAGATTTGCACCAGTTTTTCAAACTTCTAAAAAAACAGTGTTTTATACCTGCACTACTAATAAGCAAGCAGGGTGAGCAATGCATCAGGTGACTCTCCATTAGGAGGGCATTCTGTAATGGGAGTGCTGCTATTGGGGAAGCAAGGGGAGAAAGCCATCTTGGACAGCAAGTCTTAGACCAGAGGTGATGTACATTTGACACTCCAGATGTTTTGGACCACAACTCCCACAGTCCTTTGTCACTGGCAGTACAGGCTTGGGATTCTGAGAGTTGTGGTCCATAACATCTGGAGTGCTGAAGGTTCGCCACCACTGTCCTAGACACAAGGAGCACTGCTGCTTCTATTTCTGATTTAACATTAAGGTATGGAAAATACACTTGATAAATTCCTTATTCTTCTCAGTTTAAACCATCATAATGTGCAAGATGCATCAATGGGTAATTTTAAAGCTCTCCAAGTTTCCTGGCTGAGAATAACATCAAGATTTGTCCCTCGAACAAGGTATTGGTAATTTGCTTAAAATCTCTACTGTTCTTTCCCTTGGAGAAGCAAAGCATGCATACACATAGAAAGCACAGAATGACTGCCTGATTGTTTGAAAAGATGGCATCTAGAGTTTCCAATTCCTACACAAATTACCCATTATCTTAGTTTTCGCCAATTTGTAAAATTCATGCAATCACACAGTTCATATAATTGTGCAGAAACTGGCAGCTTCATATTCATGTTATCTACTTATTTTGCAAAACATGGCAATGCAAGAACTCTTACGGAGAATGCTAGGAAATCCTTCACTGGATAAAGAGAAGACCATATCAATTCTGCATCCTTGTCTGTGAGGACAAGATAAGCAAGGATTTACATCTTGGGTAGTGTCCCCGCATGCCAATGGCGTGCCTTGATGCAGCTGTGTGAATGCCAGTTATGAGTTATTTGGAATTCTCTACTGCAATTCAATAGTTCCACTAGAATTCACTTGTAGAGACTTCTAAATTTTCCACCAAACTTAAGATTCCAGGATTCCATAGGATGGAACCACCATATATAACGCAGTACTATATGGTGTGGAAATATTCCATTTGTATATAGTCCCACCTGCATAGTCCCAAAGGCCAAGTTACAGTGACAAAGAGACTGAGCTTTTCATGTGTTTTCAATATTCACTATTTTGAAGTACAATCACAGGTTAATTAAAATTGGTGCTGGGTGTGGGAAGGCATATTATATGTCACTTATAATCGTGTGACTCTGCTTCTATAAACATACATTTATCTGCCTGTTCCTGAACAAAATATGAAATGCTTATGCAATATCTGTACTTATTCACCCTTGGGGGTGGTAGAAGTTTTCTATAGTGTTTTAAATCCTTTTAGCCTAATTTGTATATTTACTAGTTTATTTGATTTTGTGCAATATTGTAGTGCTGCTTTCTTTTCAATCTCTGTTGTTCTTTTTCCTCATTATTGATTTGTGGTGTTGCTTTTTTACTGATGGCCTGTGGCTACGGCAAGTGAGAAGTCTAACTCAATAAAAAAAAAAAATCCAGCGGCTGTGAACAACTGTTTATTCTACAGAGACTTTCCTGTAATACACGTTTTCTCTACTCGGGCATGCTGTGGTTTGGGCTAACTAGGTCAGCTGTGCTATAGTGGGCTAAAGAGGGGGTGCTGGAGCCCTGTGATACATGGTGGGCATCAGTGATCCCCCCTCTGCCCCAGGACCTTCCCAAAGGACTAACACAATTATCAATGTCCTGTCTCAGTGGTACAATGTTTCTAACAGAGGAGAGTCCCTGGGCATCTGCTCACCCAGGGGACCATTCTGTGGAAGACAGTAACTGCTGCTCTCTCCACGCTGCTGTATGCTCTCCCTCTGGGACCCTGGCTGGTGGATCCCCACTGGGCCTTTACCTGGTTGCAGGACTGGGTGCTCCCTGTAGTCAGGTGCCTCCACCTTCCCTTCTCATTGACATTTGCTACCTGGCTCCAGGTGTGGGGGGAGTTGCATTTAAAAGGAGATATTCTGCATGGGTGGATATGCTGCTGAAGGGGGTGACACCAAAGGTGGGTGAGCACTGTGACCATAGATAGACTTTTTGTTTGTCTTTTATTTGCGAAGGATCAGTGTCTGTTGTGGGGGAGAGACAACAGGGAGCAGGGAACTGCCACTGATACAATACTGGGTAGAGAGAGATACAGAGAGAGGAAATAACTGTAGGAGAGGGAGAAGGAAGAGGGTCCTCATCAAGCTCCCTCCTCTCTTCCCATGAATTAGTCCCAGAAAAACCACCCGATCCACCACGGAGCAGTTGGTGATGAAAAACAGTGAGATGTATACTAGATGCAGTGGTGGCAAACTTTCAGCACTCCAGATGTTTTGGACCACAACTCCTAATATTCTGAGCCTAGATTGCCAATGACAAAGAACTGTGGGAGTTGTGGTCCCAAACATCTGGAGTGCTGAAGCTTCACCACCACTGGACTAGAGCGATGGTGGCAGAAAACCCGGAGTGAATCCAACCAAACATGGGGTAGAGTTCATTTGAAGGTCTTTTCTGTGGCAAAGAAAGGCCTCTTTCCTGTTTCCCATTGTGCCTGCACAGAATCACCCAGTGAAGTTGTTTCAAGGGGCCAGGGGCTTGATGCATGCACGACTGAAACAGCAGGATGATAAACCCTCAGCAAACCACTGTGAGGAATTTGCATCACTCTTTATAGGCAATGTCATTTGCATCAACTCTGACTTGGCTGTTGTAAAAAAGAGAGAGAGAAATCGAGTATTTTAGATGGCATTTTGGAATATGAATCTGCATTTATCAATGCCTCTTAGAGTTGTCAGTTTTGTTTGCAAACCTTCGCTCAGCTAAGAAAACTCTCTGGGTGCTATGGGTGAGTCATTGCTCCTCAGCCTAAACCATCTCACAGTGCTGTGAATCTAAAATAGTCTCACCCTAAACTCCATGAGGGAAAACCATGATGCAATGTGATAAAGTATGTGGGATTTTGAATTCCTACAGAACAAATATTCATATGCCTATTGCATCATTATGCTGAATGAACCTGTAGATTTTTTAAAAAAATCAACAAGAGATTCCTCAGTTAAACATTTATTCTATTTACAAACATAGTGTCAAGAATACTATTTTGTACTTGAAATTTCCTAGTATGTCAATAACAATTTGGGGGTGCTTTTGGCACTATACAGCCTGACTAAAGTAAGAAAGCTCAGTTACCTGTGTAGATATGCCTGCCAGTGCTTATTCAGTGGGTTTCCAAAAGTAGACGTCTGACAAATGTTAATGAAAAAATTAAATTAGATTCATTCTCTAAATAATAAGGTTCAAGCACATGCTATTGGTGCTGCTAATGGCTGCCTACTCAGTATATGCCACTGTTGCTAAGTACTTCTGCAAATGTATGCAGTCCTTGGGCTTTTATGTTATTCAAATGAGACCCAAAATACCTACTTTCTGAGAGGAACTAGAGGAGGTATGTAATCTAACTGACATTCTGTCTGTTCAAACATAACTCCATTCCACTGATGAGTCTAGGAGTAATTTGTGAAAGAATGTAGGTTTTGCCTTTTAGTGCACTCTTAACAGAATGCTAGCTCCACAAGGCTCGTCCGAGTGGGGCATCTTTGTCCCCTCTGGCTGTCCGTACCCGGAGCGAAAGGAGGCACGAGGGAAGCCTCGCAACAGTGCAAGATTTCAAGGCCCTATATGGTGGGCACGCGCTCTCCTCGGCCTCTTTCCACTCCAACAGGCACCCACCCACCCTCAGCTGTCTTGAGAATGAGCTCTGCTGTTCGCTTTGGGGCCGAATGGGAATTTTTGGCCGGCATCTGATTGGCCGTTGGTGCCAGCACGTTTTCGCCCATTCCATTCTCAAGACATGGCAGGCAGATTTTCCCGGCCACTTGTGTGATAGGGCTGGCAGGTAGTGCCAGTAAATTCCATCCCTGGACGTCATGTGCAAGGTTCCCTCAACAGGGAAACGGGCGGCCATGCAAGAAATTCTCGATCAACATGAATGGCCCAGCTGGCCATTAATAAGGAGTTGTCCAACAGTGGCAGGGCAGGCAGGGCAGCCTGGAGTCTCAGCCCCAAAATAGAATATTTGAGTGCCATGCTGTAAGGAAGGCACTCTCATACTGAGGCACATGGTGTCATAAAACATAGCAAAATTGTGGTAAAGCTAACTTGCACTACGGGAGGCCCATCATAATTAAATCAGTACAGTTACAGTTCAATAAAGTTTAGAAGTTATTTAATAAGTTATTAATAAAGTTGTGGCCCAGTTTTAAACCCATATGCTGATGTTTCGACTCTTTATTTCGGGGCCTGGGGGGACAAAGCAACATTTTAAAATTTTCTCTCCCTCCTCCCTCCCATTCTAAACTTGTTTCCGGTTTTTTAAACAATGTTTGGTGTGTGTGACTTTGTTTTTCCCTGAAAAACTCTCTAGGCATCTCAAAGAGCAGCAACATTCTTACAACTCAACATACCATTCTATTTGTTTTTTCCTTCATTGTTCATATGCTAGTCTCCTTTCATAGTGCAAGAGAATGCTCTGGATTTTGATGGTTGCATTCATAAAAGGTAATACCTTGTTTATGGACTTCTCTCGCTTTTGTCAAAACACAGGACATATTTGTGCCAAACTTCCTCTTTACAGGTATCATGGAAATAGCTTCATTTCAGAGCACTCAATTTCAAAGCAGAAAACTCTGTTTCCCTCCTGCCACCATCACTTTGAGACAGGTAGCAAGGTGCCTTTTGGCCAGACAAGAAATGATTCTTTCTGTAGCATTCCTGTGCTTTGGCCCCGACCCTTTCACAGAGTACTAGAGATGGGCACGACTAGGGAAAATGACGTTTTCGAGTTGTCGTGTGTCGGAGGCGGCCCGTGTCGGCTCGTTTCCGTTTTTCGTGAAACTTCGCAAAAAATTGTCGTTTTGTTTTTCGGTTTTTCGGTTGTCGTTAGTACTGGTTTGGGGGGGTAGCAGGCTCCTGGAGGCACCTCTGTGGGGTGGGTGCCTCCTCTGGCCCACTAGGAAGGGAAAGCAGGCTCCTGGAGGCACCCGTGGGTGCCTCCTCTCCTCACCCACTAGGAAGGGAAAGCAGGCTCCTGGAGACCCCTCATGGCATGGGGGTCTCCTCTCCTCACCTGCTGCTGCAAAAGGGCATGCATAGCCATATGGATATGCATACCAGTTGCAGACTATGAGACCAGTGGACTGGCAGAAGCAAAAGCCATAGGGTGATGCCTAAGGCTCTCACACCCGCTGTGTCTCACAAAGAAGGGAATCGTACTTGCGTGTAGTGCAATGCAAGTAGATCTGGCTTAGGGTTAAGACGGGTTAGCGCAAGGGCTAGGGTTAGGCTAGTTACGGGTGAGGTTAGGGTGGGGTAGTGGGGTGCACCTCTGGGTGCCTCTCTGACCCACTAAGAGGACAGTGTACTGTGGCATATGGGTAAGGAATCAAGGATTAGGGTTAGGGTTAGGGGGCTAGGACAGGGTTTAGTGGGTTTTTTGGCACATCCCAGAAGTCTCAGTGGCCAAGTGGCCATGCGATTGGTGGGATGGCTCCAAAAATTTGCATGGTCCACTCCCACATGGCCACTCGGCCAGCCCATCATTGTGCAGGTGTAAAAAAATTAAATAAAATAAAATCAATGGAGAGAGGACAGGGGAGGAGACATTTTGTTGCAAGAAAAACCCACTGCTACTGGCAGTTTTAGCAATAGCATTAGCAATTTTCGCATGTTTCTGTGGTGCTTGTGTGTTCTTGGACCACGATTTCAAAACAAATTATTCTGGTCACCGCCCCATTTTGGATCCCCCGCCTGCACCGCATGGCATGGCGACTCGAGTCCGGCTGCCCAGGACAGGAGAGGGGGGAGGCCGGGACCCCCCCCCCCAGAAACCACCCCTCTGGTAGGTGCCCTGAGCCCTTACTCAGGCAGGCATATTTTCACCTGCTTTTTGGCCCGGGAATTGGGGGGGGGAGTTTAAAACTTTTTTTCTGTGCCGTGCCGCTTCCGCTTGAATTGCGGTGGCTGGCGACAAGACTCATCCGGCTTGTTGCTGCGAGCCTGCGGTGGCCCACCACCACCAGAGCAGCCCAGGACAGGACAGGAGGAGAGGGGGGGAGGCCAGGGACCCCCCTCCAGAAACCACCCCTCTGGTAGGTGCCCTGAGCCCTCACTCAGGCAGGCATATTTTCGCCTGCTTTTTGGCCGGGAATCGGGTTTTTTTTAACTTTTAAAAACTTTTTTTCTGTGCCGCTTGGCATCACGGGATCGCCGCGATGCCAGGAACGACCACGACAAATCAGACCCAATCATTCTTTAGTCGGTTCGAGTTCGAGTTCTGGCGGAGTAATTCCCGTTACCGTTTCTGTTCTGTAACGGAAACGAGTAACGGAAACGGAAACAGGAATTCCCCTAAGTCGTGCCCATCTCTACAGAGTACTGACAAGAACCACTTCTAATTTTCCTCTTCCGCTGCCACCAACTAGCTTCACTAGTAAATTAATGCTTTCAGGCTGATTTTAAATTGAATAAAGATAAAAGTTTGTTTATAAAGGGTCATGTGTTTATGTACAAACAAAAGGAAGAATATAGCTCAATCATACTAAAGTTATGTCATAGACTACGCTGATCACTTGCACGCCCAGCTCTTAAGTTTTCAGACACTTATCACTTAGTTTTCCTCACAGAAGTTCTAAAATCCTATCTCTTCTCTCTCTAGTCTTTGACTTTCTCTCAGTCAGACAATATCTATCTTTTCTCAGTAACTGTAGGTCCCTACTTGACCAATTCAGTGCTGGGCTGAGCCTTAAATTCCCTCAGGCTACTCCCCCAGACTCTCCCATTGGTCAACAACCAACCAATCAATACAGACACTTCTCATGAAGTATTCACCACCAAGGGGTAAATGACACAACCCTCCCCCCATTAGAAATGTTTGTCCTAGGAGAGGAAACTCAGCAGGTTTGCACTCCTGGACAAACAGCTTTGCAACACAAAGGCAATTTTAACCACATCTTATCATTTACATACATCATTAACACTACTTACCTTTATTAACATTACTCACTCTGTAATACAAGCATTTTAAGTTTTTTCATATTTTCACAATAAAACATTTTCATATACGTATTGCTGTATGCATAGAAAAAGTACATTTGACAATTCTTTCAAGCAAGAAAACATATAGGTGATTTTAGTGTAGTATTTTAATACATTGTATTTATTGTATCTAAATGTTTTATTGTTGTAATTTTATTGCAATTTGACGTTTTAATTATTTGAATTGTTTACTTTGATTGTGAGCCACCCAGAGACCTTTGAGTAGTGGGTGGCATACAAGCTATATAAAATAAATAAATAAATGAATAAATGAATAAATGAATAAATAAATAAATAAATAAATAAATAAATAAAGTCTTCCAACAACAGTTACTGTCCAACCAGGTAAAAACATAGTCTGTCTTTCAACCTTCTTCACTAGGTCTTCTGGGCAAAGGATCCACAACAATGTTCTGGGACCCTTTCATGCTTTTAGGGTAACAGTCAAAGTCCTGCAACAACGTGGCCCATCTCATCAGCTTGACTGGCCTTCTGGGCCAGTAAGAGAAGCTAACCCACCAGGCAAAGGGACTCATGAGCCCTTTCCCCCTCCTTTTCTCTCGGGGGGGGGGCTGCACACGTGGGAGGACCGCCGGGGAAGGGGGGAGCAGTGCATGCCCATGGCTATTAAAGAGGGAGGGTGGGCAATGAAGGCTCCGGTCGCGATGGCTGAAGGCAGGCAGGAAGGAAACAAGGAAGGTGGGTGTGCAAGTGGGCAATCCACCCGTCCACCCAGCCAGGCACTGTCAGTGTCTGAAAGAAGGAGGAGGAGGAGGAAGAGGTGGCAGTGCCACAGGAGGAAAAGTAGGTGCTGCTGCCATCACTGATAGTGCGGGGGAGGAAGGGGCAGGCAGGGCCCACCTCGGGTGAGGGGGTGTTTTCATTTGAGTCACCGGCAGGCAGGGAGGAGGAGGAGGAGGGGTGCCTCCTTTCAATGGGGGCACCTGGGTACCGAGACCCCCTGCTGAGTCAGCAAGAGGCGATGCTGCCAGGGGACCTCATGTGTACCCACCTCCCACACCTCCAATCACACAACCCCCTCCCTAACCCGAACCCGAACCCGAACCCTAACCCTAACCCTAACCCTAACCCTGCAGCCCAGGCAGTGAGCAAGGGAGCGAGCCACCTGAGCATCCTCCTCCTGCTTCCTGCACCCCATCGCTGTCCCAGGAGCAGCCCTGGGAGGCTCAGCATGGGCTCGGCTTGGGCGGCCTTGGGGGAGGGAGGGGGAACAATGGAGAACCAGCTTGCAGCAGGAAAGCAGGGCCCGCAGGAGGAAGCAGGTGGGCATGTGTATTTCTCAGCTGCTGCCCACCCCTCCCCAGCCACCCCAGAACCCCAGTCTTCTTCCAGTGACCAGGGCAAGTGGGAGGGGCTGCTCTCTGGGCAGTCAGAGGAGCAAGAGATGGAGACACTATTTCTGCCGGATTGGCACCAGGGTAAGGAAAAGTAGCCCACAGGGATGCTTGGGAGTTAAAATAGACCAGGGGCTGTTCAAAGTTGGACAGCTCTGCTATAAGCCCTGCATGGGTTTAGCATCCCCAGTGTCTATCCTGTGTACCATTCCCTTTGCTACACCATGGGTGTTAGTAAAGACTGACTTGTACTTTTGCAGTATGTCTTCCACCTCCTCTTTCTGTGTCTTAGGCAGTGTGAGGCTTAAACTGCTCTTCTCCTCTACCTTCCCAACAAATTATCACCTAAATTCATGGATGCCGTATGAATCCACTAATGCAGGATTCTAGAGAATGAATGCTAATCTCAAAGTAGAGATTAGAGAGAGAAAATTTGACTTTGAGACAATGCATTTTTATATTTTATTTTATTTTATGTTATTGCTCATCAGAAGGTGACATTTTTACTGCTACATTTTTTACCAGTCATAAAATGGGCACTTGCCCATGTTCAAGATCAGAGATTTTTAGTGTGCAAATCCACTCGTTAAATGCTCCAAACTAAGAAATAAAAATAATAAAAATATGATTGCTGTTGGTTAAACCAGAACCTTCCTGAGTATCTTAATAGAAAGATTAAGCAATAACTTTGAAAAACCAGAGTAATAGCAGGGCACAGAGCCCCTTAGATTGCATCTTGAAAATAAAGTGCACAACCTGTTTGTTTTGTAGGAAAAAAAAGTTCCTAAATACCTTGTAAAGCCTCTCAGCCTTACCAATATATTGAAAGTGGAGAATCCAGATTCTGTATTGTAGTAAATAACATAAATTGAGTAATTTGCAAACCCTCAAAATGACAGAGGTTGCTGTTCATCTGAAAGATCACATGTTACTGAAATGAAACTCCATGATGGGGAATACCTTTGTTGATTCTCTGAAAGGTGACAAGTAAGGTGAGCTTTCAAGTGCTCCCTTTCTGTGAACTTTTTAGTGATCCAATGAAGGTGTTGCCTGACCTAGAACTTTATTTCTATGCAGGGATCACACAGCTACTTCTTCTGTTTGATGTGAATCAAACATAACTAAACAGGCGCAGAACTGAGCAGTTCAAATATCTGCTGGAGTACTTTGAATACAGGGGCTTCTAGCCTTACACATTCATAATACATGCCCTAGGATTCTAAGAAAGGTGTCCTGGCATATACAAACAGATACATTCCTCGCATTTCTGCAACTTAAAACCAAACCCCTGGCATTTCTAGACATCGAGATTGTTGTTGTTGTTGTTGTTGTTGTTGTTGTTGTTGTTGTTGTCGTCGTCATCCCTCCCTCTCTCTCAGGAATTAACAAACCAGGTCTTGCCCTTTTCAGCCTTATTTTTAAGTATCATTTATATATTTGTAATGGAGTTGACACAGACCCTTCCGCTGGCTTTTGCACATTCATTGGCCCCACAGGTCAAAGTGTGATTGATTACATAATTCTCTCTCCTACTGTACTTCCTTTCCTTGACAATTTCAAGGTTCTCTGCAGGCCCAAAAGTGATCATATGCCAATTTTTCTCTCTCTCGCCTTACCATTCATAACAGAGCCAAATATCTTACCCCTTAAGGATAATCTGATAGTACAGGGAGAGAGAAAACTGCGCTGGTCTGCTGTCTTACAAGAGCAGGTTAACTCTTTTCTGATGTCCCCGGTGATGTTAGCCATTAGAGAGCAAGCCCTCACCTCCCCTGACCCTGTGGCCATTTTTGAAACTATTACCCATGTAGTCAAACCTATGTTGACCACCTCCAAGCCTATCTCCACAGACCCTCATTCTCACCACGGTTGGTTCGATTCCCACTGTGTGGCTCAGAAACGTCTATTGGCAGGAGCAATTAGGAAACTATGGCTAGTTGATTCTCCAGAAAATTTTACCATTTACATCCAGCACTGTAGAGAATATAAAAATCTGCTCCGCCAAAAAAAAGGAGGCATATCTCAGGAGGTCATGGCTAGAGTTAGGGCTGGCTGCCATGGATAAAAATATGGCTAAGTTCTGTTCCCTGGTGTCCAGGGGTTTCAGACCCTACTCAGATCCCTTAGAAAACCAAATTACTCCTTCTCAATGGCAAACCCACTTTTCTGCTCTCTTTAGTTTCACTAGTGACAGAACCAACATCATGCTACCCTTACATTCAAACGTACTCCATTTTTCCCAGTACCCTCCTTGGGAACCAGTTTCCCCTGAGGAAGTTAAAATTCTGATCAGCTCTTTGCCTAGTAATAAAGCTCCTGGTGAGGATATGCTCCCAGGGGAATTGTTTAAGTCTAATCCCCCTTGGTGGTGCAGAGTGTTTGCTAAAATGTTTACTTACATAAATCAACATGGGAAAATCCCCCCGAGTTGTCCCTATTCACAAAAAAGGCTCTAAGACTGACCCTAAAATTTTTAGGCCTGTAAGCCTCCTCAATATAGTTTCCAAACTTTATTCTAAGTATCTCCTGGACAAACTAGTATGTTGGGCAGTCATGAATTCGGTCATAGCTGAAGAACAGGCTGGTTTTCAAAAAGCAAAATCTACAGTGGACCAATGCTTTGTACTTTCCCACCTGATTCAGAAGTATGTTTGCCATGGTAGAAAGGAACTTTATGTGACCTTTGTAGATTTCAGTTCTGCCTTTGATCTTATAGATAGGGGTCATTTGTGGCAAAAACTGTCTTTAACAATAATAGATAGAAGACTTTTAGTTTTAATCCAGCAGCTACACTCCAATACTCATCTCAGGGTAAGACTGGGGGCAAACAGGCTCTTGTCAGAATCTATACCTATGGACAGAGGTGTCAGGCAAGGTTGTCTTTTGGCCCCTTTTCTGTTTAATTGCTATATTAATGATATTGTTCAAGAACTGAGTGGTCCAGTATTTTCCCCCTTCTATAGCAGATACTAAGATCTCTGTCCTTCTTTATGCAGATGACATTGCAATTATTTCTACAGCGCAAGTCGGCATGCAAAGACTTTTGGTTAAGCTGAATAACTTTTGTACCAGATAACATTTGTCCATTAACTACTCTAAAACCAAAGTAGTCGTCTTTGGGAGGAAAAGAACTAAACATAGGTGGACACTTGACAACAAATCTATTGAGCAGCTAAGAAACTTTAGATACCTTGGTCTTTGTTTTAATGCCCTGCTCTCTTGGAAATATCATCTGAAAGCAACAGTTTGAAAGCCTCCCATTCCACTCAATCCCTTTTGAGATTCTTTTCAACCCAAGGTGGTAAACTGGTTGCTCCTGCAGTCAAAGTGTTTTCAAGAAAGATAGTCCCCCAATTAACATATGGGGCCGAAATCTGGGGGTATACTAAAATACCACACCTCGATGTGGTTCAAAATTCTTTTACCCGATCTCTCCTTGCTGTACCCCATGGCACACCCTCTGCATATGTAAGAGCTGAAGTAGGGCTAACTCCTATTGAAACACATGTACACATTGCCTTGGCAATGTACTGGTTGAAGCTGGCCACCATGAGCGACTCCCGCTTGCCAAAGAAGTGCTATATAGAACAACTCCAGCACCCCTTGCGGGAGTCCTGGGCAAAGCTAGTCAGACCCATATTACATCTTTATGGGATCAATACTGAATCTATCCCCTCTTTTGTCTCCCCCAGTATCAAAAAAACTGGTCAAAGACAAGATTTATTTATGTTCCAAATGGAAGGAATTGGCTGCGGTTTCATTATCGTCATTTTCCCTTTATTATCCTTTGTATAAAACATCTTGCGGGCTGGAAAGCTATTTCCATAATTTAACCTCAGCTCCCTTGAGGAAGCTTTCACAGCCCTGCACTTTCAGACCATGCCTTCTGCTTTTTTAGAGGGGAGACGTGATAATATCCCTGTTTCGGACAGACTTTGCCCTTGTGGCTCAGGTGAAGTCGATGACATGCCCCATTACTTGCTCAGGTGCCCCCTTCACGACCAACCCAGAGGCAAATTCCTTGGTGGGATTATTGGTTCACTGGCCGACAGGTCCCCTGGAGCCCAAGTTAGCATGCTACTTGTTGGTACAGACAGGTTTGTTACACAGCAAGTTGCAAAGTTTGCGCTGGCAGCTATGAAAATTCGGGTCAACCTCTAACTTTGGGAGGACTATATTGCTCTGAAAATGTCACATGGTTTTTTTTACAGTTTTAATTATATTTGTCGCGGATGTAACTTTATAAGTTTTTTTTTTAAATCAAGATTGCGATGACCAATGGTTTTTAGCAATAAACTATTACCTCCCTCTCCCTCTCCCTCTCCCTCTCCCTCTCTCTCTCTCTCTCTCTCTCTCTCTCTCTGTGTGTGTGTGTGTGTGTGTGTGTGTGTGTGCGTAAAGGCACAGTACCAGTTTGGGGAAAATACAGGTCACCTTGAAAAGATGCTCTAATATTCTTCATAGCTTTGCTTGAAAGTGGCTGCAGGAGCAATGAAAAGGAAGATAATGAATATCTGTAAAGATACATTCCGCAGATGTCAGCATAAAATCAGTATTCCAGCTGGAAAATATAAGTGCAGAACAGAACATCAGTCAATGCTGTTGGCTTGACTTTAGAAGGTTTTGGAAGTCAGTGCCAATAACACTGTATGTAGAGAAGATATATAAATATATGCTTTTTTTTCCTTTTTGCAACCAGTGAAGATTGACATATTTCACAAAAAGTTAACCATCTTTGACACCTGAGAATACAGTAGCAGGCTGCAAGAAAAGGAAAATAAGAAAAGGAAAATGAATAACAATGGTTAAATATTCTGAAAATATAGATACTTACAACACACACAAAGATGCATACAGGACATAGACAAATGTGCATATATGTGCACATACAAGTTATTTTTTTAAGAAAATATAAGTTAGAGTTTTATTCCTAAATATTAGATATTTAGAGTTGCATTTGAAAAATCGCTGGGCCTTCCCTTTAAGCAAAACAAACTTCCAAAAAGAGAAGTAATGTTCTTCTTTTTGGTGGGTAAAAGACTTGAAGGGAAACAATCAGAATGCTTCAAGATGCTGACTGTACATAACATACTATTTCCTTATCCACTTCATCACCACCTCAACATCTACCACAAAACATGACGGCTGTGCACAACAAAGTAGAAGCCAGTATTTCACCCATATAAAATTCCTTGTCTGCCATTTTATGAATCTGTGCTGCCCACGAATATAAGATTATCTCAAAATATACAGTTAATACTACAAAATGAGTTAAACTATCCCTGATTAACATATTATGTTAAGGTGGTTAAAATCACATGTTAATCAGGGAGAGCTTAACTCATTTAGGGATAAAAGGAATTAATTACAAATAATATGCTATTTGTAATTAATTTATTAATAAGTTATTTATATCTTATTGCCTCCAAAGTGTGTCAGCATATGGTGATAATGCTCTGAAGATTAGATGACATATGCTACATTGCTGAAAAAAAATATTTATTGGATGTAAAACTAATCACAGAGTGGACTCGCTGAAAACAATGGGACTTGAGCTAGTTTAAATATGGTAGTTAAAATGAAGTCTGTATTCTGGGGCATACTTGTGTTTTAAAAATGCATATTATTATAGCATATTCATTGGTTTTCTAGTTTGGGCCAAACCCCGCTTGTGCTAGTATTTGTTGCAGACTTTTGAGTTTTTTTAAATTAAATTCCTTGTGCTACATGATGGAACTGCAGAGATTCACAGAGGAAATGGACTACAAGTTCCTCCTTTCCCAATTCCTATTTCAGAGAAAAAGCATTCAGTAGAGAGGTGGTGGGGTCTCTTTGAATTCAAAGACCAGAAAGAATGAATGGTTAGTGCCAGATGGATAATCCCCCCAGAACAGAAAAGCTCTTCTCATTCAATCAAACTACAGGCAGCATGCAAGGTTGCAAATAAAACTCCAATAGTATTCCACACTGCTGACACTTAGATTCTTCTCAACACTTACAATTAGGTTGATGGAAGTAATTTTACTATCCATACTGCATGAACAAAATAAGCTGTACAGAAAGCTCCAGAGAACATTACAGTGAACCCTATAGTTGTTGTTGTTCACTCATGTCAGACTCTTTGTGACCCCATGTACCAGAGCACGCCAGGCCCTCCTGTCTTCCACTGCCGCCCGGAGTTTGGTCAAGTCCATGTTGGTTGCATCAATGACACCATCTAATTCTCTGCTGTGAACCTGCCAGTATCTGAAAGCAATATGATTATTTTAAAATAACATTTCTTAAGTTTTTTTTAAAAAAAGTCCCAAATGTTGAGTCATACACAGGTCTGAGAATGTCAAAGTAAATGGCCCTCTTTCTTCTTTGCCAGTCTCTTTGTCTATTTTCTTTTTTTCTTTAGAAAAAATGGGCTGCTCATCATTCTCAGTAAGCTTTATCTCTCCTCTCTTGTTGAGATGATTTACAGGACATGAGGACCTCTGTCCTCACTATCAGAAATGATTATAGGGTTAAAGCTACAGAACTGGAAGAACCCATAGATCGAATCCAGCCCGTGTCAAGGAGGCAGAGTGGGTAGTCAAACTCCAAACTTCTGGCTCTGCACCCACACCTCAGATAGCTCAGTAAGCAATCCATTAGTTAGGTTTGGCTTCATAATATTTTCTCTTTACTTTCACGAAGAAAGCAGGCAAATATTTTTGAATACAGCGATCACAGTTCACCATCAAAATCCATTTGAATGAATGTGATAATGAAATCTATTGTACATTTTGGAATTGGTAGCTTGGACGCTTCTATGTTGCTTCCTGTTAAATTCCATTAGTGTGCTGTCCAAACCTTAAACTCTGGCTTATATCAACTATGGTTTGCTTAAAACAAACAAACAAGCCTCCTATGGTTTACTTTAAATAAACCACAATTGATGGGAATGAATAAAAAACATATTGCAAAATTCATCAAAAAATGCTAATTTGTCTATTATTTATACAAATCGATACCCCCAGCACATATGAATTGCTTATTTTTTTGGTTTATTATTTGTCTATTGGATACATTATAAAACACCCCATTGCAAGCACCTCGAGATACCAAAACTCCAGAGTAGCTTCTCTTGATGGTCCTCTACATGAAATGATGCCAGGAGTTATTAATGGAGTCAAAATAAGCCAATAGGTTTCATAATTAAGCATGATTTTAAAACACAGGTGCCTCACTCCATACTGTACTACATCATACTCACTTTAACCCTCCACACTGGAGTTCTATGAACATGTTTGGGTTCTATATAAATCATATCTCTAAATCAGAAGTAACACATTGTAGTATTTCCTACATTATATATTTTTCTCTATTGTACTTTACCAAATAATGATTACATCTTCAACGATCTAGCCTATGGATAATCTTGTCTTTCTTAAAGCTAATCAAATTGAGTCTAAAAAAACTGTTGCAGCTTTTGCAAGCAAGAATCTAAGGCAAACAAACAAACAAGTTAAAAAAAACCCAGTGAAAATCTATTGTTTCCTGAAATCTGTTTTCTATTAACTTTCCAACTTGCACAACTCAATTTCCCCGAAGAGCTGGAAATAGCCACAAGAATTAGATCAAGGATATGAAAACGAAATGGAACATGTTATTTTCTCACATCTATACCTCTTTGTGTGGTTTGCTGTGCTGACTGCAGCATTTCTATAAAAATGAATGAAATTGTCTGATTGTTCATCTAGGTTATCCGTTCATGTGTACCTGTTTGTACAAGTCTGCAGTTAGACATGGTTAGTATTGTTGTTGTTACAGCTGTTGTTGTTACTGTTGCTCCTGTCGCTGTTGATGATTTAGCGGAGATTAAGTATTTTCCCCATGCAGACTTTCCAGAAGACCAGGCTGATTTTGGTTATTCTGGGACATTCAAAGAAGACTCTGTGTGTCTGTGTGTGCACCTCTGTGTGTGTGTGTGTGTGTGTGTGTGTGTGTGTTTCTGTGTTTGTATGTTTGTGCTTGCATCACTGTGGGTGGCTGTGAAAGAGAGAAAGAGATTAGATTTTTGCTGACTACAGAGGTTATTCTCAGCATCAATCATACTGTGGAAAAAATGTCAAAATATTCATCTGTAAAATGTGTGTCCCGCCATCTGCCAACATATCACTCACCTATATGCTTGTCAGTTGGACTTGCTGTAACCTGAGATGGGCTAGCCAACCAGCATTGTCAGCTTTGGAGATGTGGTGGAATTTCAATTTGTAGCTGAAGATCCTATCACCTTGCTTCCTTTCTTCCCTCCAGCCATGGGAGTCAAATTATTGTTGAGTGTGTGAAACAAATCCCTTTAGAGATACCTTGCTTGACCACGTTTCTGCTCACTACCTAGCTCAAATCCAAATGCTGGATATTCGATTCCTATCCACTCTGGAACACAGACGGTTACTTCACATCCATTCTCATCCCGGGAGAAAGTTCGTTGTATGTTGATGTCGGTCACTGTCATGTGGTCTTCTTCTGGTTCTGTCCCTGTTCCCATGTACACACGGGCATGATGGATGATACCGGCATGACTGTTACCGCATGTCCTCATTCTGTGATGAGATGTGAAATTCCATGTCTTTGTACTCCGGTTTCTTTTCCGGCCCGACCTTCCATTTTTTGATGTTTTGATTCTCTGAAGCCTTGCCTTCAATGTGTTATGGAGCTAAGTTTGAGGCATTTGTCTTTTAATCTCTCTGCACTGCATTGCTGACTCCACTTCACACTGCTGCTACTAGATGGAGAATGGCACATTGCGTGACGAGCCTTACCTCACGGGCACTCATCTTAGAACGAGAAGCGAGATGAGGAGATTCCCGAGGCCAGGGAGGGGAATCTCTCATCCCGCTTAAATTGCAGTTCAGGAGGCATGGTCAGGATATACCCCCCTCGTCCCGCAATGGACGTGTGGTTAGATTACTTCGTACTGGTCCCAAGCAGGACTGCAAACAGTGATGAGATGGATGTGAAGTATCAGCCATAGATAGACACACAGAGCAAGGAATAGAATCAGTGTGGAAAATGGAAAAAAGGTCAGCAGCCAGCATTTTAATAAATGAAAGAAGGCGGTCGGTAGGTGGGATGAGAAAACTAGATCTTAGCATTACTCTGATTTATCCAGTCATCTCAAACTCAAACATCCACTAATGATTTGTCACAGCAATCTAAAAGAGAAAGAAGGAAGAAAATTCTAGAAAAGCAGACAGTGTAGCTCAGGGGTGCTGAACCTTCAGCACTCCAGATGTTTTGGACCACAACCCCCCACAGTCCTTTGTCATTGGCAATACAGATTTAGAATTCTGGGAGTTGTGGTCCAAAACATCTGGAGTGCCAAAGGTTCACCACCACTGGTGTAGCTAGTGACTTACCACCCACCCCTTGCTATGCTTGGAGACATAATGGTTGTCTGGGGAGCAGAGTGCAGTTGAAGTTCTCCTGAGACCTCCCTACGCTCTGTCCCTGTCCTCAGTGAGTGGAGTTTCCAGGAGAGGTTTACTCTTTGAATGGCGTTTCAGCAGTCAGTCTCTTTCTGGTTTGGCATTTTGTTCTTTTGCTATGCAATTGATGCCAAATATTTTTATTCAAATTCCAGTACCTTGTATAAAGGAATTAATTCGTTCCAAATGAAATTATGTTAAGCAAATTTTCCTTTATGCAAATTTCCCATAGGAATGCATTGAAAACAGATTATTCTCTAATTGCAACCATTTTTATGTTGTACGGATTTGCCCCATAGGCGATTCTGTTATGCAAATTTTCCCTATCTCCAGGATTTTTTTATGTTGGACAGATTTTATGTTATACAAACCATTTGTTATACAAGGGTCCACTATATTTAAAAGCTCCAAAATGCTAGAGAAAATTTCAATGATTTTTTTAGAGGCAACCTAACCAACATAAGCATATTTGCAGTCTCAGTTCATATTTTGCACTGATCTCTTTATATATCCTAAGTGGACCCCCTAGAACTTCACTGGCCTTCCAACAATGGTCCAGATCGCTAGAAACTCTTCGCCAGTGCGCAACTATCCAATCAACCAACTCCCCCGAAGTTGCTATCCAAGCATATTCTACAATTATCTTAGACTTAACCAATTCACTGAACCCTCCCTGTCCACACACAAGGAACCGCAAACCAGTCTCCTGGTTCGACCAGGATTACCGATCTGCAAAATATGAACTGAGACAATCTACATAAGCATATAACTGAGGAGATATTGGCCCATCCTGTATCTGTTTAAATAATCAATAAATATCAGAAATACAGGGGAAAACTTAGATTGTTATAATTCAAGGAAAAAGTTTGAATTATATTGCTTTTTGGCCTCTGAGGGTAAGATCATGTGTAGTGTCCTTTGGTTTAATATTGCCTTCTTAATGATGTAAGATACTGTGACATTTCTATTCTATTCCCTCAGCCCTTTCACAGGCTATTGACAAGCACCACCTCTAATTCGTTCTTCTGCTGCCACCAACTAGTTTCTCTAGAAAATTAATGCTTTCCAAACTGATTTAAATTGAATAAAGATAAAGTTAGTTTATTTATAACAAAATAAAAGGTAAGAGCATAAAGGGTAACTTGTTCAGGTACCCTTCAGAAGAATATAGCATGAATACACTTAAGTTACAGAAGAAATATGTTACTTACACATCCTGTACTGCAGTTTATAGACACTCAATATTTAATTTTCCTCACAGAAGTTCTAAAATCCTATCTGTTCTTTTCCAGGTCCTTATATGTTTTTCTCTCAGTGCCTATCTACGTCTCAGTCCCTATCTGACCTGATGGGATGAGCCTTAAAAGCATTCAGGCTCCTCCCCCCAACCTCTCCCATTGGTCAACAAACAACAATTCAATACAGACACATCCCATGAATTATTCATCACAAAGGGGTAAACACCACCGATACCTCCTCAAAATCTTGATTATTAGCATTGAAATTTGTCTTTAATATTTTGATATCTGTTCTACACTCATACTTGGTATATTGTCCTTCAGTGTTGTAAGTCACCTTGGGTCCTTTTCAAGGGGGAAAGGCAGGGTAAAATATTAGAAAGAAAGAAAGAAGGAAGGAAGGAAGGAAAGAAAGAAAACCAGCTTGTCATGAGTCACTTTAGACCTAGAGTTAATTCTCTACCAAAGGAGATGTGAATTCTTACTATGGTTGAGGCATGAAAAAAACAGCAGGGCCAGAAATCTGTCCTGCTGTAATATGAAGACATGGTTTGTGGTTTACACAGCTTATGTTGGTCTACAGCCATATGTTGGGGAGGGAGTTCATATTTGGGGAGGGAGTGTTGAAAGGCAGCACACATCAGACTGCACAGAGACCTGGAAAGAATTTTCTTGGAAAATGGTGGAAAGCCTGTATTCCATGCAACATCCAGCCACTGCCTGTGGAGGTGAACATGGAGAAGGATAATTGTTGTTGTTTTTTAGTGACAGGGGCATATTTTTTTCTTGGATATATACTAGCTGAATTGGATTGGTTATGGAAAAATGCCAGTTGCACATCAGATCTGAGACTTAATCCATTTTCGCAACATTTGGGACCAGGGAAGTTTTTTCAGATTCTTCTATTTTTATCCATATCGATTTGGATATGTTATGGGCTTGTTTTCTGAACCATTTTACGGTAAATATAATAAAAAGAATTGTTGTGGCTACCTCTCAAGAGGTCATTCAATCAATAAAGGCAGTAATGATAAAATGGTAATGGTATTAACTCCTTACTCACTGGTGTAGCAGGTAGCATGAATTGTGTTCGGTACAGTGAGTACTAATGCTGATGACTTTCATTATGTATATTTAAGGGGGAAAATATATCTGTGGAGGGTAATGACAACATACTTTAAACTTTTATATGCATGAATCTGTGAATATGCCTCTTAGATGCTAGAATTACCTCTGAACCTCACACTTCCATACTGAAAAGAAGCCAACATTACTTTACCTCATCAACCCTAATGGTATCATCCAAGTATTTTAATCTAATAATAAGATGTAAAGAATGCTGGCTAAAATACTGCTTCCTACTAGTTTAGAATACCTTGGTTTTCTAGTACAGCTCAATAAGGAATTTAGAAGCCTCATAGTGAGAATCAGTAGAGGTACAGAATCATGATTTCTGAGGTGTACTGAATCCACTTCAACCAGTTATCCAGGGTGCTGAAATGCCTTATGGGACAGGCTACACCAGGGGTGTCCAAACTTTTTGCAAGAAGGGACAGACTTGGTGAGGTGAAAATGTGTGTAGGTTGACCATTCAGCTGCAATTGGCCCTCAGGCCTGACTTTGGACAAGCCTCTAGGACATGCAAGGAGGTGGGGAGGATGCTGCAGCAACGGAGCTGGGGGACAGGTAGGCTGGGCAGGGAGGACAGGCAAACCGTAAAACTGCAAGCTGACATCTCCATTTGGGTCTCCAGTCTCTACCAACAAGAGAAAGGAAATACATACAAACTTATGTTGTTAAAGTTTCTGCAATTTATGGAAAAGGCCTCTATGCAGAACTGCTGTCTTTTCCCTCTCACAAGCAACAGTCACACATACAAAGCAAGCAGAGAATGATGGTCAAAGTATTTGAAGGGGGGAGGTGCACAACCATTCACTCATGCTTCAGATACTTAACAGTCCATGCAGCAAAGCAGTAGACATAACCATTTTATACAATTGGTGTTGTTTGGGTCAAAAGGTTGCTTTCATTAGAGCACAATGTACAAAACAGTTCTTCTCTTCTCTTTCTGAGAACACCAGAATAACCTCATCATTCTGGAGACGAAAGAAGTTAAACTCCAACTCAATAAATATCTTGGATGAGATACTTTTGTGGGATTGTAATTGGGTGATGACAGGGTCAACGAACATCAAGGCAGTGAAGATATGGCTTGTGCTTTCTTTGGCGTTGTGGATCCAAAGGTTTTAATTGTTTTAAAGCTCTTCGTGATAATTGGCTACTCTGCATAGTAGGGTGGGGTAGTTAATCATAACTGAGGCCATCTCACCATGAGTCTCCTTTCTACAAAAGAACAGGTATCTAGTCTAGCAATAGCAACCTAGAGAATGTGTGTGTGTGTGTGGGGGGAAGGCATCTCAATTGCTTAGTGTTCAGGTGAGGATTTTCTAGGATTTTCTCAGCTGGATGTTTCTTTGAGAATGGTAATGAACACAAAAGGATACCCTGCAGATCATCTTTATAATGGTGTTATCAGCACTCAGACTGCCCTTTGCTATGTAAAATTTGGCTTCCTTTTTCCTCTCTTGCAACGTGAATATGATATTGTGTAACAATACTGGGACATTTCCTGGTATTTTGAATCATAGGAACAGAAGCACAATATTCCATGTTCATAAACTGGAGGTGTCCAGCAAGCCATAAGGAAAATTCTGTCACATGTGACGGGCAGAGGAGGGCAAAATAGTCATTGCTGACTATTTACTATCTTCACTTCTGTAGAGGCTCAGTGAGGATATAATCTTGTTAAAGCCTTATGAAAGAATGTCAGTTTTAAAAGACACTTTGTTTGTTTTCTAACCATGTTTTATCACTTTGGGAGCATTTGAAAAGCTCATTGAATCAGCTATAGATATGCGCCATATGTTTTAGAACTAACATTGGTAAAATTCTAGAGTCAGGACCAACTTTATGGTAGATAATTTTATCCCCTAGGAAAAAGTTAGACGAGGTTTCTGTTATATTATCTCGAAGTCTACCTCATACTATTTATGGGCAACCAATTCTTGTTTGCACATTCTCTTCTATGGCTCCCAAGTTGTACTCTAGAAATGTAATTTTTTTCATATATGTGTAATCCAAACATCTGTTGCAAGTAATGAAGTACAATTTTCTTCCGGGGGAGGGGGGGAGCATTCTTCAGACACAAAGACTGAATAAGCAGAATACTGACATCTTTTGAAATCTATGTTATGTATTAAAATATTGAGACCATGAGCTTTATAGAGTAAGAGAACAATAACAAAGACCCCAAAGAGATCCAAGCCTTCAGGAGCTTACATTTCAGTCTTCGGTGCAGCTCTAATCACCACAGAGCTATTGGATGGTGCAGAAAAAGCAAACGTCTAAATTCATGGTCAAATCTGTGTGGAAAAAAACTATTTTAAAAAATTGCTACGCCCTCCCCCCCCCACTTCCATGGAGGGCTGCAGACTCAGGTTAAAAAGTGTGTTTCAGAGTCCGCATCTGGTGATGGTTTGGAATGTTTCTCTGAATTTTGAAAGAATTTGGAAAAGGCCCTATGGTTCAGGATTGCACAAATGTAAGAGCAAAGGGGTATCTTTATTGAACCCTTTTTACAAATCACACAAACTGCAAAGTTTTGTGAGCAAAACCCCATTATCTCAGACTGGGAACCAGAAAACAATATAGGTCAGAGATGTTGCTCATACAATGAGGTGCTCAAAAATGGAGGTACACTATTACCATACAGAGACACATCAACCACTGTTGATTATAGTTATAATTCATTTTATTCACCAGGGAGGACGAACCAATGATAGCCAAATTAGTCAAATTAAGAGTTTAGCCTGGTGAGTACATGTTTCTTCAGTTTGTAGTCACCTCAGAGGTCCCCATAGCTGATGATAAGTGAGTCTAAGGTTGAGCGGCCATTGATGGTGCCTTACAAAGTCCAGAAAGAAGCAGGAAAAGGCAATCCAAACTTGTTAGACAACGGGCTTGCCAGTCATGTCTCTGCCAATTCTAGAGTGTGTTTCTCTGTGTGTTAGGCACCAGGTTTTACAGTCTTCTAAACTGCTGATTTATGGCTTTACCCCTGCTAACCTTCTTAAGGAAAGGTGGATAAAATTGTTCCATGCAAAGTGAAACAAACAAAAGGCAACATGCTGGCTAGTTGGGAAGTAACTCTGTGTGTAACTGGGGCACTGAAGCACAGAACCACAGAGAGAATTTGCCCTGTTAAGAAGCTTCACACACCACTGACAAGCTACATACTCTCATCAGTCTGCATTCATGCATAGATGCACATGAGCAGCTGTCAACATGTACAAAAGGCAAGCCTCTGTATAGCAATTGTAGCCATTCTACTTTTCATTCTGGACCTGCTACTGTTAGCTTAAAATCCCTTGCAGCTGGGAACATAGATAGGCCTCCCCTGCTGCTCAGGAAATAATAGCTGTTGGCTCATCACAAAACAAGGAATTTTAATGGCATCCAACAAGGGAAGCAAAACAGTTGTACCATCCACACAGATTCCAGAAAGGAAGGTGTTTCAGTCCAGTGCAACTAAAAGCAAAGCAAAGTGTGCTGCATATGTGCTACCCCATAATGCTCAAACACTGTTGTGAGCACAGTTTGGGCTGCAGGCAGTACAGCAGTTTAGCCACTGTGTCATGAGGACAAATCCTGTGGCTTCTTATATATTTACTGTGGTACAGTGACCCCCTGCCTATTGCGGGGGTTAGGGACCCAACCTGACCCGTGATAATTGAAAATCCGTGATATGCGGATGCAGGTCGGGTCGGCCCTGGGGCACCTAGCTGGCAGCTCTTGTACTTACCCCCAGTCTGTCGCTGCCCCGAACAGGTCTGCAACAGGCTAGAAAGTCCCTTGGAGGCCTCAGAAATGATGTTCGGTGACCCGGAAGCAGCTTCCGGTTTGCAGGGAGGCCATTTTGGGGCCTCCAGAAGGCCCGGGAAGGCCCTCACAGGCCCATTTGGGGTAGCGCCAGACTGGGGGTAAGTAATTAAGGCCTGAAACAGGCCTTTCCCCCTTACCCCAGGGAGCTTTTTTCATATACTGTAGTCCCGCGATATAGTGGGACTGCAGTATGTAAACCGCAAATGGGTGGGGGACCACTGTAGATATGAGGTGTAATCTTTGCTGTGAGAAGTTGGGGTAAAGGACCCTAGGGGGGTGTTCCCTCTTTCCACTTTCACAGCAGTTATGTCCTTCCCTTCCTGATTCCAAGTTAATTATCACCTGTTCCTTTTCCTATGGATCATTGAATTAGCACTAGAATTTTGCTTCCCAGTTGTGACTTTCCAAACATGCACAGCATATAGTTTGTTAGCTTTGACAAAATATGCATGTAGTATCAAATGTTGTTTTGATACTCTGTTTATACCAGAAGCAATGGTTGCTTTTTACTCTCCCAATGCAAGCATTTTGAGTTAATTATGCTACAGGGAGAATTGTATCTGGACATAGCTGTGTTATAACTTCCTGAGACTAATGGATACTTCTGCCATTTGGAAATTATGGGATATGTTTACAGAGAGTTGGAAAGGAATTTTACATTTCCCAGAATTAGGCCTCAAGGATTAGGGAAGATGTATAACAGTCAGAATAAATAAATAAATACAAAACCGTAAACTGTGTTGCATGGTAATGATTAAACCAGCAAGAAAGGAAAAAAAGAATGGCTGCCAAGCTGAGTCTCCCAGTAGATGAATTTTTTTTCTGGGTGGTTATTTATTTGTTGCATTTGTGAAAAGTACTCAGAATTATTCAATGCAGACTGCTTCATTTTTCCATATACATAGTGTTTTTGCAACTGTGTGCCATCAAGTCAATTGTAACTTACGGATTTTTTCTGTGTAAAAAGAACAGGTTTGTCATTTGCCTCTTCTGGTGGCACTCTGCAAATCTGCAGCTTCCCCAGACCACACAGGTTGCTTGTTTTCCAGGAGCCACAGTAGAAATGACTCCACAGCCAGGTGCTCCACAACAGTGATCTATGCAGCACATTGTAAATATGAAACAACATTATTCTGTTGTAAATAATATGACTGAATACAGCCCTGTGAATGTTTTGTCATTAGTCCCAGTTCTGAATCCCATAGTCAGTGTTCTAAGTAGACATGACCTGATGTTGCTGCAAAAGTAACCAACAGTCACCCATGAATGGGAGGCAGGATAGTTACAAATAGAGATGGGCACGACTCAGAAAAAAATTTTCGTTTTCGTTTTCATTTTCAGCTAGGGTCCGTTTCGTTTTGTTTCCGTTTTCGTGAGCTAATTTCAAAATTTTTCGTTTTCGTTTCATTACGTAACGAAAATGAAAAAACGAAAACAAAAACAAAAAAAATTTCGTTTCTCCCCATTTAACTCCATTATGTGTTTTTCCAGTAACGAAAAAACAAAAATTGGCTCAAAATTAGTCGTTTCGTTTCCGTTTTCGGTCCATTTTTGAACCGTTTTTCGTTTTCATTTCGTTACGTAACAAAAACGAAAAAACGAAAATGAAAACGAAAATACCGCTAAGTCGTGCCCATCTCTAGTTACAAACTGAAGCAAGCTGCATCTTCCCATAAGATATTTAATTAAAGCTTTTATTTCAAGCTTTAGTTCAAAACTCTTTAACTTATTCAAGAGCCACACATGCTTTCATGGTACTATTAATTCTGTGTCTTAGGCCTGGAGGATCATACATAGTTTTCCTTGTGGTAGGAGTGGGTTGCTTCATTTCCCTAGAAGCAGATCACATCCTCCTACTCTGACTGTTATAGTTATTGGCCTTTGTTGGAGAAATTATTTGGCACAAATATTTCCTGTCACGTGGAGTTATAAATAGTCAGAATACAAATGAGTGTCGTTCCCCCCCACACACCCCAAATTAAAGGCTACATTAGCTCCCACTGGACGTGTTTTATATAAATATTGAGCTGTCTCCTATGGGTTCCCAAATTCACAGTCAGTACCTGTGAAAGCACTTAGAAAAAGAAGGGGGAGGAAGTGCCATCTATTGGGTTGAGTTTGTTGGTGTTGATGATGATGGTTATAAATCATGTAACATCCAAATAAAGCTCATATCTTTTGAGGAACTGACCACTGCTTCCCCTTAGTGCCCCTGTTTAGGTTTTTTTCCAGTAGCTCTTTATTTCTTTGTTTATTTCCTCCCTCTTATCTGGCCACCAAGGCCTCTCTGATCAGTTAGTGATGCAGTGTATGTATGTGTTAAATTAAGACAACTGGAACCAAATAATAATAGCTTTTGTGTGTAAATTTGTGCAAACCTGAGCTTCCTACTAGCCACTTTCATACCCCAAAACACAATAACATACAGTATAACATTTTAACATCAAAAAACATTTAAGGAAACAGGGATATTAAAATCACTATTTAAAACCATTTAAAAACCTGCCAGCAGCCCAATATCAATACTTTCAGCATTCTCTAAAGCCCTCATTTGTCACTTAAAAATTCTAATGAAAAATGAAAGTATTTGAAGGCTGAAGGAAGGACAAGCATTTCATAAATGTGGCCCAACTAGTGAAAAATGCCTCCTGTCACTTCGTTAATCCCAAACTTGCTTGATACTAAGAGAGGAGTCTCCGCAGAAGAACCTTAAAGGCAGGGTGGTTTAAATGGGATGACAAAGTCCTCAAATTAGCCAGAACCCAGGCTGTATTTGGCTTTATAAGCAATTACTAGCAGTTTAAATTGTGCTAAGAAACAGACCTGCAGCCAGACAAATCTGTCAAAATATGGGACTTAGATGCTCTCTGTAACCACTGGCTCTCAGCACTTTGGCTGCAGTCTTTGAAGCAACTGAAAGTCCCCAACAGTCTCCAAAGGCAGCCCCACCCAGAGTGTGCTGCAATCATCTAAGTAGGATGCAACTAAGGCATACACCTTCATAGCCAGAGCAGACATCTCAAGGAAACAGGTGCAGCTGAAACATAAACCTTTACTATGAGAAGGCTCATGTTGAAACCTGTGCATCCACATCAACATACCCTCTAATTTTCATCCTCACTGCACAGGCTCTATTCTCTCTGTGTGTCTGTGCTCCTCCCCTTACAGTGAGTTCCCTCATGACCAGAACAAAAATGGTTGTGATGGGTGCATGGGGATGGGAAAGCCCAGTGTGCAGAGGGGGCTAGAGGTGTTCACCCCCCACATGCATACTCACCTTAGAAGGAACCTTGGTCCAGACTTGAATCCAGGGATATAACTAATTTTTCTTGGAAGTGTAACCCCATCCAGCAGAGGATTAATCGCCAAACTCTGACTGTGAAGAAGGTCCAGGGTTGTTTCTTATCTTCCTTTTTTTCATGTATCTACAAAGCATAACTTAACATGTTTGTTTGGTTTATTTTTTAAAGCAAACATATGAGGAAGTTCATAGACTTTCCTCTCTTTTTCCCTGCCCCCCCGCCCCATGTGGAGAATGGTGTATCTATTGAGGAAAGGTTTCTGCTCATGTTCAGAAACTCCATGCAAGCAACACTCTAGAAAACTTGGTGTCATGTTTGGAAGGACACTATCTGTTGAAGCAGGAACCTTTCCTCTTCAGAGATAGCACCGTCCCCCTGAGGAAAGGGAAGATGGAGTATGCTGGGAGCTAGATCTTTGCTTTTAAGATTCAAAGAAAGGCATATATGAACACAGTAGGACTCCAATATCTGCTGGGGATCACTTCCAAGCCTTCCTGTGGATAATGAAAAAGTGGTTAAAAGAGAATGCCCCCAACCCCCCAAAACTGTTGTTTTGTGATAGTAGCTTGCTTTACAGCTGCTGTTTTATGACAGTACTAGCTTGCTTTACCGCTGCTGTTTGTGAAAGTAGCTTGCTTTACGACTACTGAATTGTTTATTTAGTTTTTTCAGTGGATAGGGGCATCCTACTGTAATAACTCAATCAAGCAAATGTCTTTGAAGGAACAGGGGTATTCTCTGCATGATTCTTTTTGTCAGCTAGCTCCACCTAGTCTTATTATACTTTCATTATTTACCTTTCCTTTGCTGAACTGCTCAGGTATCCACCCCCTTTCCCCATCCAGTAAACCTTTTAAAAATCTCACTGGTGTTCCATTTTGCAGCTAAAATAAAATAAAAATATCTTCATATAAGGCCATGAAGTTCACTGACCAGTTAATATCCTTTATCATACCTCAGGCAGCAGGTTGGTTTAGACTTCTGCTCTGTCCTCATAGTTTAGGGCTAGCCAGACACTATCCTGTGGGCTATTTAGACAAAGCAGTGAGGATTCTATAATTTATGAAGAATTACCAAGAGGAGGCTGCTGTTCCTCCTGATTTCCTCCATAATGTGGTCACCTTACTCTGCCTTGTGGTAGTGCTGGCTCAAGTTCTCATGTCATATACTCTGGAAATGCCATGGATCTCATTCTTGCCATGTACAACAGTATAAGTGACACATAGGTCTTCTGTTGTTCTTCAGGAAGATCTCTCCCTTCTGGGAGAACTTTCTGAAAATACTCCATTGATTAAACTAATCACTCTTAAGCAACTGCTTCTCCGCATAGATCAGCAGTTTCCTGCAGTCTGTACTCTACAATGAAAACAAAAATAAAGCCTGGACCCAAGCTGTTTAGGCTTTATATTTAGGTTAGAACCATCACTTTGAATTCTACCTGGAAATGGATTGTCAGCCAATGGAGCTGCTGTAACAAGAGGGTCACGTGACCATGGTGTCACACCTCATTTCACAATGGGGTTGTTGCTTCTTGTACCCGCTCAGGTTTTCAAACGCTTTCCATAGCCCGCCCGCCCCCCAATATCAAGTGCCACAGTAATCCAGACAGGATGTAACTGAGGCATGTATTATCCTGGCTGGATCAGCAATCTTCAGAAATGGACACAGCTATTTTAATTGTGCAAATGCACTCCTGGCCATCACTGAAATCTGGGCATCAGAATCCAGGAGCAACCCCATCCTGCACTGGCTGCATCCCTATTCCTTTATCTGCCTTTTACTACGTACAATTCAGTTACTTCTCTAGCTTCTCAGAGCTCAGCAACTGTTCACCACATATAGTTTTGTAATTAATAGAGATAGGCACGAAACAATTTTTTATTTTGTTATTCGTTATTCATTTCATTACGTAACGAAACGAATAATGACCCTAGCGGCAACTTTAACACGAAACGAAACGAACTGAGAAAAATTGGTTCGGTTTGGTTCGTTTTGTTAATGGGGGGGGCTGAGCTGCACGGAGGGAGCACAGACTTTGTTGGTGCCATAGAAGGATGCGGTGAGCTCAAGCCTCAGCCCAGCCCCGGGAATAAAGATAAGGAGTCTGTGCTTAGGCAGCCAGAGCAGTAGGGCTCCAACACCGCTCCCCCTCTTTATTCCTCTCACACCCGTTCCTAAGCACCCCCCAGCTCTGACCGGGCCCCAGGGGCTGCGCAGTGGGTGCTGGGAAAAAAGTGGGTAAAATGAATAATGAATTAACAAAACAACAAAATATTTTTTTTGCAAAAATTCACAAAAAACAAAATAAAATGAACCAAACTCCTTAACAAAACAAAACAAAACAAAACAAAATGAAACACAATTTTTTCGATTCGTGCCCATCTCTAGTAATGAATTAAATTATGAAAGTCTGCCTTTTTAAAAATCAGGCAACACTGAGGTTCTTGGGGTGTGAATTCTGTAGTTATGTTTGGTGAGTTCTGGCAGAATTCAATCATATGCAAACTGCCCTGCATATATCTGCAGTCCTTAATGTATTGTGCCTGCATGTGTTTGTGGGTGCACTTATGAGACATAAAGAGGATTCACAGTTATTTTCTGCAGATGATCCTTTTTTTTCTGTCTTCATTCAGTAAACTGCTGACTCCTCTTGAATCAATTGAACAGTGTTGAAAGTGGGCAGGAACAGACAGGTATGGCAGCCCATAATGGTGTTCCTAGCAAACTATTTCACTCATCTGTTGTTGAGCCTGGAGTACAGGCAGATCATCACATTATGATTGGTAAACAAGGCCCATTTTTTTTTCTATGGATGCAAAAGAGAGAAAATATAGCTTTCATCTAAATACCTCTTTCAGGCAATATACTGAGACCAGAACCAAACTAACAATATCTTCTCATTAGGTTTGCTTTTTCCTTTTCTGAACTATATGATATAGGTTAGGTCTAATAATGTTCACATGGTCTATCCCTTATCTAGCATTCTTACACTGCTTGAGGCAGATTATTCTTCCATTTTTTAGGCCAGCACAACTGTAGCCGCTGCTATCCTATGACCACTAAAAACCACTTCAAACTGCTTGAAGATGTGGTTAATAAAATTTTGTCCCCACAACCAGTAGAATTTAAAGGGGAAAATGTGACCATGCCCACTCAAGTGTGATCCAGCGAGTTTTACAAGTACCTAGTCTTGAGGTGGTGCAAAGTTTTTCTCAGTTCTGATGCAGATTTTAAACTGGTACTTGAGTCTGTGGTACCTGACTCTGAAAATCTGCATCAAAACATTTTCATTCTGCTGTGTTGCATTTTCAGGCCACTGTTCATTTTATGTCACTATTCAGGCCATTGTTCATTTTATGAGCTTATTTCAGACCAGGGTGGCATAAGGTCAAAGTGAACTATAAAATGGAGGACTCACAACTAGCTTTCCTCAGACTGACGAAGCTGTTTGGATGAGCAGCGAAACATTTCAATCTCTCAAGAACAGAAGTCCAGTTGCCATGACTCAACTGCAGATAACCTCATCTGGATGACTGAGAATCTTCACAGACAGAACGCCAACATAAATCTTCCATCGTTTTTTAATCTGAAGTTGGTGTAGAAAAGGATCTATATAAGTTTTCCAAACCAGGATTCTGTCCCATGCGTTTGTCCTGCTGTAGAATGCTGACAGTTTTATGATTTAAAATGTTGAGATCCCAAGGAGTGGAACATGCAGGCCCTTCACTCTCCTCTGTTGTTGCTTTGCTTGAGGAAATGTGACCTTTTGGTAGAGAAGGGCATCTTCTTCCTATGGAGACTTATCGCACATGCAAAGACGCATATTTTCCATGTTCTTGCCTATGCGGGAAACATCCACAGATTCTTTTCTTAAGACATTATGAAAGTAAAAAAGTGACATAGTGAAATAGTTACAGAGATGTCGGGGGCTAGTACATTCCCTTATTTGTATATTTATAACAGTCTTCAGAAACACTTGAATAAAGCTTCAGCATATCCTGGATAACAGAATTATGTTAACCACAAAACTGAGTTGTACCCCTGTTTTGAGAATAAAATTATAGAGAATTGTGTGTCAATCCCCACCCCCACCCCCACCCCCACTCTGCTCCCAATATTTGATGATATGGAAGGACCATAATGATTTGATCATCCTGTGACAGAGCTGTACTCTGCCCTGGGTGGATGAAAACTTTTCAAGAAGGTAGCAACAAAACCAGTACAGAATCTTGTGATGCCTTTAACTAACAAGCTTTATTTGGCAGAAACAAATGCAGATGTATACAAAGAACTGGGCTACAGACCCCAGAAGCACAAGCCAAATAAATCTTGTTTGTCTGAAAGATGCCACAAAACTCTTGTCAGCTTCAGCCCCCCAAGTCTTTCAAACTAAAGAATACAATTGTGTTCCTTTTTATTTCTCTGTGTTAATTTAATAAATTTGTCCAATGTTCACATTCATGCATACACTGTTTTTACCCTGCTTTAGGGTGCCTTTTTTTGCTCTGAAATAACTCGCAAAGATTTTACTCAGGAGAACACAGAAGTGTCAGAACACCGGCAGCCTTTTGGATTTCATTTTGACATGATTCTGCAAAGACAAGTGAAGAATCAGTCAGCACTATTGCGGTTTCTCTGCTGTGAGGCACTCAGATGTTGTTGTTTTGAAGTGACTTGTGAATACCTTGTACAATGTTACAGCCAGACTGCTCCAAGGCTCTGCTAAGAAAGCAGACAAAGGAAGGAGCTCAAAGCCTAGTCTTATCAGTGCCATCATTCACACACATCTGCCCTTCTCCTTTATGGACAAAACACTGTCTCTCTACTATTGCATAAGGCATTTCAAAAGTCTTTATCTCCATCTCTTAGCCATCCCTATGTTACTTAAGCAATATCATGCAATGGCTCCTTGAAACAGCAATACCTGAGGGAAAGCTTATGAGTCTCCAAAGCCGTCTTACTCAAATTTTATTGATGTATCCCAGGAGGGGTAGCAAACCCCTTTCACCAGCTACTCACAGCTATCTTAGATTGACCAGGAAGATCTGAAAGGAGATTGTAAGCATGTTTGAAGATTTTCCCCACAACTTCGAGCCCTGCAGCATCTTCACAGACAGCATTTCAGCATTCTCAAATAGTGCCATTTGGTCAGACATGTTCAGTACTTTTCCAGCCCTGTGACTCAGCCATAGCAATGATAGGGCAACTGAGATTTTGAACCATGGCACATAATTTGAAGCATGCAAATATTTGCTGCTGGAGGGGTGCAAACCCAGATTCTACTATTTTCTAACTGGTAAAGGCATTAACTGAACTGTCCAGAATGTACCCTCTATTGCCTTTCTTTCCCAGGCAGAAGGAAATATAAAACAGGCAGACTCAACACAGAGCCATAATGTCCATTCTACATTCAGACTTCTGGGGTCCTTCCCATTCCTCATCTTCTTCATTCATATGTTAATCTCACTTGACTCAGGCTTAACCAACAGAGCAATGGCAATGGCACCCTGAGCACCAAAATTGCTAGTTAGAAATCTGCTGAAGACTTATATCTGAAGGGGTTTAAAATGAATTTGGATTGTCCTCTCTGTGTGATGTTTGGATGCAAGAAGGAGCCCTGATATCAAGCCAAATGGCTATCTAAGTCATTATCCTGTTTCTTTACGGTGGCAAGTAAAATGTCCAAGGAAGTCCCAGATGCAAGACATGGCAGCAGTAAGTCTCTCTTGCTCTTTTACCTTGGCAAAAGGCATTGACAGCAGTAACGTGTCCGATACTAGAGGTGAAAAATAAGTGTCCCAACACCTGCTATATCTTCTATAAATGTTTCTAATCCTTTTAAAGCTATTTAACCCAGCTATTGCCACATCTTGTCAGTAGGAATTCTGTGCCCTGGGTGAAGCACTTGCTTTCATTGGCCCTGAATCTCTCTTTATGGATTCACTTCACTGAGCTCTGAGCTCTAAAAAGCTCTGCCACTCAAATTGCCCCCCCCCCCCCCAATTAACTGAAACATTGGAAGGTCCTCACTAAGTCAACACATAGGGGTCCACCTCCATCAGTTTTATTTACGCTGACTTGGTCTGTCTGGAGTTTCAGAGGTATTTCAACCACTACTGGAAACACTGGGAACTAGAGAAGCCTGGTTTCTGAACAAGAATTAGGTATTATTTACAATTAACTGAAATAATTTACCAAGTTCCTCCCCAGGTACCTTCTTATTTGCAGCACCTAGATGTAATAAAAGAGCACCATAATCCATGTATGGCCCCAAATGTTCAGATACTTCTGTGGATACCAATTTAAATAGAGGCTGCTGGAGCCAGAAGAAAGAGAAAATATTGAAACAAGAATTCTGTACATTCTTGGGATTCTTTGAGATACCAAATAGTTGGTTTGAACACACCTGTTCATCTGTTATTGAAAATGTCTGCTTGATGCTGTGATTAAATGCACAAGCCTTTAACAGATTAATGTCCTTTCACTGAATGTCTGTCAAACACAGTGCTTTTCCACAGAAGGTAATTAACTCTCAAATACCAATAGGTAAGTGATGAGAAATCAAAAACATGAAAGTTCATGGATAGCTGTTGTCAGTTTTCTGGGCTGTTTGTCCATGTTCTGGAAGTTTTTCTTTCTAACATTTCACCAGACTCTGTGGCTGGCATCTTCAGAGGGTATACCCCAGAGCACAGAGAGAACTTCTAGTTCCCTGAGCTCCTTGCCCTCTGAAGATGCCAGCCACAGGGTCTGGCAAAACATCAGGAAGAAAAACTTCCAGAACATGGCCAAAGAGCCTGGAAAACTCACAACAGCTATCATATCCTGGCCGTGAAAGCCTTTGAGAGTTGATGGATAAATTACCTTTCAATAATTTATATACACTTTATGCCTTCTCAGTACTTTTCCAAAACGTGGCCTTAGTTATATAATGTTAAGTCACAAGGACGAAATTTTAAGGCTGCATGTTTAATGTTCTCCAGACCATCTTAGGGTTGTATTATCTTTATGCCCCCGTACATTGTAGGAGTGTTTAGAGTATCAGCAGGCTTTTGACCTGATCAGAGTCACATACTGATTGAGTAATGATGCTGAATCACCACATGTGGGTTATACATTTTGTGAAGTCATGTCAAATGACAGACATAAATGTGCAACTTGTGTCTGCATTTATAACCTAAACATGAAGATGGCACTTCATATAGTAGCTGATACAATGGACAAGAGCTCTCTATGCTACACTGTACACTGAATTCAATGGAGGAAAGGTGGGGTGTGTCTATAACCCAACACTACCATCATCATTATAATCAACTGATCAATAAAAATATGGCCAGTCATGAATAATATACCGGATTGCAACAGGACCTACAATTGGAAAGTCATTAAACATTTGAAATAACCTTGGCACTCCCATTTTTTGAACTGAAGATAGTGTCCTCTTCCAGTTCAAGAGAAATTATTTAAAGCATATTTTATAAACACTGGAAATAGTTTATAAAATGGTTACTGCATTTTTGTCTCAATGAAACAAAATAAGTAGTAATTATCTAAAAATAAACCCAAGGAATGAAATTGGATAAAACACTGTGAATTCTTAATACATGTACCATATATTGTCTGATTAAGTTCTGTTAAGATAGTTTAACAGAACTCTTGATAGTTATCTTATAAAGCACAGATAAATGTGAAATGACCTAATTTCTATTTAGAGATAAGGGAATTAATGCCAAAGGTAGTTGTGACAGGTCAAATACATCCCTGGTGCTAATCTTATAAATAACATCAGCTGAGAGATACTAGAGATGATACTGGTTTTCTTGCTAAAATTGGATGTTTAAGAACTTTTTGAAGTCAACCTTGTTCTCCCTCTAAAGTTTTTTTTTAAATGAAGTGAAGTTATTCAGTTACTCTAATAAAAATATTGATATGATAAAAAGGACTCGGAATGAATGGGTTGCATCCAGAATTCTTTATTTCTTTGTTGAGCTCCTATTTAAAGATCTTTACCGACTGTCCTGTCAGTGAGTGCTTGGAACTGCATTATATGTGAATTAAAAGTGTTTATTTTTATGAGTCTGAAAGTTGAGTCATGGCAACTGGACTTCTTTTCTTGAGAAATCAAAACATTTTGCTACTCATCCAAGCTGCTTCGTCAGTCTGCCAGTGAAAGGACAGAAGGGAGAAGTCTTCCAGACAACCTCACCTGGATGACTGAGAATCCTCACAGACTTGTTTGTTAATGCTTTGTATCAGTGTCTCTCACCTGTAGTATATTTGGGGAAGACTTTTCTCTCTTTCTCTCTCTCCGCCCATAGAGTCATGACTGATGGGGCCAAGGGAGAAGGGTTTTTCAGTAATGTCTCCCAATCTATAGAACTCCCTTTGACACTAGACTGGCCATCTCCCTTCTGTCCTTGCATTGAAAGACAAATACCTTTATTTCCTGGCAAGGATTTAATACATAACCTGCAGCTGAAGAAGGGATTTTTTAGTAGATAAATATTATTTTATCTATTTTAAATGCATGATTTTAGCTGGTTTTAGTAGGACTTTACTTGCTGATTTTTAATAATTAATATGCTTACTTGTTTCAATAGTTATATTTTCCAAACCATTTTACCATAAGTCATCTTGAATCCCTTCACAGGGAACAAGTTGAGGTAGAAAATAAATACAGTAATATAATGTAACAAGATTAAAATAGTAATGCAAGAAAGGAAGATTGGAAGTGTTACTTTCTTGAACTAGAACTCCAAGAATTTTGTGGCAAGGACCACAAAGGCATTTAAGGTGTTCCAACTTCAGAAGAAGCTTCTGAAAATAGGTTTCTGACATTTTGCCCTCTAGTTGGCATCTCTAATGATATAAGGAGCAGGGAATCCGCAACACTTCTTATTCAAGATCTGGGAAAGACTTAATCATGAAGATGCTTACATCATTGAAATTATGACTGTGACCTAGTGAAGGAAAAAAATGATAACATTCAGTGACCTAAGCACCATTTCCATGTGATAATAGCTATGAATATGTACACAAATATTCATCTTAACTCAAAAAGGCATGGAGTATTTCATATGCCAATAGTACTAAGGAACAGAAGAATACAACCTTGTGGTGGTGACAAAATACCTTTGCCCTCCCAGCCTGGAATAAGAGGTGAGATGCAGGTGACTAAACTTGGGCAGCACTTTAATACAATCAACCTGTAACCAACATAATGGGAAGAGGAGAAAATGGGGGGGGGGGGCTGTCATAGTGCGGAATGCAATTGGGACTCAAAGGTCTACTGGGACCTCACCAACTGCTTTTCTGGGCAATTCCAATGCCCCGTTATCAAGGAGTCCTTAAGACAGCACAGCAGCTTTCAGTAATGGACAGTGGGGCAAAAATTCTTATCTGGTCCCTGAAGGTGGACAGTTAGACTCACACTAGTTTGTAAGGTGGGCAGGTGGGCCGCAAACCTGGAAAAAGGGTGGGTGTGGGGAGGAGTGCTCCTTTATAGTACCATCCTTCTACCCCCCCCCCCCGGTCATGGAATGCTCTTGGAGCATCTCCCAATATCCCAGGTAATGAGGCAAAGAAGTCCCACTCTGGTGAAGAGGCTCACCAGCAGAGGGTGGCAAAAATGACCATGTCACCACAGCTACAAATGAAGTGCTCTCACATCATCCAAAAACACAGTGGAGAAGAAGGATTGTGTCGGCATACATTCCCCTTTTGATTAAAGACCCAAAACATTAATTAACTTTCTGTGGAGAAGCTTTTTTATATATAATTAGACATCCCAAAGGACTAATGCCATAAAAGAGAGAGTTATTGTAAATGTTACTTTTTTGTTTCAAGTGAATATTCATTGTAGACAAATGTTATGGGTTAATAGTATCATGTCAAATAACAGAACACATGTGGTTTCATATGCAGTAGCTGATATTGATTAGTTATTGCATTTTAGCTATAACTGTATAGTGTAGAAAATTTATAGGGCCTTTTGACTTCAATACATTTTAAAGGGCCACCCACTCTTTTGTCACACAAACCATAACTGTTCCTGTAGCATCACTGAAATACACTCCTAGTCCCAAAATATTCTTTTCTAATTGAGGCAACAATAAGTATTCTGAATTGGGGAAAAAAAGCTCAGTTTTTAAACATTTACATGCTGAAGTAGGAATATAATTAAAGATCTGATTTTCACCATATATGAACAAGCTACCAGACATGAGAGCAATTTGCTTAAAAAGGTACATATATTAATCTTTATTTTTATTTACTCAAAAAGTTGGTGCCCATTTTCTGTGATCTTTTTTACAAACTACACAGCCCCATTGAACTCCCAGTAAAAGTGGTGGGTGAACAAAATCTGAGTACCTTGGAAAATTCTGGAAGGTGTAGCCTCCAGAAGTCAGATTCATTTTGATAATGTGGAATTGTTATTATATCTCAATCAGTATCAAAGTTCTGGAAGTTGAGTCATGGCAACTGGACTTCTTTTTCTTGAGAGATTGAAACATTTCACTGCTCATCAAATAGCTTTGTTAGTCTGAACAGAGGTAGAAAGCTTCTTCAGACTGACGAAGTTGTTTGGATGAGCAGCAAAATGTTTCCATTTCTCAAAAAGAAGTCCGGTTGCCATGACACAACTTCCAGATAACCTCAACTGGATGACAGAGAATCTTCACAGACAGTATCAAAGTTAACACATCACTGCAGAGAATAGTTATCTGAATAACATATTTTTCCTTCAGAAGACAAGAGCTGCCTGTTTGACTAAGAGTTTATAGCAGGCATGGCCAAACTTCAGCCCTCCAGATGTTTTGGACCGCAACTCCCACAGTCCTTTGTCATTGACAATCTAATCTTAGAATTCTGGGAGTCGTGGTCCAAAACATCTGGAGGCCAAAGTTTGGACATGCCTGGGTTATAGGGTAGCTTCCTGATGGTTTAGTCCAAACATGGTGACATCTTTCATAAACAGTGATATTTATTGGTGGCAACATACCATTATATTTTTGGCAAAGCATACACAGTATCTATCTCTATAGCCTTACTGATTCACGATGAGTTATGTGAATTGTGTGAAGTTAACATGTTAAAGGGAAGAAGGCATTTGTCTCACTCCACCCATGGTTGAGCAGAGACTTTCTGATTAATACTGCCTGTGTTTCTAGTGACTGCTCTCAACTTTGTTGATACCTGGGAGAGATGCCACAAATATTGTAAGGGGGCCTACTCAGAGGACAATACCAATCTCTTCAGAGTGCATGGAGCCTGTTTAAAACAACAATAATAGAGGCCCAGCACAAGTGCATACCACAAAGAAAGAAGAGCTCATTTAAGTCCAAGAGGACAATGACATGGTTAACGAATGGAGTTAGAGAGGCTCTAAAGCGCAAGGAGAGGTCTTTCTGTAAATGGAAATCCTCCCCAAATGAGGAAAATAAAGAGGAACACAAACTCTGGCAAAATAAATGTAAGAAGATGATAAGGGAGGCAAAGAAAGATTTTGAGGCACGCATGGCTAGCAATATAAAGGGTAATAATAAAAGCTTCTTTAAATATGTTAGAAGTAGAAAACCTGCCAGAGAACCAGTTGGCCCTCTGGATGGTGAGGGAGGAAAAGGGGAGGTTAAGGAGGACTTGGACATTGCAGAGAAATTGAATGACTTATTTGCGTCTGTCTTCAAGACAGAGGACCTTGAGTGGATTCCGCTGCCTGAGCCGCCCCTCTTGACCAAAGAATTAAATCAAATACAGGTTAAAAGAGAGGAGGTTTTAGGACTAATTGATAAATTGAGGATTAACAAGTCACCGGGCCCAGATGGCATCCACCCAAGGGTTATTAGGGAACTGAGAAATGAAATTGCAGATCTCTTAACGGTTATATGCAACTTGTCTCTTAAAACGGCCACAGTGCCGGAGGACTGGAGGATAGCAGATGTCACACCAATTTTTAAAAAAGGAAGGAGGGGGGACCCGGGAAACTACAGGCCAGTTAGCCTTACATCTGTCCCAGGGAAGATGGTGGAAAGACTCATCCAAGAGAAAATCTTAAAACACATAAAAGAACAAACCTTGCTGAGAGAAAATCAGCATGGCTTCTGTAAGGGTAAATCTTGTCTGACAAACCTCTTAGAATTTTTTGAAAAGGTCAACAGGCACGTGGATTTGGGTGAACTGGTGGATATAGTCTATCTGGATTTTCAAAAGGCTTTTGACACAGTCCCTCACCAAAGGCTGCTGAGCAAATTGCACAGTCAGGGGATAAGAGGACAGGTCCTCTTATGGATTGAGAACTGGTTGAGATCCAGGAAACAAAGAGTAGGTGTCAATGGGAAATTTTCACAATGGAGAGAAGTGAAAAGCGGGGTGCCCCAGGGCTCTGTCCTGGGACCAGTGCTTTTCAATCTGTTCATAAATGACCTGGAGACAGGGATAAACAGTGAGGTGGCCAAGTTTGCAGATGACACAAAACTTTTCCGTGTGGTGAAAACCAGAGAAGATTGTGAAGAGCTCCAGAAGGATCTCTCCAAACTGGGGGAATGGGCTGAGAAATGGCAAATACGTTTTAATGTAACCAAATGTAAAGTAATGCATATTGGGGCAAAAATCCAAACTTCATCTATCAACTCATGGGCTCTGAGTTATCCATGATGGATCAGGAAAGAGATCTTGGTGTGTTGGTGGACAGCTCCATGAAGGTGTCTCCCCAATGTGTGGCAGCAGTGAAAAAGGCCAATTCCATGCTAGGGATTATCAAAAAGGGAATTGAAAATAAAACAGCCAACATTATAATGCCATTATACAAAACAATAGTAAGGCCCCACCTGGAGTATTGTTTACAATTCTGGTCACCGCACCTCAAGAAAGACATAGTGGAACTGGAAAAGGTGCAGAAGAGAGTGACTAAAATGGTTACTGGGCTGGGGCACCTCCCTTATGAAGAAAGGCTAAAACATTTGGGCCTCTTTAGTCTGGAAAAAAGGCGCTTGAGGGGGGATATGATTGAGACCTACAAAATAATGCAGGGTATGAGTAAAGTGGATAGAGGGAAGCTCTTCTCTCTCTCCCAAAATACCAGAACTAGGGGACATACACTCAAATTGAGGGCTGGGAGAGTAAGAACTGACAAAAGAAAATATTTTTTCACCCAGCGCGTTGTAAGTCTATGGAACTCTCTGCCACAGGATGTGGTGATGGCATCTGGCCTGGATGCCTTCAAAAGGGGATTGGACAGATTCCTGGAGGAAAAGTCCATCACAGGTTACAAACCATGATGGAGAAACCAGGGTACTTCAAGGGCCAGATGCAGGGGAGTGGTATCAGGAGACAGATATCTAGTCTCATGCGCTCCCAAACGCATCTGGTGGGGCCGCTGTGAGATACAGGAAACTGGACTAGATGGGCCTTTGGCCTGATCCAGCATGGCTCTTCTTATGTTCTTATCATGCCACTAGCATAAGATATGTTGGCTGTTAGATGAGCATATAGGTCTAATGTGAAATGATAAAATAGCAAAAGTTGAAAATTAGACGGAGATCCATGGGTGCTATTCAACATACCCTATAATTTGCATCTCAGTTGTGCAGAACTCTGTTCCATTCAAATGTGCATGCATCCCCCCCATGGGTTCCATCATGAGCACAACAAAAATGGTCACAAAGGGTGCACAATGGTGGGGAAACCCTGCATGGAGGGTGCAGTACCCATGTGCAAGTGCGCCTTAGAGGGAATCTTGGTTCCACTGGGTGCAGGCTCAGAATATCTCTAATGGTGTTTTCTCTACATGTACCACCATTTCAGGCACACAGATTGCATTTGATAGTATCCCACTGTTTTGATTCTGTTCCATAGAAAAGCAATGCACACAGGTAAAATTAGACTGTGTGCATTTATTCGATTTCTTATGGGAGATGAGAAGTTGTCCCCAGAGGCTCTGGTGTGACCGAAGCCTGTCCTGATACCTGTCCCTGATGTGAGAAAGCAAGGATGGAACAAAGTCAAAAGTCTATCTGTCTATCTGTCTATCTGTCTATCTGTCTATCTGTCTATCTATCTATCTATCTATCTATCTATCTATCTATCTATCTATCTATCTATCTATCTATCTATCTATCTATCTATCATCTATATATATTGCATCCAATATATATGTGCAGTACATAGATTTCTTTTTCTGCTGCTGCTGCTGTTCTCGCTGCTGCTTGCCAGCTACATTTTTAAAAAGGTGGGTACAGGCTAGTATTGAAAATCTATGAATGAGGGCCCCTGGACACTAGGGAAGGTGAGATCCAGACTGCCTGGGAAGATTACACACATTCTCCTCTTTTGTTTTGTCTCAAGGTAGGCTCAGTTTTAATCAGTCACCCATCTCCAATTATACATATGAATAAGGGCAGTCTATTTCTTTATTAGGCATCTTCAGTCTGTACAATTGTTTCTTTTCTCTTTTGCTGAATGTGAGTTAGCAAAATCCACATGCTGTTCAGTAATAATTAAAACTGTAGATTCCCCTAGGTGCTGCTGGAGAACAGGAAAACATGTGAATACCATATGATCATGGGACACCATCATTTAATTCTTGTATTGGCATTGCATTTCTTATTATTCTAGTCTGCTTCCTTTCAGCTGGAAATTTCTATTTGTCATTGTTTCTTGGTTATCAAATGCTGCTGCATTGTGGCCTAAAGCCAATGATCATCTCTGTATCAGAACACCGCAGGAAATGATGAATGGTGAAAGACTGCAGCAGAGCGGGCCAAAAGAAAACACAGCCACCCACCCCTTTCTTTCCCTCCACTGGTTCTCTGCATATGCAAAGGATTGCAGTGTATTGACTCTGTATCTGCTGCTTTTGTATAAATTAGTTAATGAGTGGTTTTTGCTGCAGTTTTTTTTCCTACGACTGTGCCAGAGGTACAGATTCTCTGGATGTGGCTCTTGCACAAACATCATTGCTGACACGGCTTGCTTAATATGGCCTGGAGGGCTGTGTTTCGATAAATCATCCTTCAAATGAGGGCCAGGCCTCCTCTGGCACACCAAATGTCTGCATGGGGAAATGTGTTCTCTCCATGCTGGCTAAACCTTATCAGGTCAAGGCAAGGCAGGAGATAGTGGGCCCTGTTGTCCAGTGCCATTCATTAGATAAAATCATCTGGGAGCCCATGAGTGAGGAATTCCCACCTCACAGATGTTTTCTATACCACAGAGGGCCTGTCTGAAGGCTCCCCAGACGAGGGATGGGAACTATAGTCACAGGACTTGCTGCCAGGTCAAACTTATGTTGCACTGGTGGCTTGACTCAGACTGGACTTGGTGTCTCCCCACCCCACCCCACCCCTTTCAAAGACTCAGATTCACTTCTTGACTGGGAACCCTTCCACCCCTCCCTTTTTTCTGGGGGCGGGGAGCTTTTTTACTGGGAACTCCAATTTGGGGAATGGGACTCAGGATGTGGTACCAAACACGTTCCAGCAGTCCTGCCCCGTACCCACAGCCTCTACCTGTTTCAGGGCTCCCCATGCCATTTCTAATCAAAGATTGGAACTTATGGCATTAATGCCCCTGTGTTTCCTGTTCTCGGGCACAGCTTCTGAAAGTAGACAGACAGACAGACAGACAGACAGATAGATAGATAGAGAGAGAGAGAGAGAGAGAGAGAGAGAGAGAGAGAGAGAGAGAGAGAGAGAGAGATGGTTTCATGGTTCTGTTCTTTGGGGCTTCCTCGCCCAGGTACAATGGCCCCCTCCCTAGTTGGGGGGGGTCCCTCCAGCCTACAGACAGGGCCAGGAATCTGGGCATGGTCCTGGACTCAGCCCTCTCCCTGGAAGCCCAGGTGATGGCTGTCTCCAGGGCCGCTTTTATCCACCTCTGCAGGATCGCCCAGATCGACTATTGCAATGCCCTCTACATGGGGTTGCCCTTGACCCTTGTCCGGAGGCTCCAGCGGGTGCAGAATGTGGCGGCCAGGCTGGTGGTGGGTGCCCGTAGATCGAGCACATCACCCCAGTTCTGGCCCGCTTGCATTGGCTACCCATTGCCCTCTGGATCAGGTTCAACGTCCTGGTTTTTACTTTCAAAGCCCTCCACAGCTTGGGACCAGAGTACCTGGCGGAGCGTATCTCTCAGAGATCAACTGGTACCAGACTGACGAGAATGGCGCAGGCGCACTCACTGACGGTGGCCACACCCAGAGAGGCATGGAGATCATGTATGTGTGACTGCACCTTCTCTGTGGTGGGCCCTACACTCTGGAACCATCTCCCCAGTGAGCTGCGCCTTGCAGAGTCCCTGCCTGCCTTTAAAAGGGCTTTGAAAACCTACCTGTTTAAGGAGGCTTTTGGCGACCTTACCTAAGTCTCTGTTGTTTTTTTGTTTTTTGTTTTTGCCGCCTGTGTCTCCCTTGTTGGTTTTGCCCTCCTCCTCTTCTTATTGGTATTGTTTTTATCTCTTTGCTGTGTTTTATTGTTAGCCGCCCAGAGTTCCTATTTGGAAGATGGGTGGGATATAAGTGCAATAAATAAATAATAGTAAATAAATAAATGGGTACTTGTCAAAAATATAGCATTTAAAGATGTGGGCCTTTTAGAAAATAAAGGGTGATGACCCTGATTCATCAGAAACATCACAGAGAGATTTGGGTCTGTCACAGATTCAGGCCGCAATTTTTACAGATTAAACACTCAACCCCTGAAGCTGGATGAATTAAAATCCATTTTTGTTTCTCACGTTCTCTTTAAAAGAAAACCTTAAGTTCTTCCATTCCTAAATATGGAGTAATTTATGCATTTTTGTAAATGGTTACTGAAAATAAGCAGAATTTATATCCCTTGGCCAGGAGCAATCCACTAATAATTGTAACACATCAGGCAACATACTCTGTCAGCTATTATTTTGGGGCAGACCTTCCTGTGTCTTTTAACTTATATAAAACCTGTATAGCAAGTCTCTTCATTAAGTTGGTTTCCACTCCAGTTGTGCATCCAATCATATGTAAAGTCTACCAGGAGTGAAAAACTGATGTAGTCTGAATCTTGAAAGCTGCATTTCTTGTTTTTTTAAAGTATATTGAAATGCTATTTGACAATTAACTCTCTGGCTTTCAAACCACAAGGCCAGAAATCTGAAACAAGTAAAAATTGAAAAGGCTGAAGATCAAAGTACTTGCAGACATCTCCATTCCATTTTTTCTCTGTGGTGATTATGCAACACAAAACACACAAAATATATGCAAACAAACAAACAAACAAACAAAAAGCACAAAACTACGTACGAGACATTTCTGTAAGGTTTAAGAATTTGGATTCACTGATTATTGCGTGCCTCAGTATGGTAAAGACCTTTGTGCCAGTTTCTGAGTAGTACTTTTATTAGTCCAGATAATTATCTGTCTACTTGACATTAGTCACTGTCTAAAAAGTAGATAATGGGAAGTGTGTATTTATAGGTAACTCCTATTAGAAATTTGAAGAAGTTCAGAAGCAGCACTGGACACTGGACACGAATGTACATATTCCACCTATGACAATTTCCTCTGTTTCTTTCAGTGCATTATCAGGACATATAATTACACTTAAGTGCTATTTTTCCACTGTCATTTGTTGTACGTTTAGTAAGCAGAACCATCACACCCAATTGCTTCTTTTCAAATTTCATTTATTGTGAAAGTGTTCTTTTATTGCAAAAGTGTAAATGGGCAAACAGAATGGCAGTGTTCATTAAAATACTGTATATTAATACTCCTTTATAAACGGGACTTTTATGTGTGTGTATATACATGCGTGTGCAGACCTGATAATAATTACTTCACATCTGGTGTTTGTTGGGGACATGTATGGATAACAAATAATATATAGTGTTGAAGCTGACTGAATAGCTCAGTGATTTAGGCATCAGGCGGTGCAGAGGCGTATCTGGGGGCAGAAGGGTACAGAAGGGTACAGAAATCTGGGGGCACCTGGAGGGGGAGGGGGAGGAGGAGGAAGCCCTGTGCCCTCCTGCCACTGTGCACCAGGCGAGCAGCAACGCAAACAGGTAGGCAGGCATGCAAATGCGGTAGCTGCGGCACCCTCCTCCTCCTCCTCCAACTCTTAATCACCACTGTGTGCACGCACACATGCCCAATCCCGTGCCCACATGTCCCACGCCCACCCTATGCCAGCAGGATTGCTCCCCCCTTGCTGGGTGGATACAATGGAGTTGGCAAGGGCTGGAGGGAAGCAAAAAACAACTTTGTCTACAGGCGCCCCAAAACCTTGCTACGCCACTGAAGCAGTGATGTCAGTGATGCCTCGGAAAAAAGCTAACCTATGTGGCCTTTGGCAGGTTATAACATCCTAGCCCCCCCCCCCCCAAAAGAAGACATTCTACAACAGTTTTCACTATTCACTAGTTAGAAACCTCTGGAAAGGCTATGATAAATAAGAATTGACTTGATGGTGGTTCATCATCATCATCATCATCATCATCATTTCCACCATAAGGCTTTTGGAATGATATAAAAACTTTCACTCGGTGTTTATTGTGAGTGTTAGGGATCCAACCTGATCCACGATAAAGGGAAATCTGCGATAAGGGCTCATTTGGGATTGGGGGCCTTGTTTGGGGCCTCTTGAACTAACCCCAGACCTGGTGCTGCCCCAAATGGTCCTCCGACGGGATTATTGGGCCTGTCAGAGGCTCCTGGAGCCCTTGCCTTCATATACTGCAGTTCCAGTATGCAATGCAGGGAAGCTTTGGGGTGCCTGATCCCAGCGGGGAAAACAAGGCTACCACCATGGGGTGCAAATTTGGGTGGTGACAGCAAAGGAGCTAACTGTTCCTGCTAGCCAGTTTCACTTCAGACAGCTAGCTCCTTTGCCACTGCCACTTGACTTTGCTCCCCGTGGTGGTAGTGAGGGGTGCCAGGTGGGTCATTACCCACTGCTGAAAAGAAGCATCCACTTTTTGGGTGCCTTCATTTCAGGAGTGGGTAAGAAGCCACCCACCACCACTTGTTACAAGCCCATGGGGGATGAAAGTGAGTGGTAGCAAGCAGGAGCTACACCACTCAGTACACCGCCCAGGGAGTTCAAATGGCTGGGTCCACGGCCTAGGAAGTTTAAATGCCAGGGTACAGCTGTTTGAAATTCCCGGACAGAAGCACCCGAACCACCACTTTGTCCAGACATACCATCCCCTGTGGCTGGGGGAAAAGGCGGACTGAGTGCACTGCTCAGAAAGGTTTGAACTTCCTCAGTAACAGATGGAGTGGGAAGTTGAAAACTTCCCAGTCGGCAGGCTGAGATGCAGCACCCAATCCTCCACTCTGGGCAGTGGAAATAAAGCTGTTCACTTGCCAGCCCATGGCTTAATTCCCACCGGCCAGTTTCCAGTGTGGTGCACCTGAAAGCCATAAAACTGGAGCACCCCATAGTAATTTTTCTTTAACCAAAACATCCCTATTCCTGAAAATTTCATTTTGCTATTTGATTTTTCTGCTAACCAAGGCATTTGCTAACTGAGGTATTGCTGTACTTAGATTTATGGTTAAAACTCCTATTTGTTAGAAGTCTTTTTTTTAATAATTTTGATTGACTGTGCCTGGAACAATAACAATTTTAGAACCTTATGGATCACTAAGTCCAGCCCCTGTCAAGGAGATACAGGTGGTTACTTCACGTCCTTCCTCGAGCCGAGGTGAACTTGCCTCCGTGTTGAAATCACGGTTTGAACATGGATCGAGAAGTGGATTGAAAAGATTCCCGAGGAGTGCAGCTCAGGGGGCATGGTCGGGGTGAACTCGGATTGACCCCACAAGGACATGAGATTCTGTTCCTTTGAACTCAGATTGACCCCACAAGGATGTGAGGTTACGTTCCTTCGAACCAGACTCCAGCGGGGCCACAAACTGCAGCTAGAGGGACATGAAGTATCAGCCACAGTGGAAAACTGAACTCCAAATCTAGTAGTTCTTTCAATATATATCATGCCAATTTATTACCTCTGGTAGAAATCTCCTACTGGCAACATTCTAGTTACACATGCTTATATGAGAAGTGGCTTTACAGATAAGCTGAGTGGGATTTTTCACTACTTTTTATGTACTTCTGTTTTTCTATTTTTTTCTTTTTCTCTGAGTATATTTTGAAAGGCTGGTGTGGCATATAATTGTATATGAACACTTTTATTTTAAAACAGTAAACCTACTGTAAATACATATACTGATGTCTAGTCTCAATATTATTTTGACATGATGCAAATGAAGCACTAACCACAACCACTTCCATTCATACTCCTTGCACGGTAGAGATCAGTGAGCGTAGGGGAAAAAATAGCAAGACACTCATTAAAATGTGGAAATCGGGAAGCAGAAGTTTAAATATTTAATACAAACAGTGCAAAAGCATCCGGGGGAATCACCAGGTAGCTAACAAGGTCTCATTAACACCAGCAAATTATTATCTATATAGCCATATCTGTATCTTATCTATATCTAGCTAGATTTTGAGGCATGAATATCAGAATTTGCAGGAAAAAAATGTTCTCCCTGAAATTAAATAGGTCCAGTCATTCACAAGGAAAGTACAGTATTTGGACAGGTTGACTCCAGAATGACACAAAGCATTGGAAGGCTTCAGAGAAGATAAAACCAAGCTCAACTTTCACTGAGACTGCCATCTGTGACTGGGTCCAAGTAGAATGGACTCTTGTAGGTTTGGTTTAGTTTGAAGCTGCTTCCTCCTGAAATGTCTTACTAGATAAGCTAGTGCAACCTTGAGTGTTGTTTTACACACATGGTGGCTGCTGATTTATTTCAGAGATGGGACTGTGTCCTGATTACTTCTAGTGAAGTCTGCAGAACAATCCTACATGAAACAGTTTCACAATGGAAACTGAGTTTGGGAAGATCCTTTACCTCTTTTTGGCCTTGCCTTTTCTAAGCCATATGTTAGCTTGAAAAAGGTTGTATTTATTTGCTGCAAGCTTTAGCCATCTTTGGTATTCAATCAGCATCATAAAGCAATTCATTGGATTCACATTTCCACTTTGCCTCTTGAGAATAACAAAGGAACTCTTCACATTTTCTTTTGCCCAATCCATATGTAAACACACACAAACACACACACATTTTCCAAGGGTGGACAACTGAAATGCACACCTTTTAAAAATTGCATGCATGCACTTCATTGAATGAAAATATCATGTATCTGATCAAAATGCACAGATCTTTGGGAAAATGCAAATGAAAATGGCTCAAATCCCCATGCAAGTGTGGGGGAATCTATCACATATGTGGAAACAGGAATGGAAAGTGAATCACACTGAGAATTTAAGTTGCTGAATACAAATGAGGCAGACAGATTCTCATATCCCTAGTACTTATCATCTAAGGGTACAAGCCACTTGAACACTAACATGTCTATTGAGATTTTAAATTTAAATATGATGTTACAAAGAGCATGAGGCTGTCGCCCAACTGATTGTTCAGTGTCCAGCTTTCCACCCCCATTGTGACTAATTAGGAAACTGCCTTTTAACAAGTCAAATCATTTGTCCCTTTAATTCCATATGTTTGATGTAAATGGATTTGGCAAAGGTTTTCCAAGATTTCATTGGGCAGGGACTGTGCTATCCTACTTTATTATTGAACATCCTCTCACTATTTCACTGTGTATATCTCTGTCCTGCTCCACATTGTTGGCTCATGCTTGCAAGGGAGTATGACAGTTACTTCACATCCACTCTTGTCTCGGGAGGAAGTTCATTGTGTGTTGATGTTGGTCGCAGTCACGTGGTCTTCTACTGGTTCTGTCCCTGTTCCCGTGTATGCACGGGCTTGATTGATGATACCGGCATGGCTGTTACCGCACATTCTCGTTTCGTGATGAGATGTGAAATTCCATGCCTTTGTTCTCTGTTTTTTTTTTGACCCAACCTTCTGTTTTTGATGTTTCAATTCTCCAAAACCTTGCCTTCAATGTGTTACAGAGCTAAGTTTGAGGCATTTGTCTTTTAACTTCTCTGCACTGTGTTGCTGACTCCATAGGGAATGTACTGCCGAATGGCACTTCACACTCCTGCCACTAGATGGAGAATGGCACATTGTGTGATGAGCCTTACCTCATGGGCACTCATATCGGAATGAGAAGCGAGATGAGGAGATTCCGGAGGCCAGAGAGGGGAATCTCTCATCCTGCTTAGATTGCAGTTCAGGGGGCATGGTCGGGACAAACTCCCTTTGTCCCACAATGGATATGCAGTTAGATTTATTCGTACCATTCCCCAGCAGTACCGCGAACAGCTATGAGATGGACGTGAAGTATCAGCCTATGCGAAACATGCACATTGCAATGGGGTGGGGGTGGGGACTGAGCTTTCTGATTGCAGTTACCAGGTTTTGTATCAGCCTTTTCCCCATGCCCATAGAGGTGGCAAGCAACTTAAATCCAAAGTTGTTTGAAAAACACAGTGAATGTACACTTTTTCCCACTTGTGTTCTTAATTGGTGATATAGCAGAAAGCAATCAGAACCACTCAACTTCTTAATGGCAAGCCTGACAGGTTAGTTAAAATGATGAACTATGAGAATTCTCTTCACTGCAGAAAATTCTTATTTCTCCTTTTCCCTCCCTTTCTTGGGGGGTGGGGGAGGGAGAGAAAGGGAAAAGCTTCCTGCTGTAGGCTACCTGCTGGTCATGATCCCACCTTTGTGACTATCTTTATATTAAATTTTTACTATAGCTGCTGCTGTAATTTCACACTTTAATGAGTACCTTGGTACAGTACTTTTTAATAATGAGCACTGCTGGGTATATGCAATTTAGCAGGAGTGTTTAGTTTTGCAGATCTAGTTACCAAGGGTCAAGCTATAGTTTGCTAAACATATACTGTGTTTGCTATTATTAAAGAAATACTACTAATATTCAATTTTGCAGAATTTTTAATATATGGCCTGTAGGAATTACAGTAATATTAACAGTATCAGCAAGTGCTGTAAACATATAAGAACTGTTTTTCTGAACCAGACTGTCTAGAGGAGCATTCTGTTTGCAGCATGGATCTGCCAGTTATCACTGGGCATCCTAGGACTGTGAAGCTAGCCCAAGGGCACATAGGCTGAGTGCCATGAGGCTTTAAAACTCCTTGTTGAGGTACTTCAGTGTGTTCCATCCCTATCTACCATTAATTTGCATGACAGTCGTCATCTTCACAACAACAGTAAATGAGGGTGATGGATCCTAAGGTTCACTAGTGTACCAATGAATCTATGATGACTAAGTGATGATTTGCCCCAGGTCCCTTCATTCAACGTGACAACAATCTGGTTGCCCATGGTATACAGTGGTGCCATGGAATAAATATGAACAAACGTGCACATACTCACTGTACCGTTGCCTTCAGGAATTTTCATCCAAATCTTAAGTCCAGCATGATTTCCTCTTCATTTAGTGTGCCTGTGCCTAGAACTGTATAGCCTCATCTTTACTGAATTTAGGGATAGAAACTTGAAGATGAAGCAGGGGCTTCACCCTAGACAGGAGCTTCAAGGGTCAGATTCGAAGGGGAACAACGGCATCATCTCTAGGAGGGAGATCCTGGCCTGAGACAAAGAAGGGAATAGGGCCAGAATTCATTAAAAGAGCCACGGAACAGTGATCTGTGTGGCACAAAATAGAAACTGGGAATCAGACCTTTGTATTAACCCTGCATGATGTGCAGTTTTTGTCTAGGGACAGAAATAGTCTCGGACGTTTTTAAGTATACACCAATAGCAGTTGGTTTGGGGAATGTCTTTTATTTTCTGTTTCTTATCCCATGTATGTTTCTGGGAAAACTCTCACTTGGAGTCAAATTCCACACCCCCTCCTTTGGGACCAGCCACACATATTTGCTGAATCTCCCCAACCCCTTCAATCAACACCGAGTCTGTAGGACAAGCCGTTACATGTTGTAATAAGCTTGGCTTATTTTCTTTCCTGTGGTCTGTTTTCAATTTGTTCAGAGTAAATATTAATTAAAATCCAAACTGATAAAGCCGGCAGCCCACGGTGCTCCTTGGATGGGTGGGGTGTTTGTGGACTGGGAGAGGGGGAAGGAGTGAAGTGGAGGAAAGAAATCTGACCATTGATTCTTTTGCAGGCTTCAGGGTCTCAGGAGCCCAGTTAGCAAAAATTGTGCCTGACATCCACTCTCTGCAAGATCATGGAAATCAATTTTTTCAGAGCTTGCTCCATGCAGAAGCCAGATTAATTTTTAGCTGAATTGATTCTTAAAATGCTATTGTAGGCTTAATTTGACATTTTGCACAGATGATTGGTGTATCCAAATTTCAGAAGTTTTTTAAATGGCTGATGGTATTTTTAAAGGGGGGAGGGTTTGCCCTCAATTTAAGCAATTGAAGTACCGTACTTGATAACAATTAATATGAGCTGTCTTCTCAGGGTGCATAGACCTTACTCTCACCAATCATGGCTTTTTAAAATAATAATAATAATAATAATAATAATAATAATAATAATAATAATAATAATAATAATAATAATAAT